>BLSH010394082.1:651486-679004 GCA_018402905.1 Glandirana rugosa
GGCTTGGGGTAACTTTAGTTACCTCTGGGCCTGAAAATCCATGTTTTTCACAACATTTTATCAGGACCTTCCAGGATCTCCAGACGTTTTCCTTCCTTTACACCCATTCCCACCCTGTTCACTGGATGTTTCTTTACCCCTGTCCCTTTTTTTAAGTTTTTATTTTTTTAAAAATATTTAAAGTTATTTCCCTGTCCCCATTTCTTTGTAGGTCACTTGTCCCACCCTTACCCACATTTCCTTCCTTTTGCAGACCTCTAGGACCTTCCAGGACTATTTTACAACACTTTTTGTACCTAAAAGTCCGGGTCTCCATTGATTTCAATGGGGTTCGGGGTTCGGGACAAAGTTCGGGTTCTGTCCGGACCCGGACCCGGACTTTGTCCCGAAGTTCTGCAGAACCAGCAGAACCCGGACTTCTAGAAGTTCGCTCAACTCTAGATAAGAGTATTTCATCAGATCTGCCACTCCCAATCCACCCCGAGATTTCAAGGGAAGGAGTACTCAACATGCTATGCAATGTGATTTGTTCTGACAAATAAAGCCTCTGATGAAGAGGGTTCGCCCTGGAAACACGTTAGCCTTGCGTAGGACGCCGTCGTGATTCCCCCCGAGCTGTGGTGGAGTTTTACTGAAGTCACTGCCTTTGACTTACATGCCTTTGATATTGCTCAGTTTGTGAGTATATTTTATGCTTGATTCAACTTTTAAATAAACGTTCTTGTGGTGTTGCACAAGGTCGGTGCGCCTCTCTCCTTTTTGTGTTTTTCTTGGTGACCATGGCAGCCATTTTGAAGTCGGCCATTTTGAATCCAACTTTTGTTTTTTCAATAGGAAGAGGGTCATGTGACACATCAAACTTATTGGGAATTTCACAAGAAAAACAATGGTGTGCTTGGTTTTAATGTAACTTTATTCTTTCATGAGTTATTTACAAGTTTCTGACCACTCATAAAATGTGTTCAATGTGCTGCCCATTGTGTTGGATTGTCAATGCAACCCTCTTCTCCCACTCTTCACACACTGATAGCAACACCGCAGAAGAAATGCTAGCACATGCTTCCAGTATCTGTAGTTTCAGGTGCTGCACATCTCGTATCTTCACAGCATAGACAATTGCCTTCAGATGACCCCAAAGATAAAAGTCTAAGGGGGTCAGATCGGGAGACCTTGGGGGCCATTCAACTGGCCCACGATGACCAATCCACTTTCCAGGAAACTGTTCATCTAGGAATGCTCGGACCTGACACCCATAATGTGGTGGTGCACCATCTTGCTGAAAAAACTCAGGGAACGTGCCAGCTTCAGTGCATAAAGAGGGAAACACATCATCATGTAGCATTTTCACATATCCAGTGGCCTTGAGGTTTCCATTGATGAAGAATGGCCCCACTATCTTTGTACCCCATATACCACACCATACCATCATTTTTTTGGTTCCAACAGTCTTGGAGGGATCTATCCAATGTGGGTTAGTGTCAGACCAATAGTGGTGGTTTTGTTTGTTAACTTCACCATTCACATAAAAGTTTGCCTCATCACTGAACAAAATCTTCTGCGTAAACTGAGGGTCCTGTTCCAATTTTTGTTTTGCCCACTCTGCAAATTCAGTGCGCCGATCTGGGTGTTGCTATCAGTGTGTGAAGAGTGGGAGAAGAGGGTTGCATTGACAATCCAACACAATGGGCAGCACATTGAACACATTTTATAAGTGGTCAGAAACTTGTAAATAACTCATGAAAGAATAAAGTTGTGATGTGTCACATGACCCTCTTCCTATTGAAAAAACAAAAGTTGGATTCAAAATGGTCGACTTCAAAATGGCCACCATGGTTACCACCCATCTTGAAAAGTTTCCCCCCTCACATATACTAATGTGCCACAAACAGGAAGTTAATATCACCAACCATTCCCATTTTATTAAGGTGTATCCATATAAATGGCCCACCCTGTATATAGTGCAATGCAACTAAAAATATGTGACAAAAATCCTTAATACTCTCCCAATAAATATTATTGTGATACCTGAGTCTCAAAATATTATTGAACAAATGGAAAAAGTCCCTTTAAGTCCAATATACACAGCAATTGTTTGTCAAAAAAGTGCTCCTCCACCAGCGGTGCTCTTCTATAGAATTTCTTTCATCAAATATTGAATGCACCACAGGCACCAGGTGAAAGACCTCATCATCTCATACAAGAAACCAAAGGCTTATCATCATAACTCCCCTGAATCCACTGGGATGGTCACCTATCCTTTCTCCCATAACTTGACACACTTTCTTATGAATTTACTGCACAAACGGACCACATGTAATAAAAAGGCAAGTACATAGTGCTTACAACAGGGCACTGAGGTCAGTATCAAATAAAAAACACTTTATTAAAATGAGCAGAATACTTACATTGAAGTTAGCATGAAACAGCATGGTCTCTGGTGTTCCTTAGCCATGCTGTTTCATGCTAACTTCATTGTAAGTGTGCTGCTTATTTTAATAAAGTGTTTTTTATTTGATACTAACCTCAGCGCCCTGCTATTCGTTTTCTTCTGCAGAGGTTCCAGTCTTGGTCCCTTCTCCTGTTCAGCCATCCATCCACCCAGTTGCCTCATCCATTCCTCTACCCTGTTGATGGTCTACAGGTGCAGATGAAAGCTCCAATGGACCAAGGCACTTTGCACTTCTCCTAGGAGAGACATATGTATTGTGTACTTGTACATTATTTGTATCTGAAGTACATGGTACTCTCCAGTTTGACACTTTATTTAAAAGTCCCATTAAAATCCATTTACAGAAAGACAATATAAAAAGCACTTATTTCAATCATATCAGCTGGCTCATCACTCCAAACATTGGCGGTGGTGGCAGCATGACGTCACAGGCTTGGCTCCTCCCTTTTAGATGCTTAGTGCCCTCTCATTGGACTACCTCAGTAGGCCTACCATTTAGTAATATTTATTTTATATGCAGACAGGGAAATAAAAACATTCAGCAATTTATGGAGTGTCAGTAATGAAATGGGGGTTCCCCTTTGAGCATTTCAAAGAAAAATTTGAGGAGCCTTCAAGGGAAATCTTTTGTTATATACAGCTCAGACATTTATTACTATCTATCACTTCTTGTGCATAAACCTGCTTTGCTAACACTTACCTAGTTTGAAAGTAAGTGAAGCGCTGTCCCACACTCACTGGGTGTCATCTCATTGTTGTACACCTCTCTGAATTCCACCCTCTCTCTAAAAACAGCTTACATGGTGCGCTAGGAAGAAGATCTAGGCATATTAATCCTGGAGGAAGACTGGAAGGAAATTTGGTCATCTACAGACACTAGTTCCCTTGGAGAATTCTTACAAGGTCCCCATGCGCTGGTACCGGACTCCAGCTCGTATCTCTAAGTTTGTTCCTGGACATTCTAATCACTGTTTCCAGAGCATTGGGCAGGAAGGCATGATGGCTCATAGATAATTGACATGCCCGAGGACCCATAGGCTGTGGATTAGGGTCTACTCACTGATCTACATATCGTTACTAAGGTAGGCGCCCGGTTGCTGGTTTAACATACCCACAGGTTTTAAGGGAGTTATGGGGGTTTGGTTCATCCACTATCCCCCGTCTTGACCCTGTTTCTCTCTACCCCTTCTATCAGTGATTAGCATTTATGCTAATTTACAGGGAACCCTATTAGGATCCCCCAACACTGGTGATTGCAGCCGGTCCCTTGGTATATGAACTGATTATATTCAGCTATAAATGAGATATCTAAAGATAAGGAAAAACAGCCGGCAACTCCGTAATCTTCTGATGATTTATTCATATAGACCACACCAGTGAGTACAAAAATAGAAATGGCAGACTAGTTTCGGCAAAGAAGCTGTTAGAAAAAGACTGTGCTGAGGTTTAATTGCATTTGATTGTGGTCTCCTCTATTTCCTGGATGAGCAGCTCTATTTAAACTTCCTGCTTCCTGTAGCAAGTGCTGTCCGTTCTACAGCGTTTGTGTGTTCCTGTAGCAACCTGTGATCCTGATTATTTGTTCCTGTGACCCGGCTTGCCTTGACTCTGCTATTGATCTCTGCCTGCACCGACCCCGGCTTCCACGACCACTCTTCTGCCTGCTCCCTTGTACCTCGCTGCCCGCCATTTGACAAACTCTGCTTGCAACCGACTGCTCTTCAGCCTGACCCATCTGTACCGCTCTGCCAGCCGGTTACCGACCCGGCCTGCACCACCACGCTTCAGCTTGCACGAGCACCTCACGGACCAGCACACCACCACCTGTGACCCAGTCCGACCCTCGTGCCTCCCTGCACTCCCGAGCTCCCTGTCCACACTACCAGGGGTTCAGGAATCAGGGTCATAAGAGAGGTTGCCCACTGCATAAGTCAGACTCCACCACCAGGTACGTGACAGAAGCCTTGATCACTGCACAGTGGTGTGCAGTGATCAAGGCTTGTTTGCCGAAACTAGTCTGCCATTTCTATTTTTGTACTCACTGGTGTGGTCTATATGAATAAATCATCAGAGGATTATGGAGTTCCCGGCTGTTTTTCCTTATCTTTGAATACTATTTTGTATGGTGTGTGGGAACACATCACGGCGCAGGCACCCTGGCTACCACTTTCAGTTTGGATCTTCTGTTCCACTGTGCAGAGCGTTGCAACCACATTGCTTGAAATAAATGAGATATCTAGCAACCATTGAAGGAGGCACTAGTCACCTGACTTGAATCTGCCTATCTATGACCAGCTAATCACATCCGTTGGACTCAGTTGACCAGCACATCACTGCCACACTCTGATTATACTTACACATATGCATCTGCTGGCTAAGTCACCTAGATATTGTGGGTAAATATCGTACCTATCTCACAAATATCTTTACCCCCCCAGTACAATTGAGGGGCTGGATTATATACTCTGAACTCATGTTATTTTATTGTATCTTATTCTAGGTTAACCATCCACCTAGGTGCCTCCCCACATCTAACGCTACTTGGGGGCCCACTCCTGGGCACTGGCTCCCAATCTACCTGCTAGTCGAGAGCCCCATTGTATTGCTTTGTGAGTTGATATTGCGCCAACATACATTGTATTTGATTCTAATACATTAACTGATATATTTACTGTTTCTTTTATTTCTTGGTGTAAATATATTGTGATGTACAATCCTTTGTCTATCTTTCCAGAACAAAATATTCAAACTCAACCCCATGATCTTCTGAGGAAGCATATAAGAAAAACGCAAAACATGTAAAGAGTAGAACTACTGCTTTATTACTGTAGGCCATCACCCCCAACACCCCGCCCCCTCCTCCTTTTTTTATGCTGATTGCTATCATTGCCGCTACTAGTTTTGGGGGGTTCTAGACATCCATCCTGGGGGAGCGGGGTGTTACCCATTAGTAATTCATGCAGTGGTTCAGGGGTTTAGTCTTGTTTTTATAATGCTTTTTTAACCTTTGACCTAATAAACGTTATACTTATTTATACAATTTTTGATTTATAGTTTTTATGGTGCCTTTAAAGTCCCAAATCTCTATCTGATTTCCTTGTTGAATGAAACGATTCGGGCAGTATGTCCCAAACAGGCCAAACTTATTGCTTTATCTTTACTGCTACTAAACAAACTATTGCCAGCTCCTGGACATCTCCTACACTTAATTTCCAGGAAGCTACAGTAAATCCTGCCTGAATGGCATAATAGTTAATGAGAAAGCAATGGTCATATTGGAAGATAAACATGATAGATTCCTAAAAATCTGGATCCCGTGGGTAGATTACCCCAGCCTAACCCCAGGGCATTGCACTTTTGGGGAACAAGTCATGTTGTGGCATTCCTAGGCTCCTCTTCTTTCTCCATCCCTTTTTTCCCCCTCCTTCCTGCTCTCTTTTCTTCCCTGGTACCCCCTCCTTTTTTCCCTCTTCTTTTTCTACCCTTTCATTCTGATTGGGTAGATATGTGATGGCACGCATCCATGCTGTCATTGGGTTAACTTTGGAAGCCTTTTTTCTTTCCTACGGCTTTTCCACTGGCTTCCTATTGCTAAACTGTGAACCTTGCTTTCTTCCAGGTGCGGCACCTTCCTCAATGGTTACTGCTTATGACTGGAAATGGAAATAGCGGCTAGGGAAGCTTCATAGGCCCTAGCTGGCACTCTGTCTTTGTTTAAAGCTACCCAGCCTTGGTTGTGCTGTGTGATGTTGTACTTTTGTAAAATTTCAATAAACAATTATTGAAACAGAAATATTGTGGTCCGTCAAAGTCATTGAAATATCATCTGCAATCCTGTACCTGTATCAGATTTATACCCTATGAATAGTTGGGCCAAACCGTATAGCCTCAGTCAGGGGTTCTAAACATAAGGTAGATATTAGGGGTGACAGTGGGCATCCCTGGCGAGTGTCATTACTCACCGGGAATGTGTGTGATAAGGCACAGGATAATTTGACTTGAGGGGATTGAGAGAAGTATAGAGTCTGTATGGTTTTAAGGAAAGGGCTTTTAAAACCAAAACGTGATAAAGTGGAAAATATACAGGGCCATCCTAAAGGCTTTTTGAGCATCTAAGAGCAACAAGGCTGGGGTCCTAGTTCTGTTAAGCCTGATGAATGATTTTAGTTAAATATAATGAAAATTGATGTTCTGTTTAATAGTGTTTTACTCCAAAGAACAATTATGTCATCTATACAATAATAGATGTTATTCCACAATTATAATCACAAAATGTTTAGTCTATTTAAATAATAAAGTAAGGAAAGTGAATGGAACTGATTCAAGAACAGTAGACAAAATGCCTTTAGATTATAGAAAATCCTCGTCATAAAAACACTTACCAAATGAGAAAAGACTCTGAGGCTAGATACTAAACACCCTGATTATTTTCTCAGTAACTTGAATAAACACGTAGTACAGAATAATGCTGTCTTCTCTTATGAGAAATAGTGCAATTTGAAAAAGTCATTAAAGAGCATATCCAAACTTATTCCAATCACAAACTCAAGAGTTTGCAATTTAATCACGACTATGTATCATTAAAAAAGCATCTGCAAGAACAACTGATGATGCTGTATGAGAAAAATCATTTATATTCCACTTGTACTTGAAACTTTTCCTTCTGTACTTCAGGGTAAACTCATTAACCTACATTTTACTGCAACACAATCCTATACTTTTAATGAAACAAAATTTTTTTTTAATTTGTAGATTTAACATAATAAAAACAATACATGTTTTAAACTGAATTATCCCTGTCAACTAGTGATGCTGTTTCTTGATTGGTCTTTTGCACGTTTTGTGATGTTTAAGCTTTTCCAGACTGCCTACCAACAATGTACTGTGGACAGACGGCCCATACAGGCCTCTTTCAGGTTTAAGGTGAGCGCATGCGCATTTCCATGTCAACACCCGTTGTGATTAGACACAGCAAGAGTATGTTAGCAGGTCCTGGTCAATGATTCATGGCCGGGACCTGCTGATCGGCTGTGTCCAATTGCAGCCCAGAGCCCTGTGTTAACAAATAATATAGGGCTTTGTACAGAGGGAACCATCTCTCTGTTTCATATGCCTGCAAAGTAGGGATAAGAAACAAAGAGATATTTAGTAAAAATCAACATGCATTGCACACATTAACACTTGTTAGGCACACAGGTAACCCTTTGATTACCCTAGATGTTAATCCCTTTCCAAACCAGTGTTATTAGTACAGTGACAGTGTATAGTATTGGCTCTTATCACTGCATTAGTGTCACTGGTGATGTCAGTGTCAGTTCCCACCCAGCATCAGTTAGTGTCAGATTGCCCACTGCACTATCACAGTCCCACTATAATTCACTGATCACTGCCAGTTCTAGTATAAAAAATAAATAAATAAAAATTCCAGTATATATACACCATAGTTTGTAGGCGCTATAACTTTCATGCAAAATAAACAATATACACTTATTGAGATTTTCTTTTGCCAAAGACATGTATCAGAATACATCTTGACACGCATTTATGAAGAAATTAGATATTTACATTTTTCATTGGATATGTTTTATATCAGAAAGTAGAAAATATAGCTTTTTTTTCAGCATTTTCCGTATTTTTTCGTTTATATAATAAAAAAAATAAACCCAGTGGTGATCAAATACAGCACTCTCATGTGAAAAATCATACAAAATAATTCAATTAAAAAATGTACGAAGATACTAAAATTCAAGAATTCATAAGCGCTCAAATATATCATTGCAGTTCATAAATATTGGCAGTGAGCTTTGAGTGTAGAGGGGATTGATTGGTTTTGGATGAATCCTCATACGGTGGTTTGGTATAAATAGGAAGTGTATGTGTCTGGCCAGGTGACCCCTGATGACATCAAACACATTTGACAAAACATACATAGGGCGGGACTCATGAGACACACCACTTCTGCTGGTTGGGACGCAGTTGGAGCGCAGAGCGGCGTCCTGTAATTTACGAACAATGCGAGTTTGATACTGATTCATTATAAGTGTGATTTTAATTGCTTTTGTCATTAAACCTGATGTACTTCTCCATGGCAAGTTCTTTATCCGTATCCTCCATCTGGGTGTACTTCTAATGAGCATTAAAGACATAGGAGTGCTGGTATCCAGAGCGGGTTGATAGGAGCGCTGATATCCAGAGTGGATTGATTACAGCACATGCCCTATTTGACTGCCTGTAATGGGGGTCAAATCTGTCTGGTGAGTGTGCTGTGTGCATATATGTTGGTGGAATGGATCACGGCGCGGCATTTGTGTGGAGACACCCTGGTGTTTTGGTGGACCTTTAACCCATATACCTTCTGTCTCAGCATACAAGAAGGCGTTGTCACCATCATGAATTTTTTTGCACAAAGCCACTTTTGATTTATTTGTCTATAGGCAAGCTCATTATCATGAACTTTTTGCACTAAGTCACTTTGATTTGGTTTACAGGCAAGCTCACTGCCAATATTTATGAACTGCAATGATATATTTGAGCACTTATTAATTTTTGAATTTTAGTATCTTTGTACATTTTTTAATTGAATTATTTTGTATGACTTTTCACATGAGAGCGTGGCTTTAACCAATCTTTATACATCTATTCTGATACACTTTACATTGTATCAATTATCTGGCACATTCAGGTCAGATCATTTTGCACGGGTTAGCGTTAGCCTTTAACCCAACTTTCAGGGTGATCAAATACCACCAAAAGAAAGCTTTATTTATTTGAAAAATACATTTTGTTTGGCTACAGCATTGCATGACTGTGCAATTACCAGTTAAAGTAGCGCAGTGCTTAATAGCAAAAAATAGCCTGGTCATGAAGGGGGTAAAACCTTGACCAGCTGAGGTGGTTAGAGGGCATATTTTTTTGTTTCATCTTCGGTTCTGGTAGTGCAATATTGGCAATTGGGATGTTCAGATCAAACGCAAGCTATGATACTTTCTAATGCCCCATCTTACAAATAACACAACTTAGCTCAATGGCAAGATGGAACCCCAAGCCACCCTTTGTTTCTAGTTTGGACTGATGGTGTATCATGATTTGGGATGTATGTTCCTTTGTGTTGTGAGTGTAGCACCCTCTAGTGTGCAACTAGTATAGGTAAATGATTTTGTTGACTTATGAATCTTGAAGCTTGGAGAAACTTCTGGAAGTTAGTGGACAGAGGCCAGGAGGTCCTGGTCTGCATACTTGAGGGACTCTGGCCAAATCCCTAGGCAGAGAGCCTGGCAGGGTGGCTGGGTCAGCCCTTAAATATGGTGAAGCCTGGCCAGCAGGGAAATCGAGTGGAAGATGGAGTGCTGAGGTTGCTGTTGTGTTGTCTGGGAGGGGACCTGCGGGCTAGGGGCTCTGTCTCCAGGCTGGAGTTGAAGAAAGAAGGAGCGGAAGACTTAGAGAGGGATCTACATTACCTTTGGGTCTTGTGCAGAAAACATCAGGGCTGGCATGAGAAAATCTGATAAGTTGGAGGCCTGAACAAGATTCTTGCCCAGTGCAGCGGGGAGTAAAGGACAGTGTAAGTACCT
The DNA here is from genome assembly GCA_018402905.1 of Glandirana rugosa. Lineage (NCBI taxonomy): Eukaryota > Metazoa > Chordata > Amphibia > Anura > Ranidae > Glandirana > Glandirana rugosa. Next base: position 661,507 of record BLSH010394082.1, read on the forward strand.
CAGCACATCCATAGGCCTACAAGGGGAGAGACTGTCAAACGTAGCATACTTTCCTGGGACAGCATTGTGCTAAATCTCAATCCCTTGTCGGGGGGTATTCTTCAGAAGCAGTCAGGTGGGCTAGTAGTCAAGCAGCCAGGAGGGCTGGTAGTATCTACAAGCATCAGAACTATGTAATGTTCTACTGAGAAGACACTATACTCCTGCATACAGTTTTGGCCTTTGTGGTATTTCACTAAAGGGAACTGAGAGCTTCCAGTTTATAGAGTACTTTGCCACTGATCCACAGAGACAATGTTTATTCAAGAGGGAGTACAGTCCAAGATCTTCATCTCTTTTGTACATAGAGAAGGAAGTTTGTCCTCATCTGTTGTTCTTCAAGTCAAGTTGGTCATCCTATGATTCCTATACCCTGTCCAAATTGTTTTCCCCAATAAAACAACAAACAAGCCCATGGACTGATTTCTTGTGTCTGGGTGCAAGTTGGAAATGTGTGTTGGGGGAACCAATAACCATTGGTTCCTGTGGGGGTAGAGGTACACATGCAGTGTGATTTAATTTACGGAAAATCTGCTTTAGGGTAATTAACTATTATGCAATAATAAAGCATTCTTTTATCACACATATGTTATTTGCATCTATCTCATATATCACACTTGTTAACCACTTCAGCCCCAGAAGGATTTGCCCACTTCCAGACCAGAGCATGTTTTGTGATTCAGCACTAGCCGCTTTAACTGACAATTGCTCAGACATGCAATGTTCTGCCCAAACAAAATTGAGGTCCTTTTTTCCCCGCAAATAGAGCTTTCTATTGATGGTATTTGATCACCTCTGCTGTTTTTATTTTTTGCCCTATAAACAAAAAAAGAGCGACAATTTAGAAAAAAAAACATAATTTTTTACTTTTTGCTATAATAAATATCCAAAAAAAAAACAAAAAAACAAATTTATTCCTCAGTTTAGGCTGATATATATTCTTCTACATGTTTTTGGTAAATAAAATGGCAATAGGCGTATTTTGATTGGGTTGCGCAAAATGTATCTTGTCTGCAAACTATGGGAATAGATTTATGGCATTTTTATTATTTTGTTTTTTACTATCTCTGATTTTTATTGGGACTGCGTTATGGCAGGGGACAGATTGGACACTTTTGACACTTTTTTGGGACCAATGACATTTAAACAGCGATCAGAGCTTAAATAGCCACTGATTACTGTATAAATGTCATTGACAGGGAAGGGATTAAACTGTAGGGGTGATCAAGGGGTTAAGTTCATTCCTCCACTGTGTTCTAACTGTGTGGGGGCTGGGCTGGCAGGGATATGACAGATCTAACTGTTCCCTATCACAGGGAACAGTAGATCTTTGAGATGTCCCCTGTCAGAACAGAGATCCACAGTGTTTACACTGGCAGATCTCCATTCTACCTCTATAATAGGTGATCGCCGGTCGCCAGTGGACATCGAGTCTGCCCGACCTGCAGGCATACTCATGCAGCGCGCAGCGGGCGTGAGAGAGCGCCATGCTCCAGCCTGCAACTGCGGCTGCACGAGCCGCTGTACAGATATGCCGATTCGCACATCAGTGCCAACCTGTTGCCGTATAATGATGGCGGCCGGTCGGCAAATGGTTAAAAAATAACACACTTATTTAAAAAAATATTTATAAATTGGGGCAAAAGGCATTTTTATTTATCTTTCTAGATATGGCACATGAACACATTAGGTGTAGAGCTGAGCGGACACCTGGATGTTCAGGTTCGGCGGGTTCGAAAGTTCGAGTTCAGCCCTGAACTTGACCCGAACTTGACCCCGAACCCCATTGAAGTCAATGGTGACCCAAACTTTTGGGCACTAAAATGGCTCTAAAAAAGTCCTGGAAAGGGCTAGAGGGCTGCAAAAGGAAGCAAAATGGGGTTAAGAGTAGGACAAGTGCCCTGCAAACACATGTGGATAGGGAAATAACTTAAAATCACATAAAAAAAAAAAATGGAGGAGGAGGTGGATGTGGAGTAAGAGGTTGAGGAGGCGGTGACCGTGGCGGTGTAGGTGGAAGTGGCGGTAGAGGAGGAGGAGGTAGCCAACACTGTTTTTAGCTTGTTTGGGTTTTTTTTTTCTAATTGGGGTAGCCACTAAAATATTGAGACATATTAAAAAAAAAAAAAGATCATTATCTGCTGACAAACCCAGAGAAGTTCTAGCACTGGTTCACTTTTTCCATATAAAATGTACCATGGTTTATTTTTCATGCTTCTCCTATTACAAATTCCAATAAAGACTTATGTTCTATAAAAAAAAAGAATAAGTTCACTTAAGTATACCAATGGCTGTGTGAGGCCGGTATAAATGTCTATTCTGCACAAGGTACAGACAAGTCTTGTGGGATCCATGCCTGGTTCATTTTAATAAACGTTAGCTTGTCCATGTTGGCTGTGGACAGGCGGCTGCGCTTGTCTGTGATAACGCTCCCCTGCCGTGCTAAACACACGTTCAGACAATACACTGGCTGCAGGGCAGGCCAGCACCTCCAAGGCATAAAGGGCAAGTTCAGGCCATGGGCCCAATTTGGAGACCCAGAAGTTAAATGGGGCAGACCCATCAGTCAGTAAGTGTAGGCATGTGCACACATACTGTTCCACCATGTTGCTGAAATGCTGCCTCCTGCTAAGACATTGCCTATCAGCTGGTGGTGCTGTTTGTTGTGGCGTGCTGCTGACAAAGCTTTTCCACATTTCGGCCATGCTAACCCTGCCTTCTGAGGTGCTGGTGGTGCCACAGCTGCGTTGGCGACCTCTTCCTCCTCCTCTGCCTTCGCCTTGTGCTTCCACTGAGCCCCCGGTGTCATTTGGGAATGCCCTCAGCAGCGCGTCTACCAGCATAAGAGACTGCTGCATGATTTGGGGCTCAGACTGCTTGGCTGATTTACAACGGGCTGAGGTCAAAGACAGATGACCATGGGGTTCATTTGCCAACTCTGAGCTTTCAGCAAGGGACCGGATGGGAGACAATGTGAAGGAAATGGAGGCATTGTCAGCCACCCAATCTGCTATCGCCTGTACTTGTTCTGGCCTCACCATTCGTTGAGCGGCATTCGGGCATACCATATAACGTTGAAGGTTCTGTTGGCTACTCGCACCTGAGGATGGTGTTTCACTTGTGCGTGTAGCTGGCACAGATCGACCAGGTCCTCTCCTTGCAACAGGAGCTTCACCAACATCACCAACACCAGCAGCACCAGCAGCACCACGACCACGACCACGTCCCTTATTTGACACTCTCCTCATTCTGGACGCAAATGTACTATTTAGCACAAATTTATATTATTTTTTAAACCGGCAATGTCGACGCAATTTTTAATTTTGTGCAAGAAATGCACAGCAAGGTGCAAATGTACTATGTAGCACTATTTATTATTCTTTTTTTTAAAACCAGCAATGTAGACGCACTTTTTAATTGTGTGCAAGAAATGCACCGCTGGCCACAAATGTAGTATTTAGAATATTTTTTTTTTTTAAACCAGCAATGTAGACGCACTTTTTATTTTTGTGCAAGAAATGCACCGCTGGCCGCAAATGTAGTATTTAGAATATTTTTTTTTTAAACCAGCAATGTAGACGCACTTTTTAATTTTTGCAAGAAATGCCCCGCTGGCCGCAAATTTAATATTTTGCACAAAATATTTTTTTTTTCATTTGTCTAACTGTAAAAGCAGTATTTAAATAAGCCAAAATGTTGCCAACTGAACTAACAGAACACTATTAAAGTAGTGTCCCTGACACACAAGCACTTGTAAGTGCACTGCACTTGCAAAAATGGCTGCAAACGCCCACCTAACAAACAGAAAAATTGCTTAGGTTTTATATGAGGCACTTAGCTTAGCAAACAAAATGTATTCTAGCAAACAAAAATCTCCTCTAGCACCCACCCACCAATAAATCGCTGTTTTTAACAGATTTTCTAAAGCTAATCTGTCCATCACAGCAGCAGCAGCAGCATCCTCTCCCTACACTAGTATGAGATGATTTTCTAAAGCTAATCTGTCCCTCACAGCAGCAGCAGCATCCTCTCCCTACACTAGTATGAGATGATGTGACATGCACCACTATGTGACTCCAGCTTATATAGAGGCTGGGTCACATGATGCACTGGCCATTCACAGCCATGCCATTGGTAGGCATGGCTGTGATGGCTTCTAAGGGCAAACAAGTGAAACGCTAGTTGATTGGCTGCCCTGCAGCTATTCAACAAGCGCAAAAAAATACCCGAACTCCGACTTTTCTCAAATGTCCGGGTTCGGGACACGGACACCCTAAAGTCCGGTACGAACTCGAACTTTACAGTTCGGGTTCGCTCAGCTCTAATTAGGTGCTTTCAGCTGCTCATTTCCTCTTTATGCCTCATCATGGAGACTCTCATAGACTTAGTTAGGACCTTACTATGCAGAGGGGCATTGCCAAAGCAGTGTGGTTTCCACAACGGATTGAAAATGCGCAACGAAAAAAAAACTTTTTTTTAATGAAAACCATTAGACAGTGTCATTTGTGTTTTATTTGCTGACTGGCTAGCTAGTGTGCTGGGCAATATACTGTGTCTTGGTTTGTTTGCTCTGCAAAGCTCTTCTGTGTGCACCTTGCTCTAAAATCTACTAATAAATTAGGGCAGTTGCCATTTTTGTTTACCTATTTTATGGTACCCCAAAATTAATAACTGCACTATGCAAGTAAAATATATACTTAATTGCATAGAGATAAAGATAGGGGCACCAATCCAAAACCAGATGAGAGTAATTTTAATTGTTAGTAATTGTTGGTAACCTGTCCCCACTGTACTCACTTCTGTTGTTAATCAGAATCCATCTGGTCTGTCCTGAAAGCACTGGCAGAGAGGAGGGATGAAAATGGGGTTCTCAAATCTCTGAACCACTGGAGTGGCTGTGGGGGTGCTGACAGCTCAGAAACCCTGGAGATAAATACAGAAGGAACCAGAACCAGGGGGTGGGGGGCAGTGGCGGCTGGTGAAGTTTTTGGATGGGGGGCGCCAGGCCCCGCCCTTCCTTTTGACCCCTCCTACGTCTAATAAGCCCCGCCCCTTATAGAATCCACCCACTCCGTCCCCTGTATTCCACATATTCTGTCAGGAGTATACAGCTCAGCATCACAGGACACAGTATACAGCTCAGCATCACTGGACACAGTATACAGCTCAGCATCACAGGACACAGTATACAGCTCAGCATCACAGGATACAGTATACTGCTCATCATCACAGGGCACGGTATACAGCTCAGCATCACAGGGCACAGTATACAGCTCTGCATCACAGGGCACAGTGTACAGCTCTGCATCACAGGGCACAGTATACAGTGAAACAGGTGGGGGCAGTTATGCAGCCAGTGACACAGGTGTGGCCAGTTATGCAGCCAGTGACACAGGTGGGGCAGTTTGCAGCCAGTGACACAGGTGGGGGCAGTTTGCAGGCAGTGACACAGGAGGGGCAGTTTGCAGCCAGTGACACAGGTGGGGTACATTGCAGAGTCGTCCCCCGCCCCCCCAGCACTTACCCCATCCAGCAGGCAGGATTCTTGTTGCAGAGATCCGGCATGCGATAGCGCGCTGGGTCTGCAGAGTTCGGCACACGGAGAGCGGCTGACCCCCCTCGTCGGTCCCCGGACGTTCATGGTCTCTGTGGGAGCGGAAGTCATCTCCGCTGCCACAGTGACCCGCCCCCGGCCACGCATCCAATCACCCTGAGCGAAGGCTCAGGGCAGCCAATCAAGCTATGAGTGTGCGCCTGTTCAGCGCACACTCATAGCTTTTAATGGCCAACCAATAGGCTCACTACTTGGCTGTCATGTGACAGCCAAGGAGCCGAAAAAAAAAGAGAAAGTCAATGTACAGGCGCCACCTGCAGGTGGGCGGGGTTGACTTTTTTTTTTTTTTCCTCTTTTGCCGGCAGGGAGGCGGCGCCCCAGCGCCCCTCCCACACCAGCCGCCGCTGGTGGGGGGTGTCCTGTGTTAGTTTATCTTTACATTTTTCTATAAAGGTGAGCTAACACTTTAAATAAGGATTTAACTGATCTACATATTGAAATTGGTGTGATGAACTTACTTGCCTCTTTGTCTCAACTTGTCAAGTGTTATGCCAAGAAATTCCATTTTAGGGAGAAAGGAGGGAGCATGTATATGTTTATGGAAATAGCGCCTGTCAGAAAGCCTCATTTTGCGTATTAAATTGTAAGGGCTCTAGGTGTTACTGCAACTTTACATATCCAGCAAAGTGTTTTGTGCTGACCACTAGTGTTGTTAGTTGTGTTATTTTGCTGTCAGTTTAGCAGCCACATTGGTTTTGCGTTAAAGCCCCTTTACCCCTAGCATATACTTCCCATTACTTTACTCTCCCACTGCCCTCTTTAGCCCAGGGAGGAAAAATAAAATACCCACTACTTCTAGGTATGGAGGAGCATGTAATTCACTACATTTGATAGGTCTTTACTGCTATATGGGCTATACCCTATACTGATCTACTGTGTGTCCCCATGACCCTACACAAGATTTTCTTTGCTCTAGAAAGCTGAACTGAGTGCTAAAATAAAAAGAAAGAAAGTGTAAACTGCTGGGGAGGGCTAAATAAAGTAAACCTGCAGCTTTGACTTACATGGGCAATGCACAGATTTACTTTAAGATTTACTCTGGTCCTATGCTCTGCTGCACTGTTTACTCTAGCCCTATGCACCTCCATACTGTTTACCCTAGTCTTATGCACTTTCACATAATTTAGTCTAGTGCTATGCACTCTCATACTATTTACCCTAGTCCTATTCACTTTCACATTATTTATTCTAGTGCTACGCACTCTCATACTATTTACCCTAGTGCTATGCACTTTCATACTGTTTACACTAGACTTATGCACTTTCATACTGTTCATTGTAGTCCTATGTAGTATTGAGCTGAATGCACCTTGGTTTAGTTTGGGGAGGATTTGCCAAACAATACTATAGTTCCAATACTGAATCCGAACCCCATTGAAGTCATGGCTCATTTCTAGGTTAATAGGTAAGGGATTGTCTTCAGTGGTGTAGTGGTTAGTATTTTTGCCAACAGCTAAAGGATCACAGGTTTGAGTCCCAACCACAACACTACCTGCCATGAAAAGTGCAGTGTTCTGTAATACCACATACAACTCTATGGCATCCCCCAAGCATGTTATTAAAAGGATTTATGCATTTTGCCTATAAAGCCTCATAAAACAACTCTCTTACTGTTGTACAGAATTTAAAAATAAAATGGTTGGCATTGATAGATGTTCTCTGTGGCAGTGGCCACCTCACATGCCATCTTCTTACAGAACTGTGCCAATTAGCTCTAAAAATGGTCAGAATCTAAAACAAGATTTGCCCCCCCCCCATCCATCACTTGATGACACCTGACTCTCCTAATATATGTCCTAACACCTCTGTGGGAGTATATGCATAAGAAGGGTGACTTTTAATCAGTGGAGGCTCGTCCATAAGGGCTGTAGGGGCGGAGCCCCACCAAAAAAATAAGTAAGAAATAAAAATAAAAATTAACTATAATTATTAACCAACAGCCAGCACAGCTAGAGAGAAACTCCAAAGAAAAAAAACCTTTGGAATTTCTCTCTAGCTGTGCTTCTGTTGCTAATTGCTGGAATAGACAGATTAGATAAGAAAGAGAAGTGTAATCTACCTAGTAACAGGGCAAACGTCCCAAATCTCACTAAAAAACCCTATCTAGAACACAGTAAAATGAATTCTCCACCCTCATTGGCTGCTTTCCAACATTCCATTCTGAGTATAGGAGATTTTTAGGACGTCTGAATCTGCAGACCTTAAACTGCCCAGTCCATTTGGTCTCTGCCTGGGGGGGGAGCCAAGATTTTCTCTGCTTGCAGTTACACATTCTAGCCTGCTGTCTAGCCATGTCCCCCCTCCACAAGTCGCACTACCTCCAGCAGTGCTTCCTCTCTCCACAGGGACCCTTCCCCCACCCACCATCCTGTGCAGAGCAGAGGGAGAGGAAATGGAGGAGCCTGCAAGGTCAGATCTCACACATGACAAGGAGCTCCCAGCAATACACAGGCAGTGATTAGTCTGCATCCATAGATAACAGATAAGGCTGAACAGGTCTTTTCCAAAGCTCAGCAGTAGGATAAGAACTCTGAGCTGGCATGTAAGTCACAGGGAGTTCTCAGGGATACATAGGCAGTAATTGATCTGCAATTAGTCTGCTGACATTGGGGAACCACAGAGCTCAGCAGCACCGCACACCCTCAGCTCTTCATGCTTTACTGTTTAACAGGCAGCTTTTATCAACACAACAACTCCACTCCTGGTCATTTCTTCATCCCTGCTTTCAGTGCAATGTTGGCAATGATTCATGACTTGGGCGGCACAGTGGTGTAGTGGATAGCACTGTCGCCTAGCAGCAAAAGGGTCGCTGGTTCGAATCCCGACCACAACACTACCTGCCTGGAGTTTGCATGCTTTCCCTGTGCCTGCGTGGGTTTCCTCCAGGTACTCCGGTTTCCTCCCACACTCCAAAGACATGCTGGTAGGTGAATTAGATCCTTGTCTAAATTGACCCTACTATGTGTATGAATGTGAGTTAGGGACCTTAGATTGTAAGCTCCTTGAGGGCGGGGACTGATGTGAATGTACAATGTATATGTAAAGCGCTGCGTAAATTAACGGCACTATATAAGTACCTAAAATAAAATAAATAAATGACTTCCAATGCAGGGACCAAGAAGTCCCCAGCAGTGGAGTTGCTGTGTTGATTGAAGCTGCCTGTGCTCAGCCTCTGTGTATCTCAGCATCAAACAACAGAACAAGAGGAATGTATAGTCATGACAATTCCTCTACAATAACTGCTTTCCAATGAATGCCATCTTAAATCGCCTGATTTTATAATTACATTTTGAACTTTTTTGGACAGATAATGAAGATTTATGTTAGTGAAGCTGGTCAGTTCCAAAAACCAGGGACATTTCTATAGCTCACCTTGTGTCAGGGGTTAGTGGAGGATTTCCAGTGTTCCTATTATAAAATAAGGAATTAGGATGGAGCTTGATGGGATATGAAACCCCACATAATACCAGTCTGTGCTGGGTTCCTGTGCAGACCTCACAGCTCATGTAATTCTTTACCTTTGGGATTTAATGGATGAATGAGCCAGCAATATTTTATTGAGAATTAAGACTGACAGCTCAGTTATACTGTACATTGTGTACAGAGTGGGTGGAGCCTATAAGGGGTGTGGCTTCTAAGAAGTGGGATGGGACAAAAATGAAGGGCAGGGTCTGGCGCCCCACCATCTTAAAACTTCACCAGCCGCCACTGCTTTTAATGGTATGGAATGCCATAAGTACAGAAGAGGAAGAGTTTTTATATCACACATTTTAAAAAACAATAAAACCTCAATTACTGAAAACCATAAGGACAGTGTCTATCATTCTTCTCCCAACAACTACAGAACATTGTTTTACATAAAATGATAGGTGCAATATAATGGGTAAATTTATGTCTTTTGTCACTTGCTGCTCAATATATACTAAAATTATGGCTTTCTTACAATTATTTTTCTGACGTTATATTTATATCCATGGCAAGAGATTATCATCATAAATGAATAAGTGGTGATAATTTTACTTTAAAAAGGAGAATATTTCTAACTTCTGATAATTTATTTTATGCATTTTTCTGATATAATAATGACATTTCAGAGATGTATTTGTGTCCTATATTTGCCACATGTATAGATCAAATATATTCAGAAAGTTTAATAACCACAGTGAAAGTGTAGTAAGGACAATAGAAAATATGTAGCCTGCCGTTCTTGTTCCCTAACAAAGAGGCTTAAACTTCTGCACCACCTATTACATGTGCCTTCTGTCATTTTATTCCAGCCATAAGATATACAGCACATTTACTTAAACGTCCTTGTACATGTCTGTTAGCAATAATGAAATCTTTAGAAAGCTTCACAGCTACTCTCAAACATTTACTTTCAAAGACACACGCTCTTAGAGAAGAAGCTGAAACCACCAAGCAGAGCATTAAGTATACAAAGCAGGCAGTAAATAAGACTGCTTCAAGGAGTAGAACTTACTGTAATTGTATACTGCAACAGAAACATAATATAAGACTAGCAGAATACTACAAAAAATTGTCAAATTCAAACCATTTTCTTGCAGAAAGAATTTGGAAACGTTTCACATTGTCAAATGAACAAATGTGCAGAAATGAAAAGCATTTTCCAAAAGCCTGCAAACTGTAATGTTTTTTTTTCTGCAAATTGTGTGAAGTGCTATTTAAGAAAAGGATGTCTTTAAGCAGATTAAAAATAAAATGCATTTTTTAATAAAAAAGAAACATTCAGCAATCACATTGTCTAAGCATGCAAAATTACTTCACTGCTACAAGCTATTCTGCTTAAAGTCATTAGTTCTCAAATCTTTGAAGGCTGGATATACCAAATATGTCAGACTGGTAGTCTTTTTTTATATTCATTCCAATGTTAAGAAGACCCTGTTTATTGCAGTAAAAATCTTTCAGAAGATTAGCAGGGAATTCAGTACATCTCCTCCAACATGTTTCTTGTGCTATGTCCCTTTAAAATGTTTTGCATCTGATTTAATATACCTGTTTTGGTAACTTTACCACCAAGTGTATCAGATTCAGGTAGTTCATAGTAGTGCCATTTTTACAAGCTAGGCAGCTGTGTTTTTCATAATTAAGCCTGTCTGTACTGTGTAGGCAGATCTTCATTATCAGTTGTAACTAGGTTTGAACACAGTCTGCTTTAACAAAGGGATAACGATTTAGTAGCTGGACTACTTGCATTATGTGTCAATGAAAGGGAAGTTTTGAAATAAAATATATATTTTTTTAGTTTCTGTTATAAAATTTTGCAAATAGGTGGCACTGATGAGGAGGCATTGTTGAAGCTGCTCTGATATGGAGCACTGATGGGCACTGATAGGCAGCACTGATGAGCACTGATAGGCATCACTTATGGGCATTGATATGCAGCACTGATGTGCACTGATAGGCACTAATAGGCAGCACTGATGGGCACTCATAGGTGGCACTGTTGAAGAGGCACTGATAGGTGGCATTGATGGGCACTGATAGACGGCACTGATGGACACTAAATGCTCCCTGTCATGCTTGCCAGTTACCAGCTCTCCTCATGCTGTGACAGAGCATGAGAAAAGGAATGCCGATGCTGTAATTGGTACTTTACCGCAATCACAGGCCGTGCTGGATTTGTGCCCCCTGGGGGGGGGCATCGTTCTGGGAGGACGTCCTCCCAGAAAAAGAGAACGGTGATGTAGCTGTCTTTCAGCTATAGCATGGTTAGTAAGTGGCTAAAGTAAATTGTTAGGCCAATAGGCCAGCCCATGTGTAGCAGTATCATGATACAGTTATGTATAATGTGCTCCAAGAGCTCTATGCCGCGCCCCCCCCCCCTCCCAGAAAGTCTATTGTATCACTGACTAAATCTCTCTGGGATACATGCATTGTGAGGTCACAGAAAGTCTATTGTATCACTGACCAAATCTCTCTGGGAGACGTGCATTGTGGCAAGAGGGTGAGCAAGGCACAACCATGATATATATTTATATAACTGTGAACTATATGGTAGCTTTTCGAGTAACCTGTTGCAAATTAAAATGTTTTCCTCCCCAGTAGCACATGCTCACATTTCCCCACTCTCCCATTGCTCCATTCAGCCTCTGGGAGCCCAAAAAAGACTTAGGACTTTGGGTATGAAGGAGCAAATAACTTACTCCCTTTATTCTCATGTGACATTGCTGGTGCTTGATGATTGGTTCAGCAGTGTAATATGGGATGGATAGACAGTCTTTACTCTGTGTATGCCCCAACTAGAGCTACTCAAAGCTTAGACAAGGGTTCCTTTTCTCATTCCAACTGGTGGGGGAGCAAAGTAAAGGAGAGTATTTGCTGTTGGGGGAGGGGGTTATAAGCTAACCTGTTCCTTTGTCCTGCAAACACAGCTTTAAGCAAACTTACAACAAAAAGGTGAACTCATCATAACTGAACTGAAAAAAAAATAAAATTTATTTATTGAAAATTGTTTTCCTGTAAAGCTGAAATAAATACATTTTAGTATTCTCATTATGTATCTAGTTTATTCCTTTGAGACTTTACCTTCACCCAAGCTATAATATGTACAAAAACTGATTTTCCTATGACAATATGACACTCAAGAAAGTTTCCCAAGGGCTCTTTGCTGCCTTGTGGCAGCAGGCAGATTTATCTGATGCAGATTTATGTGACAAAAAGATATCCATATCTCACATTTCTAATATGCTTGCAGTTGACAGGACATATAGAAAGACAGGGCCTTGAGCCACAGGATTAACAATGAGATGTTAACTAAGAGGAGAAAAAGAAGCTCAAGGCAAAGGAAATTCAATTCCAGATTTGAGAAAATTTCATGAGAAAGAGCTAAAAGCCCATAAAATTGTGTCATCTGAGTAAAGCAGAGCTGCAAATCTACCTTTCTGATTTGCACAACAAAACCTATGTAGAGCCCATGGGATAACTTTGTTCAGAAGCGAATAGATTAATTTAAAAAATAGAACTGAGCAAACATGTACTTTAAATACATGAGATAATACAGGAAAATCACTGTTTTTCAAATACATTTTTCCATAAACACTTTTTTTTATTTATTTTCTTATTTATAGAAATCCCTAAATATTCTCTAAGAGGTTTAGGATATTATGTTTATGTATGCATTATATACAGTTTCTGGTATGATCAGTTAAAGACTTGTATGCATACAATTTTATACTTCCAGGACCACAGATATAACTTAGCAAAATGGCTTTACTGCAGTCATACTGCTGCTTTAAAAATATTTATAAAGCACAACAATATGCATTACAAAATGTCCACTGTGCTTCATGTGATTCAGGACCACAAAGCAGCAGAATACTATTCAAATTAAGGACTGAGAGGGAAAGAGCAGGGATGGGAATCTTTCATTTGAAGGTCATGTGACCAGCCTTTTCACCAATTACATTACCAATTATGAGTTCTCTCTGCAGCATTAAATACTGCAGGCTGCATATGACTGCCTGCTTTTTATGAATAGGGTATAAAATGCAGCTCATGATGACACTTTATAGAAACCTAGAAATATATGCACTAAAGGTCACGAAGCATGAAAAAACAGAAACAATTAAGGGTGTAACTAGAAATCACAGGGCCCCATACCAATTTTGTTTAAGGAGCCTTCTCACCAAACAGAAAAGAAGAAAAAATAGCATTAAACAACACCCTAATTACCACAGTCATATGGAACAGGCCCCAAGTTACAATATATAATTTCTCTATCATGACTAATTTGGTTTAAATGACCCCTTAGAAACTAGTGTCCAATAAAATAAAAGAATGAATAAGGGAAGAATGCCCCCTATGTTGGTGTTTAATGGTATGGAAGACTGTTTCCTTACATTGCTGGTCAGAGGAAGGAAACATGTCCCCTTACATTAGTGGTCAATAAGTGGAAAAATGTTCCTTTATATTGGTGGTCAGTGGTAAAACTATGCCTACTTACATTGGTGGTCAGTAAGAGGAAGAATACACCTTGATATTGGTTCTCTGGGGGAAGAAGACATTCCACCTACCTTGTAGACAATAGAAGTAAAAAAAATGTAGAAAAGGCATTTTTATTTCCATTGATCATTTCTGGATGATGATCTTGATTATTAAGGACTTGGCGGTGCCTGCACCTGCTAGAATTCTTAACAACTATCAACAGTGGGAAGCTGTCACTTATAATATCCAATGTATCAGAATATTAGAAGCTCTTGCACCAAACAAATAAATGTTTGGGTATTCATCTGAACATCCAAACAACCAAGGTTCATTCAAAAATATTAAGCTCATCCCTATTTGCAAGAGGAGAAAGATTCAATAAGGTATGTATTATGACCAATGTTTTGGCTCCATTCCAGACTTGCTTCTTTCAATCCACATGAATGACCCAGATGGGGCTGGGTACTCCACTCTCAGTGAAAAGTAAATATAAGCCACACTCAAAAACTTAGCTCTTCTCATTTAATTTGTCAAAAGATGGAAAACTGCATACATTAATGAGCAACAGTTTGGGCCGAACATTTGCTGTACGGCAAACACCCGAATTTACAGGGTGTTCACCCCGGTGAACACCCTGAAATGCACTGAGCATTGCATAATGCATTCTGCCCCCTGATTGGGCAAAGATTTGCCCAATTAGGGTGCAGTGTATGCTGGTTGTTAAAGAGCGGGCCATGGCATCCTTAACAACTGATGAGTCATTAGCTGTCAATTGGTTTACCAGCTGACAGCTGAACATTAAAAAGTGGCAGAAAAAAAAAGACCATTTGGATCTGATATGGATTAGTCGGGGAACCCCATACCAAAATTTAAAAAAAACGGTGCGGGGCCCCCACTAAGATCCAAACCCTTATCTGGGTATGTAGCCTGGCAGGTCAGGAAAGGGGGGTGAGCAAGCAGCCCCCCTTCTGAACCATACCAGGTCACATGCCCTCAACATGGGGGGCTCCACTCCCCTACCCCAAAACACTTTGTCCTCATGTTGTGGACAAGAGCCTCTTCCCAACAACCCATGACTGGGGTCTGTGGGTGGGGGGCTCATCGGAATCTGTAAGCCCCCTTTAACAAGGGGGCCCCCAGATCCCAGCCCCCCAATGTGAATGAGTATCAGATACATAGTACCCCTACCTATTCACCAAAAAAAGTGTCAAAAAGTAATAAACACAAGAGACAGTTTTTTGACAAATATTTTATTAAAAAATAAAAAATTGTGTCCCCGATGTAAATTAATTTGCAATCACACCGCCCATTGACCTGAAAAATTAAAAAAATCAAAAATGCTCCCGCCTCCTGGGAGGCCTCCCGCTGAATGCCTTCTCTGCACTTTGACATTTCTTATATTGGTAAATGGTGGGGCCACCTAGCTACATCACCCGGTGGCCCCACCCCCAAGTGACATCACATGCCCAGCATGCACCAGTCTGTGATGTCAGAAGGAAAGGTGGCACCGATGCCAACGGCTGACGTAGCTAGATGGCCCCACCCCTTACCTATGTAAGAAATGTCAAAGCGCAGAGGAGGCATTCTTCAGGAGACCTCCCAGGAGGCAGGTGCATCTTTTATTTTTTTTATTTTTCGGGACGGTATGATTGATGATCGATTTATATCAGGGGACTCTATTTTTTAATAAAGGATTTGTCTCTTGTGTTTATTACTTTTTGACACTTTTCTGGTGAATACCCGATACTCATTCACATGGTGGAGGGGAAGCAGGGATCTGGGGTCCCCTTGTTAAAGGGGCTTCCAGATTCCTATAAGCCCGTCCGCCCACAGACCCTAACAACCACAGCCCAGGGTTGTCACGAAGAGGCTTTTGTCCCCAAGTGCTTTGGGGTGGGGGGCAGAGCACCCACCCCCCCATGTTGAGGGCATGTGGCCTGGTATGGTTCAGGAGGGGGGGCACTTGCTCGTCCCCCCTTTTCCTGACTTGCCAGGCTGCATGCCCGGGTAAGAGTTTGGTATAGATTTTGGGGGGACCCCACACTATTTTTTTAAAAATTTTGGCGTGAGGTTCCCCTCCAAATCCATACTGGTTAAAAAAGGGTCTGGTATGGACTGGGGGGACCCCACACCATTTTTTTCCTATTTTTTCATAGCCAGGTGTTGGCAATTGTAACTGTGAGTCATTTTTAAATGGGAATTGACTCTTTTTTTTTTTTCTTCTTCAGAAATGTCATTATTGCTGCAGCATGTTTTATGCAGGGGAAGTCCTTTCCTTGTCAGTAGAGTTGAGCGAACCCGTGGATGTTCGGGTTCGGTGGGTTCGGCCGAAGTTCAGAAAAAAGTCCGGGTTCGGTACCAAACTTGACCCGAACTTTACCCCGAACCCCATTGAATTCAATGGGGACCCGAACTTTTCGGCACAAAAATGACTGTAAAAGAGTCCTGGAAAGTGCTAGAGGGCTGCAAAATGATTTTAGAACAATAATCTGTCCCTTACAGCAACAGCAGGAACCTGACCCTATAGAACTAGGAGATGATTTTAGAACAATAATCTGTCCCTCTAAGCAGTAGACTTTACCTAGTCCGGTCAGATCTTTCTGTAATGCAGGATGAGATCTGCAATTTGTCCCTAAAAGCAGTAGTAGTAGTAATCTCTACCTATCTATCTATCTGCAATCTGTCCCTCACAGCACCGGCAGCATCCTCTCCCTACACTACCCAGAGAGCATGTGACATGCAGCACTAAGTGACTCCAGCTTATAAAGAGGCTGGGTCACATGATGCACTGGCCAATCACAGCCATGCCATTAGATCCAAGATCTGGACCTCTGCAAGTGAAAGGGGAACAGAGTCTTACTCCACACCCCAATGATCTCGACCTCCCAGACAACCTAACTGATCATCTTTAAGTCGCCTCTCAAGACTCCCTCTCTGGGGATATGTATCCTCCTCACCCCACACGCGGGTATGGTTCTGTTTTCACCACATATCCTGATATGGGGGCTTGTTTTTTTCTGCCCCCCTCCCATTGAGGTGAACTGTTTTGTTATCTGTTATATTCTAAACAGTTTAACCACTTCAGCCCTGGAAGGATTTCACCCTTTAGGACCAGAGCAGTTTTTGCAATTCGGCACTGTGTCGCTTTAACTGACAATTGCGAGATCGTGCGACTTTGTACCCAAACAAAATTTGTGTCCTTTTTTTCCCACAAATATAGCCGTCTTTTGGTGGTATTTGATCACCTCTGCGTCATTTCTGATCGCTATTATAAAAAAAAAGAACAACTATTTTGCAAAAAAAAAAGCTATTTTTCTTACTTTTTGCTAAAATACAAATCCAAAAAAATATATAAAAAAACACTTTTTTCATCAGTTTTGGCGGGTTTATATTCTTCCTCATATTTTTGGTTAAAAAAAAATCGCAATCGGAGTTTATTGATTGGTTTGCGTAAAAGTTGCCACTATACGAATGATGAGAATTAATTTATGGGGGTTTTTTTATTTTTATTTTTTACTAGTAATGGCGGTGATCTGCGATTTTTAGCGGTACTGCAATATTGTAGCGGATATGTCAGACCATTTTGATACTTTTTTGGGACCATTGGCATTTATACAGCGATCAGTGCTATAAAAATGCATTGATTACTGTGTAAATGCCATTGGCAGTGAAGGGGTTAACCTAGAGGGGTTGCTCTAAGGGTTAACTGTGTTCCCTCAGTGTGTTCCAACTGTATGGGGGCTGGGCTGGCTGGGGGAGGTGAGTGATCGCGGCTTCCATGTACAGGAAGCCTGTGACCATAGCCCTTCCCCATCTGTCAGAACGGAGATCCGTGTTTACATACATGGACCTCCGTTCTCTCGCTGCGGGGGGGGGGGGGGGCGGTATTTAATTAAGAGTA
>BLSH010394082.1:679014-689728 GCA_018402905.1 Glandirana rugosa
GGGGGGGGGGGGGGGGGCCCTCGAGATCGAGTCCACCCTACCCACTCCCTGGCCCCCCTAGAACACAGTGAGTGTGCGAGCGCTCACAATACTAGCTATCGCGGCCACCGTCAGGCTGCGGCAGGCGGTCGGCAAGTGGTTAAGGTGAAATTTGTTTGCTAACCTTCTCATTGGAGCAGCGAGGTGGAGTACCCTGCCTCACCTTCGTTGGAAGCCACTTTGCTTCCCCACATGTCCTATGGCCATGGCCGTGGACTCCTGAGATGCCACTGCCTCTCAGGCCTACAAATGTTGTTCGTATTTTGTCTTTTTAGGTCAGTTTGGCCTTTTTGTTACAACGCAACAAATTACTTCATGGAACTTTTTTTGAACTTATCTTGTCCTCTTTTTTCTTTCATTTTTTTCCTGTTTCACTATACTATGCAATTCCATCCAAAAACAATGGCTGGCTTTGAAGGACTTTGAGGCCTCCGGGGCAGACGTGATCCTGATTCAGGAGACTCACTTTTGCTCTGGAGTTGCAGTAGTGATCAGACGCTCCTGCCCTATCCGGATCAAGTCATCCCATCTGGACCCACATAGTCGATATATAATATTAAAAAGTGATTTCATGTTCAGTTCTTTTATGCTTATGAATGTTTATGCACCTAACTCAGGTCAGATTAAATTCTTAACAGAGGCATTTGAAGTGTTACAATGATTTCCCCAGCCTCTTACGTTAGTGGGGGGATTTTAATATTGCTCTCTCCCCTACGCGGGATAGAAAATCTCTGTTCCAAACCAAACTGCCTCTCCCAATACAATCCTTGGCTACCTCCTTTCGTAAATTGATATGTGCCCAACATCTGTTTGACATATGGAGGAAAAAACATCCCACTAGCAGATAGTTTTCATTTTATTCCCCTCCCCACAAGATGTTTTGTAGACTGGACTATTTTTTCGTGACAGCTCCCCCCCTGTCAAATACAGTGCCATCTGACCTGGGTACAATGGCCTGGTCTGATAATACTCTCTTGACCTTAGATCTTTCCCTCTCAAATGCATTCCCAAAGAAATGCCATTGGAGACGCAATGAGTCTCTACTCAATCACCCGGAAACCAAAAACAAATGTCTGCAGGCTCTAACAGAGTTTTTCAGCTTAATGAGGGTTCTGTGTCCAATACGTCCACTCTGTGGGAATCCCATAAGGCATACTTCCAAGGGCAGTGCATCTCTGTGAGCTCCCTTAGGAAGAAGGATGCAGTATCTTTAAAATCTTCTTTGCTAGATAAACTGCTGAATGCTGTTTGGTGCACTCCCCCGCAGTGACCTGCTTGCGGACAGTAACCTCTCTGCGTAACCAAATTAAATCTCTGGAAATGTCGGGTATAGCAAAATCCCTCCTCTGGGCAAAACAAACATTCTATAAGTACTCCAAAAAGCCACACAGGATGTTGGTCTCCAGACTCAGCCCTAGACCATTTAATTCCTTCCCTGCTCACCTTAAACTGCCAGATGGTGCACCTACCCACTGCGCACAGACTATGGCCCGGGTCTTTGGCAAGTTCTATGATAAACTTTACAATTGCTTAACTCCAGCTCTCCACCCCCCATTTAACCTAGAGGCATTTGACACTTTCTTAGCAGATATAAAGCTACCTAAACTGACTAAGATGGATTTACAAAAACTAAATGCCACCATAACTGTGGAAGAATTAGCCAACACTATTAAATACTTACCCTCACATAAATCCCTGGGCCCAGATGGTCTTCCTTACTCCTCCTATAAGACCTTCCTACCAATTCTGTCATCCCACTTGATGTCCCTATATAATTCTCTTTTACAAAATGAAACCCCACACCCGTCTTTTATGCACTCTTACATCTAATTCATACCAAAACCAGGTAAGGACCCATCCCTACTGGATAACCACAGGCCAATTGCACTTCTAAGCTCAGGCAACTCTACACATACCTCAATGATATGTTGAATAGAGTCCATCAGCCTGCTTTAATTTTAAGCCCGGATGCCCAAAAGACGTTTGACAGGTTAAGCTGGCCATACATGTTTTCCACTCTAGCCAAATTTGGGTTCCAAGGCCCCTTCATCTCTGCCTTAAAGGCCCTCTATTCCAAACCTTCCTTTCAGGGTCAAATGTCCTCTTTTATGTCCCAGACCCTCCCGATGTCAAATGGCACAAGACAAGGCTGTCCTCTCTCATCACTACTTTTCACATTGTGCCTAGAACCCTTAGCTTAGGCGATCTGTACCCACCCAGACATTCAAGGGGTTCCTATGCGACATAGGGAATATAAGCTATCCTTATTTGTTGATGTCATTTTACGGACTCTCACCAATCCACATATACGGTATCTCACAAAAGTGAGTACACCCCTCACATTTTTGTAAATATTTTATTATATCTTTTCATGTGACAACACTGAAGAAATCCCAACTGTTTCTAAAAACTGTTGGAGATGCAACGAAGAGGAAGGAAAGCTTCTCCACACCTGGTGGTCATGCAGGCTGATTCAGCCTTTTTGGGGAAAAATTCATGACCTTATAACTGAGATTACGACGCTCCCTCTGGACTTTTCTCTGGCCCAGTATCTGTTACACCACACCTCTATCTCCAAAAAAAATATAGCAAATCGCTTGCGCTCCACTTAATAAACGCTGCCAAGCAGTGTATCCCCCTTCACTGGAGGGACACTAACCCCCCCACAGTGGAGGACTGGATAAAAAGATCAAAAAAAATTGCAGAGATGTAGGATCTAGTTCACCAAGCTAGAGACTCCCCCGCCCCGGGAAATTTTACAAAACATGGGCCTGTTGGTTAGAGTTCACTAATAAAAGACAAACTCAGCAGTTGTCCCACTAATAAGACAGGATTGGCGTCCCTCCAATCACCGAACAAGGGCGGGGGATGGGGACGGGGGAGAGGTGGGAGTTCCCCCCTTATTCTACTTTTACTCTACATACCCCACCTCCCTTTTCCCTTTTTTTTTTTTTTCTTTTTCTTTTTCTCTCCTCTCTTCACGTACATCCCTATTATCTTAAAATGTTTCCAGAAAGGAAATTCCAGGGTTACACTATTGAGTTAACCCAAATCACAGAAACCCGGGCTTGGGGCAGAGTGTAGGGGGGACCTAGGGATGATGGACGGTAGTACCCCAGCCATCCCACAGATTGCTCCCAATTGGGGTGGGAAGTGGTTTTGGGGGGGCGTCGACCGGCCCAGGGGTCCCGATATCTACTCTGGGTCAAATAGTGGAGAAGGTCTATTTATCCCAAGCCATGCACTTGAAGGTGGATAGGAGTGGGTTTGTATGGATTACCCAGTTGCTATAACATGGTTATTATACTGTTCACAAGGGTTTCATTCCCACATACAGTAGGAAGTACAATCCTCTATAGTGACAATTGAGTTAATATTTTTGGATGATGTGTCCATTGCATTGTATGGTTCTAGACATATACAGGGCTTGAATCTGCTTGCTATAATACAAAATGTATGTAATCATACGATTGTTTCCTATCATATGTTCTAATAAAAAAGTTTGAAACAAAAAAAAAACACTGAAGAAATGACACTTTGCTACAATGTAAAGTAGTGAGTGTACAGCTTGTATAACAGTTTAAATTTGCTGTCCCCTCAAACTAACTCAACACACAGCCATTAATGTCTAAACCGCTGGCAGTGAGTACACTCCTAAGTGAAAATGTCCAAATTGGGCCCAAAGTGTCAATACTTTGTGTGGCCACCATTATTTTCCAGCACTGCCTTAACCCTCTTGGGCATGGAGTTCACCAGAGCTTCACAGGTTGCCACCGGAGTCCTCTTCCACTCCTCCATGACGACATCACAGAGCTGGTGGATGTTATAGAATGTGCGCTCCTCCAGCTTCCATTTGAGGATGCCCCACAGGTGCTCAATAAGGTTTAGGTCTGGAGACATGCTTGGCAAGTCCATCACCTTTACCCTCAGCTTCTTTAGCAAGGCAGTGGATGTCTTGGAGGTCTGTTTGGGGTCGTTATCATGTTGGAACACTGCCCTGAGGCCCAGTCTCTAAAGGTAGGGGATCATGCTCTGCTTCAGTATGTCACAGTACATGTTGGCATTCATGGTTCCCTCAATGAACTGTAGCTCCCCAGTTGCGGCAGCACTCATGTAGCCCCAGACCATGACACTCCCACCACCATGCTTGACTGTAGGTAAGACACACTTGTCTTTGTACTCCTCATCTGGTTGCCATGACACAAGCTTGACATCATCTGAACCAAATAAGTTTATCTTGATCTCCTCAGACCACAGGACATGGTTCCAGAAATTCAAGTCCTTAGCCTGCTTGTCTTCAGCAAACTCTTTGCAGGCTTTCTTGTGCATCATCTTTAGAGGAGGCTTCCTTCTCGGACGACAGCCATGCAGACCAATTTGATGCAGTGTGCGGCGTATGGTCTGAGCACCAACAGGCTGGCCCCCCCACCCCTTCCCTTCAACCTCTGTAGCAATATTGGCAGCACTCACACATCTATTTCCAAAAACAACCTCTGGAAATGACGCTAAGCACGTACACTCAACTTCTTTGGTCGACCATGGGGAGGCCTGTTCTGAGTGGAACCTGTCCTGTTAAACCACTGTATGGTCTTGGCCACCATCCTGCAGCTCAGTTTCAGGGTCTTGGCAATCTTCTTATAGCCTAGACCATCTTTATGTAGAGCAACAATTCTTTTTTCAGATCCTCAGAGAGTTCTTTGCCATGAGGTGCCATGTTGAACTTCCAGTGACCAGTATGAGAGAGTGAGAGCGATAACACCAAATTCAACACACCTGCTCCCCATTCACACCTGAGTAGAGTTGAGCAAATCCGGACTGTAAAGTTTGGGTCTATACCAAACTTTGGGGTGTCAGGGACCCGGACCCGAACCCGGACATTTCAAAAAAAGTCCGGGTTCAGGTCCGGGGTTCTGGTATTTTATTATGCGTGTTGAATAGCTGCCAAGGGCGGCCAATCAACAAGTGTTTCACTGGTTTACCCTTAGAAGCCATCACAGCCAAGCCTACTTATGGCATGGCTGTGATTTTCCAGTGCACCATGTGACCCAGCCTCTATATGGGGCTGGAGTCACCGTGCTGCATGTCATATGCTCTCAGGATAGTTTAGGGAGAGGATGCTGCTGGCTCTGTGAGGGACAGATTGCAGATATTATAGAACATCTCATCCTGCATTAGTGAATGATCTGATTGTGGACTAGTGAGAGATACTAGTACTGCTGCTTTGAGGGACAGATTGCAGACCTCATCCTGCTGCACAGAACGATCTGACTGGACTAGGTAGAGTCTGTTGCTTTAAGGGAAAGATTATTGTTCTAAAATCATCTCCAAGTTGTACAGGGAAAGGTTCTAGCTGTTGCTATAAGGGAAAGATTATTGTTCTAAAATCATCTCCAAGTTGTATAGGCAAAGTATATTCTAGCCGCATAGAAGCCATATTATTGTTCTAAAATCATCTCCAAGTTGTAAAGGCAAAGTGTATTCTAGCCGCATAGAGCCATATTATTGTTATAAAATCATCTCCAAGTTCTATAGGCAAAATATTATTCTAGCCGCATATTGTAGCAAGTTCTGATCACTTGGGCATTAAACGCCCTATGTACCACGCATCCCAGAATGTTAATATTAACAAGAGAACTTTCCCTCAAATAGATTGGGATTTTCAGGGCACAGATAATAAATTCAAGTTATATATATATAAAATATATTTTATTACAATTTTCTAAAATAAGAAAACAGACAAGTCATTGCGACAAATAGAAAGATCATAAAATACTTATAATCAAACAGGAGTGAATTTTAAAACAGCAACGGTTTACTGTCTTGTGAATTGCATGATTCTTGCCAAGTAGCTCAATTAGCCCGACATGTTTCAGGATATTCCAATCCTTTCTTCAGGGGCATTCATACAAGACAAGACTCCCACTGTGAAATATATACAGATATATAGGTTATCTTTACACATTATTGAAGAACATGCATATTCCAGTCTGAGTTCCTCACATTGAATTCATTCCAGCCGCATAGAGCCATATTATTGTTATAAAATCAACTCCAAGTTCTATCGGCAAAGTGTATTCTAGCTGCAAAGAGCCATATTATTGTTATAAAATCATCTCCAAGTTGTATTGGAGATGATTTTATAACAATAATATGGCTTCTATGCAGCTAGAATACACTTTGCATATAGAACTTGGAGATGATTTTATAACAATAATATGGCTTTTATGTGGCTAGAATACACTTTGCCTAAAGAACTTGGAGATGATTTTAGAACAATAATATGGCTCTATGCGGCTAGAATACACTTTGCCTATACAACTTGGAGATGATTTTAGAACAATAATCTTTCCCTTAAAGCAACAGCTGGAACCTTTCCCTGTACAACTTGGAGATGATTTTAGAACAATAATCTTTCCCTTAAAGCAACAGCTGGAAACTTTCCCTGTACAACATGGAGATGATTTTAGAATCTAAAATAATCTCCAAGTTCTATAGGGAGAGGTTCCTACTGTTGCTTAAAGGGACAGATTATTGTTTCTTGCACAAAATTAAAAAGTGCATCTACATAGCTGGTATACAAAAAAAAAATTCTAAAAACTACATTTGCGGCCAGCGGTGCATTTCTTACACAAAAATAAAAAAAACAGTGTTGGCTACCACCTCCTCCTCCACCGCCACTTTCACTGCCTCCTCAAACTCCAACTCCACATCCACCTCCATTTTTGATTTTTTTAATGTGATTTTAGCTTAAATATTATTTAAGTTATTTCCCTAACCCCATTTCTTTGTAGGGCACTTGTCCAACTCTTACCCCCATTTTCCTTCCTTTTGCAGTCCTCTTGGACTTGCCAGGACTTTGTTACAGCCATTTTTGTGCCTAAAAGTTCGGGTCCCCATTGATTTCTATGGGGCTTAGGGTCCGGGTCAAAGTTCGGGTCAAGTCCGGACCCGAACCCGGACTTTGTCCGTAAGTTCGGCCGAACCCGGACTTCCAGAGGTTCGATCAACTCTACACCTGAGACCTTGTAACACTAACAAGTCACATGACACAGTGGAGGGAAAATAGCTAATTGGGCCCAATTTGGACATTTTCACTTAGGGGTGTACTCACTTTTGTCCCCAGTGGTTTAGACATTAATGGCCGTGTGTTGAGTTATTTTGAGGGGACAGCAAATTTACACTGTTATACAAGCTGTACACTCACTACATTGTAGCAAAGTGTCATTTCTTCAGTGTTGTCACATGAAAATATATAATAGAATATTTATAAAAATGTGAGTGGTGTACTAAGTTTTGTGAGATACTGTATCCCTCCCATCTCTTCTTGCCTCTTATCCCAGTTCAGTTCTCTATCCGGGTACAAAATCAATACCTCGAAGACAGAAGCTATGCCCCTTCACATCCCTACTGACGACCTGACATCTTTGCAAAACTCGTACCCATATCACTAGTGCCCCCACACTCTTAAATACCTAGGCATACAAATTACACCTACCTATGCATCTCTGTGTTCAGCTAATTACACTCCACTACGTTACTGCGCATGCGCGGCCCATTGCGGCCATCTTGGTTCCTGGCGGAACGGAATGAACGCTGTTATACGATTACCTAAATGTGAGTGCATCTTTTTAGCCTAATAAAAGATTGATTTTTAGCAGTATTACACTATGTGAGTCCCCCCCTTTCTTTTCATGTGACGGCTTGGGGAATATCTTTATCTCATGGGAAGCTGATTGGAGGGTGGCTGCCCTGTATTATCACGTTATCTCTGGGAGAAGGACCGTCCGTGCAGCATTGGAGAAGGCTTCCTGCTTGACCAGATTCTTTTGTAATTAAGTGTGTTAGGCCGCTCTTATCCAGAGGGTCGCACACCTGAGGGGTAAGAGCGTAGCACAGAAGGTGTTGTATGGCACAAGATTGCTTTGTTTCCTGCACGGAGGCTGGGATCTTCTCTTCATCTTGATTTTCTCATTTATGGACTTTTATCATTGATTAGAGCTGTACTTATTATTGTTATTTATGTAATTACACTCCACTGTTTAGGGACATTAGCGACATGTTGAAGCTTTGGAACCCTCTTCCAATATCCTGGCTGGGTGGGATAAATGTGTTGAAAATGTCAATTATGCCTAAATTGTTGTATTTTTTTGAGACTCTACCAGTTCCTATTCCCATGCCTCAACTAAAGCTAATCAAACACTGGTTCCTTAACTTCATTTGGAGTAACAAGGTCCATAGAATAGCCAGCTCTGTGTTTTTTTCTCCTAGAAATCGAGGTGGCCTGGGTGCCCCGGACATTTATAAATACTACCTTGCTTCTCACCTCCCTGCAGTGGCTTCATGGTCCAACCTATCAGCACCAAACAGATGGGCAGAGACTGAGATGGGCTCTTTGTTTTCAGCCCATCCCCGCTCTCTAATTTGGTCACCTACTCTATGTCAAGACCCCATGCTTCAAAGGTTATGCCTAGGCCCTATGTTGTTTACTTTAAAGATTTGGTGTACATGTGCCACCAAGTTTTCTCTCTCTTCGCCATGCCCCTCCTATCTAATGTGCTCTTAATCCTCTAATCCTCGATGGCGTATCTCATTCTTAAATGTTTCCTTGTGTCCAAGCTGGCTTGTTTCAACTTTGCAAATAATAAACTGGGGTAAGGAAAGAGGGGGATTGGACATGGATCTGAAGCCTCATATATTGGGTCAAGATCTAACCTAGAAGTTCAAGTGGGGGTGGGGCTCACCTAGTTACATGGACCTAAAGTAGGACAGAAAAAGTAGGGCTGGAGGGCATAGACACCCTTCAAAAGCAACCCATGCCTCTGATGGGAGGAATCAATATGATACTTTATTAATGTAACAGTCTAGAAAAATTAAATTACAGTGGCAAAAGGAGTGCAATAAACATGTGTAATTAATACAAGACAACGTTGTCTATTTAAAATGCACACCACATATCATCATTCAAGCCGGCAAAAAAAAATCATCCAGAACCATCAGTATGTCATAGTAAATATGCGTGTCTTACATGGATTCTGGGAAACCTTCACAGTGTAATCGCTCAATAAAGTTCTGTATGCTTAAACTGGGGGACATCCATGTCCATCAACTACCCATAGAGAGGTTTAGTTATACTGGTACTGGGATATGACATGGAATACACAATTCTACAATCAACAGATCAGTGATTGAAAAAGAAGCAGTAAATAAAAATCTGTATATGCAGCTGTCCAAATGCACATTAGCAAAACTGGAGTGGGGCGGATGGAATGGTAGGCAGTCCATCATGGACATAATAAAAAGCACAGGATGGCAGTGTATCATCAGTGTAGCAGTGAAACTCGCGTAATGGCGAGTGAAACGCATCAATGTTTGCGCCCCTGCACACCCGTCACCCACTCCAAGTATGGTTGCTTGACCTTCTGGGGCACCCAGCGGCAACCACACTGCATGGATTCACTAACGAAGCAATGATTTCTTCTCAGTCCGTGAATCAATTATCTTATTTACCTGCAGCTGCACTAGACAAGTCCACCTAGCTGACCAGATGGATGCGGCGTTAGTGAGCAGGACTAATAGAGCCGACAGTCCCTTATCTGCATGGAGGACCGGCAGACTGACGGACTACTGACCATCACTCCATTGGCCACCTATTGAGCCCTGCAGAACTGTGAGCCTCTCTCTCCCCTACACTGGGAATTTCACTCAGCTATCTGCTGCAGCCCAGCGGAGATAGCTGCTAGTGTCTGTGTATCTGACTCCCAGAGCTCAACTCCCACGGCTTCACTGGAGTAATTAATCTGTCTAAATACTGCTACACTGATGATACACTGCCGTCCTGTGCTTTTTATTATATCAACGATGGACTTTGAACTGCCTACCATTCCATCCACCCCACTCCAGTTTTGCTAATGTGCATTTGGACAGCTGCATATACAGATTTTTATTTACTGCTTCCTTCTCAGTCACTGATCTGTTGATTGAAGAATTGTGTATTCCATGCCATATACCAGTACCAGTATAACTAAACCTCTCTATGGGTAATTGATGGACCTGGATGTCCCTCAGTTTAAGCATACAGCACTTTGTTGAGTGATTACACTGTGGAGGTTTCCAAGAATCCATGTAAGACCCGCATACTTACTATGACATACTGATGGTTCAGGATGATGTGTTTTACTGGCTTGAATGATGATATGCGATGTGCATTTTTTACTTTCAATGGTTTTTTATTGTATTGTCAAGATGATACAGTGCGTCAGCCGTTATTAATTACAATAAACAGAACTGCATAGAGACAAATCAATACAACCTTAACGAGCGTATAGTAGTAAGTTCGGTCATTTTGTGTAGTAGGACTTGGTAGTCATACAGTATCATTCATACGCCCAGAATGTACCTAAGAACCTTTGGAGGTGTCACATTAGTGAGTTGTTTCACGACATACGAATTTGACTCCCTGTAGGTCCAGGTAGTTAATGGGTATCTCTCCAAATCAATATGACCATGACCATATACCGTACCTTATGTGTTAAGAAGTTAGTTGTCTAGTCACTGACTCTTCCTTCGTCATTTATTTTTAGACATATACGTCGACAGGTTTACGTGTAATCGTTTTGACCTCACCCCACCTACCTTACCATCCGTCAAGTTTCAGGTAGCAACTATATTATTTTTC
>BLSH010394082.1:694234-719890 GCA_018402905.1 Glandirana rugosa
AATTACAGACGTAAAAGTCTCTACGATCGTTTCCCGGACCGAGTTTTGCGTCGGGTTTAATGTCGTTGGTATGTCCGGCTGGATGTTGAATATCCGTCATCTGCCAGGCCCTTTGCTAGCATCTCTGAAAATGCAGACATTAAGGCAGATAACTCTGAAGGCGGAGGGGAAGCCGCATGTAGTTTCTGTATAGTAATGTCCGGAGTAGTCAGAGCATTACTCTGAGGTGACAGGCTATATAGGCCTATGGGGCTCCTGAGGAGCGATTCTGATGGCGCTGGAGAGAACTCTCCTTGTGGTGGGTAAAGCCCCCTACCTTCCAGCGGGTTCCTGGTGTGGGGATCCTGCTTAGAGTTGTTGGTAATGGTGTCCATCTCTTCCCCAGCCTCTCCTTGTGTGCCGCATGGCGTGGTGGTTGCGGCCGCCATTTTGGCCGGCTCCGGCCGGGATGAGGCCTCGTCTAGGAGACGGGAGAGATCCTTCCTCGCGGAGCTGGCGAACATCAGTGGGTTGCGCTGCTGCTCCCTGAGCTGCACGGCTCGTCTGCTGAGTGCTCCGGGGCTCCGGTCAGCTATTAGGCGGAGAAATGTGCGGCGGCGGAGCGGAGCTCTAAAGCCAAGCAGCCATCTTGGCGGAGTCCGCGCATGCGCCTTGATGCGATGTGCATTTTAAATAAACAACGTTGTCTTCTTTTAATTACACATGTTTATTGCACTCCTTTTTGTCACTGTCATTTAATTTTTCCAGACTGTTACATTAATAAAGTATCATATTGAAGTATACCGTGGAGTGCTCCCATTCCTCCCATCAGAGACACAGACCGCTTTTGGAGGGTGTCTATGCCCTCCAGCCCTACTTTTTCTATCTTGTTTCAATTTCGCCACTTCGCCCATCCAGTCACTCAAAAGTTTCGAACCTTCAATGACCTCCAGTCCAAATATCAGCTACCAAAAAATATGTTTTACTCTTACCTTCAAATAAACTACTATTTGGCAACCCTCCCATATTTTACCTAAGGCAACAGCTTTTGAACTCATTTGTTCCCAAGACCCTCACCAATTGCGCTTAATTTCTGCTATATATCAGCTACTCCATGAGACTAACCCACTCACTGAAGACCTCCACACCTACATGTGGAAATGGTCCCATATCATACAACAGCTAATTACTCTCCCTTGTTGGGACAGGATTTGGTCCTCAACTTCCAAAGTATCCAGATGCGTGGCGCAGAGAGAGACAGTGTTTAAGTCTTATTATTCTGGTATAGAACACCAGAGGTACTACATCATCTAGATCCTTCATTGTCCCCCTTATGTTGGTGCTGTGGAAAAATAAAATATCTTCTGGCAATGTGAGTTAATTATACCCTTTTGGTCTGTGGTGATGTCTCTGCTTCAACAAATATTTGAGTCTTCTGTCCCTTTGGACATGTTACATTACCTCCTAGGCCTTCCTTTTCCTGGAATTGGGAAATTTTCAAACAAATTAGCTTCATACATTCTACTAGCTGCCAAGAGAGTTATTCCAATGCATTGGCTATCTCCTACCCCTCCCTCTCAGGACCAATTTTTGAAGATAATTGTTGAGATCCACAGAATGGAGCATATGACAGCCCTGGTGGAGGATGCTGCGGCCAGGTTCAACAGGATTTGGGATACGTGGGACAATTCTGAGTTTGGTTCCCCTCCCGAATCCTGATTGGGCCGGATGCAGTCATTTATTTTATTTATTTATTTATTTCAGGTACTTATATAGTGCCATCAATTTATGCAGCGCTTTACATATACATTGTGAATTCACATCAGTCCCTGCCCTCAAGGAGCTTACAATCTAAGGTCCCTAACTCACATTCTTACATGTACTAGGGCCAATTTAGACAGGATCTAATTAACCTACCAGCATGTCTTTGGAGTGTGGGAGGAAACCGGAGTACCCGGAGAAAACCCAAGCAGGCACAGGGAGAACATGCAAACTCCAGGCAGGTAGTGTCGTGGTTGGGATTCAAACCAGCGACCCTTTTACTGCTAGGCAAAAGTGCTATCCACTAATCCACATTAAGTACCACGGCGTCCTGCCTCTATGTACTCTCATCTCTCCTTTTGCGCATGCAGTTTAAATATACAGTTTATCAACCTATAACCCCTTGGTGTATGTATCCCTGTACCTACATACCATTATTCAACCATATGTTCACTTGTTGTCTATATGTTAATGCTCACAAGTAGATGATGGATACTTGTACTTGATCTACTTGCAACCGTTACACTTCTGAAAATTTATGTCTGCCTTTAAAATGCAAAATATGCTTTGTTTGTAAATCATAAAACTTTAGTAAAAATACAATTATAAAAAAAAAAAAAAAAAGATATACTTCTTGACATAACCATAATAGTTCATATTTCCTCTCCCTGTCACTTTGAAAAGACATACTTTATTGTATAGCAATGTAATCTAGGAATAGAAGTAACATTTATCATATGAATAAAAGATTAATGAACTCAGAGCATTATCTGAAGTTTGCAGCTAATATCCTACCTGAAGAAATATCAATACGGTTTTTCTTGGACTTTGTCATATTGATATGGACGCTGACTTTGCCATCTGTTAAGTCTATTTCCACACTTCCAACATCATCAGCAAATGTGGTGAAGAGAAGAAGTCCATTTAAATTCCAGGTGCGAAAGTGAAAATTCACAGAAAAAACATCCTCAGCTGCCCGTCCAAGCACTTCCAGGTAACTGGTTGCATTAAAGAAGACAGGGACCGCATGTGATTCAACGCAGGTAAAACTTAAATTGTCCTGCAATGAAAGGAGAAGAGATTACACCATGTTAACATTTTAAAGTTTTTGTTAACATAACAAAAAGGGTCTTTTGTTACAAAAAAGGTATAATAATATTCTTTATACATCAGGAATGTTTTTTTCTCTCTTGTTTTCTATGTTAAAATCCCCATACTTTTCTATATATCCACAGACAGACAGCAATGTGAATACTGATTGCCTGATCCCTTGTG
The DNA here is from genome assembly GCA_018402905.1 of Glandirana rugosa. NCBI lineage: Eukaryota > Metazoa > Chordata > Amphibia > Anura > Ranidae > Glandirana > Glandirana rugosa. The sequence continues at coordinate 697,250 of BLSH010394082.1, forward strand.
TGTTCCCGGTTAGGGAAATCATGTTGTTCCTCTAGAGTAGTCCATACACTTGCACATGGGGGGCACGCTGCCACTACCACAGTCCCCACCCAATTTTGGTGTCCAGCCTGAATCTAGGTACCTAGATTCTGCAAATTGCATCTGTCCACTGGACAGGCTTTGAGGAAGCAGGCTTTAGACCCTGAGAAATGTGTACAGACATCCAGTTCATACAAAGCCACCTTTAAAGAATATTAAAGCATTTTTAAACCCAAAAAATGCTGCTCCTGTCTCTTTAATGTGCAATTAGCAGCATGGTGCTTTTGCTTTTTAAATTATCCCTCTGTATCTCCTAAAATATCTGTTTGATAATGCCAGGTCATGACTTCCCCCCTGAGTGCTGACTCCCCATCATATTAGCTGATCCTGAGAGCCCCATGGTCTATGCATGTTTGTCAATAGCAGCTCTCCTATTCTCCTCTGCCTGTCTTCAGCTCCCCCCTCCTCTACGTAGAGTCTCTTCTCTGCTCTCATAATTAACTTTTAAAGGCCCCATTCTCTCTGTATTAGAACATGAAGTTTGCTTGTGTAGGTGTTATATCATAAATATTCTTATCTGTATAGATAACACTCTGGCTTCCTACACATGGCTCTGTCTCTAGCAGATGTCAGCAGCAGTGCTCGGCCCCCCCCCCCCCCCCCCTCAGGAACTCTTAGCTGAGCAGAGGAGAAAGAAAAATGATAACTGATCCTAGGAAGCCTGTGTGTAATCTAAGCAGAGAAGTATATACAGTATATGTTATAACACAGGCAAAGGGGAACTAATTGTGCTAATACAGAGGGAACGGGAGCATTTTATACTAGTGGCATAACAACCACTTTAAGTATCTGTATTTATTAGCTGTATGGGTGTAGCCCCATTTCAAGTATAACAGTGGTAATGTCATCATATGACACTTATGATTATGTAACAACTTTATGTATAGAGAGATATGGGTCTGCAGTGATATATAATTTCTTTGTGACACACAACCTTTAGTTGTTAGTTGTTTTTTAACCTTACAATGTTGTATTGAAGATCTCCACATGAGACTTCAGTTATTCATTCAACTTTTGGTATTCAGGCCAACCTCGTCTGTGGTTATATGATATTCTATGGCTCACATATATGGGGAAATGTGCTTACATAGCATTCACATAGGACATATGTTTCTATAAATGTTGCCATGGCTTTTATGTCTTGTTTTCTACAATAAATCATTCAAATTTAAAAATTATATCATTGAGCAATTCTTTTCTTTCAACCTGAGGTTTAAGCGACATCTCCACAGTCTAGTGACCACTTCTTTTTTCCCATTTTATACATTATTTTGGATGTGGTGCCGCTTTTAGTGTTTTACGTCTCTCTTTCCTCTAATTTTTATATGTGTGGGTAAAATTTCTCAGAAGTGACTCATGCTGATAACAGAGGAATGAAGCACCAGAGAGAAATTATTTAGAGATTCGAAGAGAGAGAAGTAAACACTAAAGTTATATGTGGTTTTCTCAGATTCCATGACTGATGTTTATAACTACTTTAACACACTTCCTGTCTTAGGGTGGCTTGTCTGTCTATAGAAGACCAACAGAGACACCCTTGCATAGCAGCAGTGTCTGGGGAGGGTTGTGTTAGATGGACTAGTCGAGTTAGCTGGATGTTACATAAGTAACTAACAAATTAAAGCCTGACTCCAACCAATGCATTTCAAACAGTTACAGCAACAGTTTTGTTCCTTTTGTGATAAATGTTTTATCTAAATGAATAAAAGCTGACTGTTGTATAGAAATTTGTCATTGTTAAATAGTTTGTCTCAACCCTCTGCCTTCAAGTTCTGCTACACAGGTTGTTCTATTAATGGAAGTTGAAAAATAATGGCAGGATCATTGGGCATACAGGTTACAGGGAAAACTCAGAAAAACAAAGATAGTCTTGTTAATGTTAGAGATAGACTGCATCATATATGTCATTTTTGAGTTTTGCTGATAGTACCACTTTGAATCTTCCACTGGGCACAAATGTTCCAGTGACAAGTGTCTAAGATGGGAATTGTTCCTTCTTTTGGTAGATTTCCTCTTAATTCCTGTTGTATCTTCATAAAAAGAAATGAAGGAAAATGGCACCAGCAGGAGATATAGACAACAAAACACAATCAGAAAAAGGTTTTGGATATACACACACTTTAAATATAGCTATACAGTGGTACCTCGGATTGCCTCGGATTGCAAGCAGTTTTTTTTTTTAAATCCCAGCAGGATTAAGCCTCTGTTCATGCAATACCACATGTGACCAGAGGTGTGGGGGCTCTGGTGAGGCTCAAAGACGCTCTGAAGCATTCTGAAATACTCTGAAATACTCAGAAATACTGAAAGTGTTAACAGTTCATGAGCATTTCTGAATGTTTAAGAGAGTCTCCAAGCCTCAGCAGCGCCACCACACCTCTGGCCACATACAGTACTGCATACACAAGCTCCCCCAGACCTCTGGCCACATACAGTACTGCATTGACAAGCAGTCACTGTGGAACAAATTATCTGAGTTTCCATTGTTTCCTATGGGGAAACTTGCTTTGATATACGAGTGACTTGGATTACAAGCATTCTACTGGAATGGATTATGCTCATAATCCAAGGTTCCACTGTAACTTACACTGCACTGGCTATATAGTCCTATGCATATACCACTAATGCAGCTCTGTAAGCAATGGTGGACATTCTCTTTTCAATGTATTTCCATATCATAATATATAATACATATAAACTATTTTTTATAATTATTGGACACAAATTAAAACATGTTTTGTGATCCTAGCTAGAATTGCATACTTTCTATAAACATAATACCTCTTTTCAATTAAACAGCACTGTAGAAAATCAGCCTAAGCCCTGCAGTATCCAGGTCATACTTTAAGATCACTTTGCTGTACTAATTTATCTTGCTTAATAAACAGTGCATTGTGCATTATGCTGTATACACTCAGGGCAAGAACATTAACATTCCAACTCACCACATTGTATGAATTCATCTTCCTTCTCCTGGCAAGGTCAGTGATGTTAAGTGCATTGTATTTAATGCTTTCCATACAACCTTTGAAATTTTTTCCACCATTGGAACTTGGCTTTCCACTTGAAGGCATACCTCCGAAGGTCAACTGTTACAAAAGATCAAATATGATAAGTAGTATGTTCATATTTTTTCAACATTATAGTAACTTCTTTGGTTGTATTTGATTGTTATATATTTTAATGTGAATACATTGTACAGGCATACTTTAAACTAATTTATGGATTTCCTAAACGCAGAAAAGATTTTGCACATAGTAAACAATCAGATAGTGATTTCGCTTTTTTTTTGTTGCTGTAATTTCAAACATTAGCTATAAAACATTATTAGCCAAAGAAACAAAAATAGCCATTAAAAAAATTGCAGGCGTCATAATGTCAGTTACAGCATTTCTATGTTTTACAGTTTCAGTTAAAATAATAGCCATAGTCCATAAAGCTTGTTAAAATATGTTACAGTTTGATCTTACAATCGCTATACAATATCTCTGAAATTGGGCAGAATCTTAACAGTCTGATTGTACAAAGTGTTTTCTAAATCTGAGGGCTTGTTTACATTTGTTGTCATTGCCACCCTTGTGAAAAGTGATCCACAGAGGCATTTGTCAGGTGGCATGGCGGCAATTTGTTGCTCCTCTCTGCCCGTGATAAGCAATGAAAACCCACTACTCTGCAGCTGCGTATATTACACATGGATGCAGTGCAGTTTCAGTGCAGCCCCATTCACTTGAGTGGGCCACATTGAGGGCAGTACTGCCTGTAAATGTAACTTGTGATTCAATTTTACAGAGCCATACCGTGACTATGGCAGTGTGTGCTAACATGGCTTCTGGCCACTTAAAATTGCAGCCAGGAGGTCAGGGGGGTACAAGAAACATGGTTCAATCACCTGTTTTTTGTTTTTTTTTCCAAAAGTGCAGACAAAGCAATACAGTGGTTCATTATGAATACATTAAGTACATAAAACATAAAGATACTGAAGGTAAATATTTTGTCTTCGGACAATATAGTAAAGAGTTCAACAGGTAATGAACTGTAGTAATGATGTTATGAGGTTAGTATAGAATTAAGGTAAAATCAGTATGCCAGGTGTGAATGTTCAAATTGGATGTGGATAAGGTACAAAGGCCATAAGGTAAGAGTAGGTCATGTGAGGCTTAGACATTTAGGTTGATTGAGCCAAAGTCCCCATTGTTTGTAGAATTTTGGGAGTTGTAAGTGGGCCTCGGCATACATATATTCCATCAGGCAGTTGTTGTTAAGGACCGAGATGACTTCCCAGATGGAAGGGGGGTTTGGGGATTTCCCGCTTCAGGCAATAGCTAGACAGACACCTATGAATATATGGGAAATGAGTGTGTAGGATCTCTAGGGCAAAGTATCAATATACCTAGATCCAAAAGACCCATTTGTGGTGAAAGGGAGAAACTGGTCGATATAATAGACAGAAAAAAATTTGTTATAGTAGACCAGTTAATATGGGACAGTCTCACCATATGTCCTTCAGGTCACGGGAAGCATCAGTGAGGAGTTTGTTGATGTAGGAAATATCTCTATGGTGTGGAGAGTCTGATCATAGAATTTTATTAGTTACAAGGGTGTAGGACTGTCTGACCAGGCTACGCGAGAGAGGACTGAATGGAGTCTAAGATATTTGAAGAAGTCTTTAGAAGTGATGTTGTGGTTGGTCTGTAGTTGTTGACATGCAAGTAGCATGGAATCTTTATAAAGGTCCCTGATCGTTGTCAGGCCTGAGTTAATCCAGTTAGAAAGTTAGAAACCAGAGCCTGGTTAGTTGACTTGGCAGGTCATATGACCAAGAGAAAAGTGTGAATAATCAGTGCTAAAGGTAAAAGATAAATCATTAGCAGCAAAGAAAAAAAAAAGAAAAACACAGTCTCAATGATCCAAAATATAGTGAATTAATGCAGCGCTCATGTATAGTGACAAAAAAATGTGTTCTGCAAAACTGCAGAAACAAAACCAAAAATTGTTTGGGAGTCCAAAAATACAGTACAAATTGATTGTGAAGTAAATCCAGCGAATAATTCAATTCAGAAGATCCTGATAGTTCATATAGGTTCTATCACAGAGGTTCCCCCAACAGACATTACATGGCAACTCAACAGATCCCCAGACTGTCTCATCTAAGAGAACAGCAAAAGCGTTTTAGACGTCAAACATAGTACTGGGTCATCAGGCACCTCCCCTTTCAATAGGCTTGCCATAACGGATCCAAAAAAATATAAAACAATAATAGTGCATTATGCCAGAATCCACAGATAATAAAGACAAGAGAGACCTCCATCAGTGTATAGTTCAAAAGCATCACCAAGAATGAATAGTTTTCACCATCACCGCATGTACTAACCATTCACCAGATGTTACATGTAAATGCACATTAATTCCGTAATGTGCCTTGGCATACTGCACTATTGTTGTTTTATTTTTTTTTGATCCGTTACGGGGAGCCTATCGAAAAGGGAGGCGCCTGATGACCCAGGGCTACATTTGACGTCTAAAGTGCTTTTGCTGGTCTCTTAGGTGAGACAGCCTGGGGATCTGGTGAGTTGCCATCTAATGTCTGTTGGAGGAACCTCTATGATAGACCCTATATGAACTATCAGGATCTTCTGAATTGAATTATTCACTGGATATAGGTCACATGACCAAGCTTTCCTCCTCTTGGCACTTTTTTCATTAATGGGATTTCACTTGCTTTGGAATTCCAAAGCAAGAGAAGCAAATGACACAATTGAAAAGAATAATGCTTTGCTTTAATAAAGTGCTGTTTTTTTCTTTTTTTAAAGCTAAGGCTAAAACTATACCACTGCTTCATAAATAGGCAACCTCACATCAGATCCTTTTATTATTGCAGATGCAGATCTGCAGTAAGCCCTGGCTTTGTTTAGAAGTCTGAGTTTGTAGAAGTAGTGATTTAGCGCAAAAGAGCTGATAGGACTTCAGGGGCTGCCTGTGTATTAACTAATGGATGGATAAACATACAGTTTATTAATGTCTGCCTCACGGTTGCAAACTACTGCAAACACCCCTCATTAGGGTTGAACACCTCAACGCTCTTCACAAATCCTTTTTTCAGCTGCTTCTTCATTTCCTTTCATGTTACAGTAAAGAGTGAGAATTGTCCTACAAAGAAGTCAGCAGTTGCATCTAGCAGGAATATAAGATCAAAGTGCCACCATTTTGGATTGCTATCATCAAAGAAAATTCCACCTCTACTATCTAGATCTCCAGAGGAAAAATTTTATATAATATTAAGAACTGATACTTTCCAATGCATTTTGAGGGGGTGATCAGAGGAGTATTAAAGAATGTACCTGATTGCTGTGAATTTGTGACCTAGCCACCTTAGCAGGTGAGCAATTTTAAGCTTCTGAGAGTGGAAATATCTGAAAGTGTACATTGAGAAACACAGTTTTATTCTCCGATGCTGTGCTTAGACAGTTGTGTAGAAAGTTTTGATCAGAGGCAGAGAGGTAATTTTACTAAAGGTATATATGCTGTTCACTTTGCAAGAGAATTTTCTCTTAACTTCACTTTACAAAGAACACTTAATAACATGCAAGGTGAAAAGGTTTATTTTTTTGTACATGATTGGATGATGAAAGTCAGCAGAGCTTCATCTCACTCACTAAGCTAATGAAAAATTCCCTTGCAAAGTAAATAGCTTTTTTTGACTTTAGTAAATCAATCCAAGAGAGTCTGAAGGCAAACAGTTTCTGATGTGTTTCTGATGACTACTGTCTGTGATACTTTTTTTATTTGCACTAACATACAATTTTTCAGGACAAGCTTTCTGGGTATGTCCCCTTATTCAAGATCCAAGCAGTACTGATTCACAAAAAGTTTAGCAGAATGTTAAAAAAACAAAAAAAAAACATGCAAACACAAAAAATGTACATGGCATTGGTAATAAAACCAGCATAGTTAGTGAGATAAGTCAGCGGGAGAGCTATAGACTGGGGGGGGGGGGGATGCTAGTCACAGAGGAGGTCGTAAAATTGTAGTATAATGAGTAAGGAAACCTATATCTAAATTTAGGCTGTTATTTTTTGTGTCAAATAGAAGTATCATTCTTAGTTCAAAAGTTTTCCTTTCCCAAATCTGAAATTCCCTTTAAGAAAAACATTGAGGTCTTCTATAGTGTGGTCCGGTTGTGAAATAATGATGTCCCACAGGTGTGCAGACTTCGCAAGTGCACTAATGAGGCTACAATTTCAAGCTTTTTCTTTAGGAAATTAATGGAACTCTTTATTTAGCATTGCTATTGGAAATTGCTGTACAATTCTACATATGCTTTCTTACCTCAAAATCTAGGTCTAATTTAACAAATTCTCCATTTGTTTTAAAATGCTGCACATGGTTATCAAGTGTCAGGTTAATGTGCTTCTTATAGCGATCAATTATAACAGAATGCCAGTGATGATCATCTAGAAGGCTTCCTGTAGTTACTATGGTGTTACCATTAATATTTCCATATTGGTTGCTGCCTAAAAATAGAAAGAAAGTAGGATTTTAATTTAAAAGAAAATGCTATTAGTTCAAATTGAACTCCAGTCAAACAGTTGTAAATACATACATGTCAGCCATAGAGGAAGCCACATTACCACCACAAAAATCCCTTTTTTTTTCTTCTCAGTAAATTTTATTCCACAGTATTCAGTGCACTTCACATTACATAAAATGCCAATTGCCAGACCCTGCTCCTCCTTTTCTTAGAGATAGAGAATGCTTGAACAATCACAGTGAGCGCCACTGACCCATATGCCCTTTTTAGTGAACTAAAATTGTTTTTAGCAGTGTGACCAAGGATGGATTCATGCCACATGCATTGTGTTCAGCACGTGTTGAGCCAAGTTAAGTGTACTTGCATAATTGTGCATCGATGCATGTTTTTTTAATGTATTACACATTATTCTTTTTTCACAACAAGAGTCAACATAATTTATTTTGTAATAACGTATTATGCATTGTGGTGTATTTAAATGCAGCATGTTCTATTTTTGCCAAGTGCAAACCATTGCAGGTGGAACTGGACCCCTTGAAATCAATGTATTTTTATTTGTTTTTACATTGAGCTTGCACTGAGTAAAGCCTCGTACACACAAGACGACGATCGCATTCAACACGTCGTACTCACGACCGTTGTATGCAAAATCGATCGTTTGTGTGCGCGCTTTCAACAGTTGAACATACGACGGTCGTACATGGGAGTTGTGTGAGCAGACTACAAAATGTGGTCGTACCCACAATCTCGCATACGACCGTTGTATCGCGTGTAGAGCAGTTGGGTACAACAAGTTGTATTGTGCTAAACACGCATGCGCCAAGTCCACTTCAACTAACACGAAATTAGATGAAGGAGCCCAAAGGGTGACGCTACAATACCAGCACTTCCTCTTTATACGCTCTTTCACGTCATCACGTTCGGCCGGCCGCAAGTGGTATGTACGACCGTCGGGTGCACGTCAGTATGCTATTAACATTATGCAACATACGATTTGCGACGATCGTACGTACGATCATCGTCCCGTGTGTGCGGGGCATAACACTGCTCAATGCAGCCCAACGCACATGATGTGAATAAATGGCAAAGGTGTAGAAAAGCTGCCACGAGTCTATTGCTTAATTTAATCAAATTAGTATTCAAAGCTGTTGGATTGCAGCACTCCCAAGCTCATGTCAGCTAAAACTGCAATTAAAATGTACATGTCTTTAATTCCCAGTCCTCCAGATGCAAGATCCATAAAAATCCAATACAGGCCACAGAAGACTGTTTTTGGACTGATTAGATACCATGTTTTTTTTTTATGCAAGTCTTTAGTGGAAAAAAGGGGAAATAATATTTCAATATTTGATGATTATATTAAAAGAGATTTTAAAAACAGTGAGGCCACACTTATCATTAATCAAGGGCCTCAAGGGGTAACAGCTTAGGAAATTTGTATTTTGCATCGACTAATTAGGACACTGATATATAAATTACTAAAATGTTTACCTATTTCCCGGTTGAACCCACCAACTCTTACAAGTTGCTCCTATTGACTTTCATGTGAGTACTGCATCTTGTAATAGCTGAAGCTCAGTAGTAAGAACCACTGAGAGCTGCAGGAACCCAGAATATCAACACTTCTGGAAGTGTTTATTGCCCAGAAGACTTCAGTAGATTTCTCAGGATCAGAGAAGCATTTGGAGGTATGGACAATAGGAAAGGTGAGTATATTTTTCTCACCTCTTCTGTTACAGATATTGCTTGATTTAAAACATTTTGTATAGCCAAATGGTCATTTGGTTATTTAAATAAATCTTTATATAGCACAAACATAATAGTTACATTTCTATATCACAATAGCATTACTGAAAAGGAAAACTGCACTAGCCACTACCTAGAATGGCATTAAATTCTTATATACTTCTTATACTCATTGCTATCAACTATTAAAATCTTTATAACACTTTATTTTGCCTTGACATTGTATTATTGTGTTAATTAACAAGAAGGTTGTATTCTACGTTGCTCTGCAATGCAAGAATGCATAGCAATTGACATTTGCTTTTCCTGTCTAATTTGCAAAGAATCAGTGAAAGCTAATTATAAATTTGTTACTATGGGTTACTGAACTTTTGCACTTTGTTAGTAAATACAAAGGCACAGACTTTCAGAGATTCAGAAAAAAAATATTAATAATAATGTATTGTTTAATGAATATGCACTATTTCTCTTAATTGTATATTTTCTATTCATATAAGATGATTGCATGTTTATGGCAAAAACAACCATAATTAAATTAATAATGATCGCAGTCAGGTTAAAGGTGACATTTTCTTAGGGTGATTAGTTTGTGAATCTCTTGTAGAACACCTCTTATGAAAACTGCATTTTCCTTTTGAAAAGCTATACATTTTCATACATTTACTGTGTGTGTTTACAGAGTATGCTAATTACAAATCTCTCTCTGGAAATATTCCACTGCATATAGCAGCATTAGCATTGCTATGTATGCTTTATTACTTTAAGTGTTTCTCAAGTCAAAACTTTTTTTAATGAGTAAGAGATGGTTAGAGTCCCTCGCAGGTCTTTGTTGCTGTTTCTGTGCTGAGATTCACAATCTCAGTTTTTTTTGTCACCATTTTCAAAATGTGAGGTTGTGGCTAGAAAAGGAAATAGAAGAAAATCTAAATTATGTTTCAGTGACAGCTATCAATGAAGGAATTTACCTTCACTTTGGATTAATTTCCATTAATTTCCTGTTGTGCCCTGAGACAGAAAAATCTAATTAGTGTAACTATTTCTTGCTTTATCTAAACTAAAAAAAAAAAAAAATACTTCAAAGGATAAGTACACTAGAGCTGGCCATACATGAATAGAATTTAGGCCAGATCAGCAGGGGTTGGCTGAGTTTCAATTCATGTATAAGCAGGATAGTTGTACAGAAGTTGATATACTAAGTGACTTCTATCCAACTGCCCTGTTGCTAAAGCTGACAGTGCTGATCAGTGTTTTCTGATAGTGGGGAAGTCTCCCCATTGTAAAAATACAATAGCCCAGTGGGGAGGATTCCCCAATTCACCTTGAATGTGTGGATGGGGGAATCAAGTCAGTTTTTTCCTTTAACCTGCTAGTTGAACAAAAAAAATAAAAATGATTCACGTATGAGCTGTTTAAGCTTAAACTTCCCAGTCCTTGATTCTGAAACGATACATTTTAAAGCTACAGCCCAGCACATTCCCCATGGTAAAGATAAGGATTGTCATTGAGAACAATGGAGGTTTTTGTTCCTCTGCACATCTACTAAAGAACTGTCACTGTGAAGAAGAAGAGTGGTTGACCACACACCTGGTAATTACAGCTCTGAATTCTTTATTACACATGTAGAAATGAGACAAAAGCACAGTACGCAGGGAACATGGTTAATATGTTTCAAATCACAGATGGATGACTAAGCATTTGTGATGTAAAACATGTGAACCATGTTCCCTGTGTACTGTGCTTTTGCCTGGATTCTACCTGTGGCATTAAAAAAATCAGTAATTACCAGGTGTGCAGTCATCCACTCTTCTTCCTCTCAGTGATTACAGGACAAAACAAACCTGCACCCCACATACTGTAGTTGCATGGCATTTTCAGTGGTGGCTTGACCTGGGGCAATACATTTTTCTCTCAAGTAAAGAACTGTTATTATTCTTTTTGGTGGGTCCTAAAGTCATGCTGCCTCATGTGTCAGACTCTAGCTTTACAGTTTAGCCTGCAATGCTTTCTAATTAGACAATGCAATAAGGAGCTGCAGTAAAGTATTTCACACACTCTGAAGTATGGGCTTGGGTAATACATTTATTGTTGCAGATGCCAGGGGAAGGCATCGAAAGGTTTTATATCTTACACACTCCTTAACACTAAAACAAAAGATTACATTATGTGAAAAAGGTACTAATGCCATTAAAAAGTAGTGTGTAGATGATTCCATATATGCGCAAGTACAGTATGACATGTTTTTTAATTTTGTTATATTATTCTGCTTTTTAATGGGTAGGCATTGTGTGTGCATCAGTGTGATGCTTGCAGAATTCTTATGTGGAATAACTGGCCTGGAAGTTATCTGGGGATAAGTTCCCTCATTATAGTACTTTTTAGCTTTTCATATTTTCAGGCCTAATAAGCTTCAGAACATTTTACATGTTTATGTATGAATGATATTAAGGACTGTTTTGTATAAATCAACTTGCAATTTATGTAGTCTTTTAACATTTAATGACACCGCAAACATAACAGAGATAGATTAAATAGAAAATGTATTTTTATAACAGTGAGTCATATATATTTATTAAAATAGAAAAAAAGTGTAGGGCTCCTAAAATATCTAAGCACCGTTATTAAGTTCTCATATAGCTTACATGCAATTCAAATACATAAAAAGTGGAGTCAACTGTATTTTAATTGTATGTAAAGGTATATGAGAACTGAATAAGAGTGGTTAGATATTTTAGGAGCGCCACACTATTTTTTATATATTAACTTATATCTTATATATGATATTGGTATAGTAGCTGGTTAGCTAGCACGGGTGTATTTTTCATTTATACTATATACAGTACATAAAAAGTGGAATCAACTGGATTTTAATTGTTAGCTAGCATGGGGGTATTTTTCATTTATACTATACATATATATATATATATATATATATATATATATATATATATATACACTGGCCAAAATTATAAATGCAACACTTTTGTGCTTGCCCCTATTTATTATGAGCTGAACTCAAAGATCTATGACTTTTTGTATGTACACAAAAGGCCTATTTCTCTCAAATATTGTTCACAAATCTGTCTAAATATGTGTTAGTGATCACTTCTCCTTTATCGAGATAATACATCCACCTCACAGGTGTGGCATATCAAGATGCTGATTAGACAGCATGATTATTGCACAGGTGTGCCTTAGGCTGGCCACAATAAAAGGCCATTCTAAAATTTGTAGTTTTATCACACAGAACAATGCCACAGATGTCGCAAGTATGTCCGCAAGGAATGTCCACCAGAGCTGTTGCCCTTGAACTGAATGTTGATTTCTCTACCATAGGCCATGTCCAAAGGCGTTTCAGAGAATTTGGCAGTACATCCAACCGGCCTCACAACCGCAGACCATGTGTAACCACACCAGCCCCGGACCTCCACACCCAGCATCTTCACCTCCAAGATTGTCTGAGACCAGCTACCCAGACAGTTGCTGCAACAGTCGGTTTGCATGACCAAAGAATTTCTTCACAATCTGTCAGAAACCGTCTCAGGGAAGCTCATCTGCATGCTCGTTGTCCTCTTCGGGGTCTCGACCTGACTACAGTTCATCGTTGTTATCGACTTGAGTGGGTAAATGCTCGCATTCGATGGTGTCTGGCACTTTGTGAGGTGTTCTCTTCACGGATGAATCCCTGTTCTCACTGTACAGGGCAGATGGCAGACAGTGTGTATGACATTGTGTGGGTGAGTGGTTTGCTGATGTCAATGCTGTGGATCGAGTGGCCCATGGTGTTGGTGGGGTTATGGTATAGGCAGGCATATGCTATTGACAATGAACACAGGTGCATTTTATTGATGGCATTTTGAATGCACAGAAATACAGTGATGAGATCCTGAGGCCTATTGTTGTGCCATTCATCCATGACCATCACCTCATGTTGCAGCATGATAATGCACAGCCCCATGTTGCAAGGATCTGTACACAATACTTAGAAGCTGAAAACATCCCAGTTCTTCCATGGCCAGCATACTCACCAGACATGTCACCCATTTAGCATGTTTGGGATGCTCTGGATGGGCGTATACAAGTTCCTGCCAATATCCAGTAACTTCGCACAGCCATTGAAGAGAAATGGACCAACATTCCACATGCCACAATCAACAACTTGATCAACTCTATGCAAAGGAGATGTGCTGCTCTGTGTTAGGCAACAGGCGGTCACACCAGACACTGACTGGTTTTCAGACCCCCCCTGGACCCCCCAATACAGTAAAACTGCACATTTTAGAGTGGACTTTTATTGTGGCCAGCCTACGGCACACCTGTGCAATAATCATGCTGTCTAATCAGCATCTTGATATTCCACACCTGTTATGTGGATGGATTATTTCAGCAAAGGAGAAGTGCTCACTAACACAGATTCAGACAGATTTGTGAACAATATTTGAGAGAAATAGGCCTATGTATACATAGAAAAAGGTGTCTATCTTTGAGTTCAGCTCATGATAAATAGGGGCAAACACAAACGTTTTGCGTTTTATAATTTTTCTCAGTATATATATATATATATATATATATATATATATACACTCAGGTCCATAAATATTGGGACATTGACACGATTGTAATCTTTTTGGCTCTATACACCACCACAATGGATTTGAAATTAAACGAACAATATGTGCTTTAACTGCAGACTTTCAGCTTTAATTTGAGGGTAATTACATCCAAATCAGGTGAACGGTGTAGGAATTACAACAGTTTGTATAAGTGCCTCCCATTTTTTAAGGGACCAAAAGTAATGGGACAATTGGCTGCTCAGCTGTTGTCAGGAAAGGAGAAGAACCCGTATTTCGATACGAAGGAACACGGTGCGCAGGCGCGTGCACGAAAGAACGGATGGCACGAGCGTTCGTGCGCACGCACGACCAGGCAGCGCGCACTCCCGTTCGTGACCATTCTTGGCGCCAAAGGGACTATTTAAACAGAGCAGTGACACGAGACTAATGCCGTTTGGCCTACAGCGTTTCCTGAGTATCCTGTTACCTGTTCATCAGCTTACCTGTTCCTTGATTCATCGGCTTGTTCCTGACTCCGCTGCCATCCGCCTGCCCTGACCTTCTGGCTATTCCTGACCATTCTTCTGCCTGCTCCTTGGTACCTCGCTGTCCGCCCGTTGACGACCCGGCCTGTGCCCGACCATTCTTGTGCCTGCTCCTCGGCTCCTGATCCACTTGGCTGCTGTCTGTTCCAGTCTGCTTCCAGCCTTCTCATCCAGCATCACCAGCTTGGTCCAGCCTTACTGCACTGCTGTCAGCTGTTCCCCAGAGTTTCCTTCGGCTCCAGCTCGCTGCATCTCCAGCCCTGCCTGTGACCATCGCACCTGTGTTCCAGCTAAGCACTCGTGCCATTCTGCACTCTTGAGCCTGATGTTTTCCATATCAGGGGTTCCTGAGTCAGGATTGTAAGAGAGGCTGTCCTCGGCTACTGCAGACTCCACCACCAGGTACGTGACAGCTGTTCCATGGCCAGGTGTGTGTTATTCCCTCATTATCCCATTTACATGGAGCAGATAAAAGGTCCAGAGTTCATTTCAAGTGTGCTATTTGCATTTGGAATCTGTTGCTGTCAACTCTCAATATGAGATCCAAAGAGCTGTCTCTATCAGTGAAGCAAGCCATCATTAGGCTGAAAAAACAAAGCAAACCCATTAGAGAGATAGCAAAAACATTAGGTGTGGCCAAATAAACTGTTTGGAAAATCCTTAAAAAGAAAGAATGCACCGGTGAGCTCAGCAACACCAAAAGACCAGGAAGACCACAGAAAACAACTGTGGTTGATGACCGAAGAATTCTTTCCCTGGTGAAGTAAACACCCTTCACAACAGTTGGCCAGATCAAGAACACTCTCCAGGAGGTAGGTGTATGTGTGTCAAAGTCAACAATCAAGAGAAGACTTCACCAGAGTGAATACAGAGGGTTCACCACAAGATATAAACCATTGGTGAGCCTCAAAAACCAGGAAGGCCAGATTAGAGTTTGCCAAACAACATCTACAAAAGCCTTCACAGTTCTGGAACAACATCCTATGGACAGATGAGACCAATATCAACTTGTACCAGAGTGATGGGAAGAGAAGAGGATGGAGAAGGAAAGGAACTGCTCATGATCCAAAGCATACCACCTTATCAGTGAAGCATGGTGGTGGTAGTGTCATGGCGTGGGCATGTATGGCTGCCAATGGATCTGGTTCTCTTGTATTTATTGATGATGTGACTGCTGACAATAGCAGCAGGATGAATTCTGAAGTGTTTCGGGCAATATTATCTGCTCATATTCAACCAAATGCTTCAGAACTCATTGGACGATGCTTCACAGTGCAGATGGACAATGACCCGAAGCATACTGCAAAGCAACCAAAGAGTTTCTTAAGGGAAAGAAGTGGAATGTTATGCAATGGCCAAGTCAATCACCTGACCTGAATCCGATTGAGCATGCATTTCACTTGCTGAAGGCAAAACTGAAGGGAAAATGCCCCAAGAACAAGCAGGAACTGAAGACAGTTGCAGTAGAGGCCTGGCAGAGCATCTCCAGGGATGAAACCCAGCGTCTGGTGATGTCTATGCATTTCAGACTTCAGGCTGTAATTGACTGCAAAGGATTTGCAACCAAGTATTAAAAAGTGAAAGTTTGATTTATGATTGTTAATCTGTCCCATTACTTTTGGTCCCTTAAAAAGTGGGAGGCACATATACAAACTGTTGTAATTCCTACACCGTTCACCTGATTTGGATGTAAATACCCTCAAATTAAAGCTGAAAGTCTGCAGTCAAAGCACATCTTGTTCATTTAATTTCAAATCCATTGTGGTGGTGTATAGAGCCAAAAAGATTAGAATTGTTTTGATGTCCCAATACTTATGGACCTGACTGTATATACATATATATACTTTATGTATATGTATATATATATATATATATATATATATATATATATATATATATATATATATAGTATCTCATCTCACAAAAGTGAATACACCCTTCACATTTTTGTAAATATTTTATTCTATCTTTTCATGTGACAACACTGAAGAAATGACACTTAGATTCAAAGTAAAGTAGTGAATGTACAGCTTGTATAACAGTGTAAATTTGCTGTCCCCTCAAAATAACTCAACACACCGCCATTAATGTCTAAATCGTTGGCAACAAAAGTGAATACACCCCTAAGTGAAAATGTCCAAATTGTCAATATTTTGGAGAAATTGCACTCCTCCACCTTCTGTTTAAGGATGCCCCACAGATGCTCAATAGGGTTTAGGTCTGGAAACATGCTTGGTCAGTCCATCACCTTTACCCTCAGCTTCTTTAGCAAGGCAGTGGTCATCTTGGAGGGGTGTTTAGGGTTGTTATCATGTTGGAACACTGCCCTGCGGCCCAGTCTCTGAAGAGAGGGGATCATGCTCTGCTTCAGTATGTCACAGTAAATGTTGGTATTCATGGTTCCCTCAATGAACTGTAGCTCCCCAGTGCCAGCAGCCTTCATGTAGCCCCAGACCATGAAACTCCCATCACCATGCTTGACTGTAGGCAAGACACACTTGTCTATGTACTCCTCACATGGTTGCCGCTACACACGCTTGACACCATCTGAACCAAATAGGTTTATCTTGGTCTCATCAAACCACAGAACATGGTTCCTGTAATCCATGTCCTTAGTCTGCTTGTTTTCAGCAAACTGTTTGCAGGCTTTCTTGTGCATCATCTTTAGAAGAGGCTTCCTTCTGGGACAACACTTATATGTCTATTTCACAAAGACAACCTCTGGATATGATGCTGACCACATGCACTCAACTTCTTTGATCTACCATGGCGAGGCCTCTTCTGAGTGGAAGCTGTCCTATTAAACAGCTGTATGATCTTGGCCACAGAACTGTAGCTCACTTTTATGGTCTTGGAAATCTTCTTATAGCCAAGGCCATCTTTATGTAGAGCATAAATACTTTTTCAGATCCTAAGAGAGTTCTTTGCCATGAGGTGCCATGTTGAACTTCCAGTGACCAGTATGAAAGAGTGAGAGTGATAACACTAAATTTAACACACCTGCTCCCCATTCACAGCTGAAGGCTTGTAACACTAACAAGTCACATTACACAGGGGAGGGAAAATGGATAATTGGGCCCAACTTGGATGTTTTCACTTAGGGGTGTACTCACTTTTGTTGCCAGCGGTTTAGACATTAATGGCTGTGTGTTGAGTTATTTTGAGGGGACAGCAAATTTACACTGTTATACAAGCTGTATACTCACTATTTTACATTGTAGCAAAGTGTAACTTCTTCAGTGTTGTCACATGAAAAGATAGAATAAAATATTTACAAAAATGTGAGGGGTGTACTCACTTTTGTGAAATACTGTATATATTAATACTAATGCACACATTAAATGTTAAAAGTGCACATTCTCACAGTATGCATTCTACTGTTGCCATTCATCTGTCATTGCATGCCTGCATACATTTCAGAGTTTACCTTTCAAAAGACCATGTCTTTGTGAAATTTTCAAGCTTGACCGCTTCATTTTTTTAAACAACATACACAGGCTGAGGTCAGTTATGACTGTTCATGCAGCATAAATATGCAAATACTTGAGCAATTTAATCTAATTCACCTGTATCTTGAGACATATATTTTATATCTGCTGCTATTTTATGTTTGCTGCTTAGCAACTGCTGTCGAGTTAATACTCCGTGTGGAGAGTTTAATACTGGTTCTAATAAAGCTCTGTGAAGATACTGTTTTCTTTGAGTCTATCCAAGTTTATTCTGTGTTGAACCTCGATGAAGGGGGAGTGGTGTTTCCCCTGAAACACGTTAAATTAATTTTTATAAAGCATTTTTTTTACCAGCAATTAAATTAACTTGAACTCTTGGGATCCTGGTTTGGTCTGGTGCTCCTTTCTGCATTTATGTGGAAGACCACCGTTTTCGGAATTTTTTAAGCTTGACCGATTTTTTTAAACAATGTACACAGGCTGATATCATGTATAACTGTTCAAGTATCATAAATATACAAATGCTAGGGCACATGGATCTAATTCACCTTTATCTTGAGCCATGTTTTTTATGCCTATGATCAAGTAAAGAGTCTCTGAACAAGCAGCAGTCCACATACTGTATAAAGGGACTTTGTTTTTCTCTTACTCAGTATCTGAATTGAAACATAACATTTTCTATACATAAAGTAAAAAAGGCAAATGCTGTAAATGAATACTGATGAGTCCTAGGTTAAAATGATGGCAACGTGTTTAACTTTTCTTTGCTAACTACTTGATAATGGCAGCATCAAGATAAAAAAGTAATACAATTTGTTTTAATTTGTAGACTTTTTTTACAACATTTTGATCTTGTTTAACATGAGTCAGATTATCTTATTTCCCCTTAAAAATTATAATGTGTAATTACCTAAGTTTAATTTCAATACCAGCTTTGATTTCACCAGCTCCAAAGTAATATAGTCCCCTTGTTGTCCTTCTCCATGAAAGAGAACACCATTACTTAAAGAACTTTTGAATTTGAGGGAGATGACGTCTTTTTCTGTTGCCATTTTTCTGTCTTTGAACTGATAGGATAACACAGTATTGCCATCAAAATTGATTACATCCGCCCCTATAAAAACATAAAAATTGTTATTAGTACACAATCTATAATGAAACATTTTACACATAATGATTTTTTTAAGCATTGAGCTCTTATTGGGTTTTTAAAATGAAGTACAAATATAGAAATGCACCTTAGATGGAAAGAGTCCAAAGACCGTATCAAAAATACAAAGCCAGTTGTATAGAAATGAGGTACAGAAAGTAGTATTTGTTGTCTATTACAACTTATACAGTAAGGTTTTCTAAATTTGAGACATTTTACATATTATTTTATAACAACTGCTCAAAATGCATGTTTTGACCTTCTTGCATCAATATCGAGTGCCCCAATTTATCAAAAGAGTGCTAACTCCTCTTCGCTATCCACAGGACATTGCTACAATAATGTCACACTGTGTCTGCATTTTACATTTGATTTATGAAATGCAAGATGCAGGGTGAAGCTTCAAATGTCCAATGGTATGTATACAGGGAACATTAAAATAAGGGAAATGATGTAGCTAGCCAAGTGAAGGATATACTATTTTCAAATACAAATTGATTCAATGCATATTAGCAAACGCAAGAGTTACAGTCTTGTGATAAATGTATGCAGTCTTGTAGGTAAATCACAGTGGAGGCCAACTGGATTTACTTGATTCAGGTAATATTTAGGTGCTACCTATCTCTGGCTTGCTGATGCAGAGTTCTCCTGTAGAATGAATCAGGCTAAGTCATTGCACATCAATGAGAAGAAATAGTTTCAGATTCCAATAGTGAGACCGTGCACACTGCTGCCTAGTGGGTCACAGGTGTCAATCTATGAATGAGTGGTGTCTTCCTACTAGATCCTGAAACTATTCATTCTCATGGATTTTTAGCAATTTAGTGCAAATTGCTACCTCAACTCAATTACTACCTAAGAGAAGAAGCATGTAACTACAGCCTAGATCAGGTAAGTCCCATTAAACTCCATCAAGAGTTACCTACAACAGTGCATACATTTTTCTTAAGGATGGAACTGTTGTGTTTGCTATTATACATTGTATCTATTTGTATCTGAAAAGGGCATGTCCTTCACTTGGGAAAGTGAAGTACCTCATTTACTTTGTTTTACTGTTACTTTTGTGTGATGAAAGGGATATAATTATTATTTGAAGGTTGCAGCAGCTGTCCTCTTGTATCAGCCATTATTACATTTTTCACTCTGAGATCTGTTATTTGCAGTTTTTTCTTGCAGACCTAATATATTTTTTCATTTTTGAACACTCAAGGATAGGAGGTGAGCACGGTCACATAACCTGTCACAGGTCATGTAACAGGCTTCCTCCTCCCCCAGCCACTTTTCTCTTTCCAGTTCATTAGAGTGAATGTAGTACTGCAAGAAAAAGGCAAAGCACATTTATGAAGCACACTGGAGTGCTTTAGAGATGTGCAGAAGTCAATTTTAATAGAAAAGCAGCACTATGGCACAGTTGGGATATATAGACAGTTTTAAAATGGGTCCCCAAATGTAAGACTCAGCTATCAGCGGATGTCCTAGACTAATAGGAGGAATAAAATTCAATCACCCACATTTAGATCTTCCAGACCTCCCTGGGTGCCCCAAAACACATGACATTCAAGTTATAATAGCAACTTCAAAGTTTTGGTTTGGCCCTTCCCCTCCTGGGTTTTTTACAGCTCAATATTGGTCAGCTGCTTTTGGAAAATTGAAAGTCACTGGAGACTTCAAGGTAATGCAGAAATATTGAAATTCTTGTATGTTCCTCTTGCTCATTGTTAGGAAACTTTACTGGGATCTCTTTCAACTAAATACTGGGGTTTTGAATTAGAGCTACTGGGCCCTTTCAACCTTATGATGGCATTACATGGGGTCTTGTCCTCTATGGGGATTTTTTTAAGTCATTTATATTCATTTTATAATATGAATAATGCAGCAGAAAGAGTGAGAAAATTCTTCCCATCATAGGGTGCAGAGGCAAGAGTTGCTGGAAAATCCTATTCCCAAAACAGATAAACAGCTATTTGGTGATTCAATCCTTTAACAAACAACAGTTCATTAATTACCAGTGGGCACCACCTTTTATCAAGGAACTTGGGCTTAATAAAAATTCAATACTATTTTTCTTGTATGTTTTAGCCTCTCTAGGGGGCTTTAGGGATCATAAATTCTCTAACAAACACCATGCATGCATTAACAGGGAAGATTCCCATTGTTATATTTTCATTGGTGATGTGGTGGTGGTTGGATACCTTTTTGTAATTTGATTACACTTCAATAAATATCGCTATCTTGTTCAAATATCCAGTGCTCCTTTCTGATGATTGATTGGGGAATCTTCCCTGTTAATTCTTGTTTGATTAATCTAGAGGAGCACACTCTTGTTTTTTTACAAACAGGAGTGAGTGGATTAGTTAACCCTTTTTATGATGGTTTGCTGTCACCAGGGTTTAAGCTCTAATTGGGTAGTCTGCTAACTTCTCTTGTTTTTGAAAACACCATGCATGCATATTATGCATGTCCAATAACAGACAACAGAGGTCTTTAATGAACCTGGGACATATGTTTGTCCTGTGTTCAATTACATAGGAGATTCTTTTTATAGCAATCATTGATTCCCAGTTAATTTCCATCATCTCTCATCTCTATTTATGATAAGAAAAGTAATCAACACTGCTCATGTCCACAAACCCTGCTGCTACACGCATACTTGATATGCTCCTTAGGGATTTCTTACTAACTGGAATAAAAGCTGTGAGCACCATATGAAATTTTATGCACCATTGCTCTTATTTATGTGCATTCCAAAACCAATCAAACGTCCCAGCAGGTTGAAGTACAAGCATTTGCCTGTGTATCAACATAATACTAAAAATACACATTACCCACACTGACTTTAACACTTGTACATAAACTGTACAAACTGAATTTAACAAGTATGTTAGATACAACAACATGCTATACTGTAGATACTGGATTGGTGTTTGATACTAGGTTGTGTTAGACAATTCAGGCCTCTGATTTTTTTTGTTTGTTTTGTTTACCAACTAAGAACATGGGGTCTTTATCAAGGTGAAATCTAGGATCATCTATGTTCTGGGTGGATCCCTTAGGTTTGAGGTATACTGACTGCATATTGCGATTGTACGCTTGAATGTCTGATTGGGAGTTGTATGTATTTATTATTTCTATTTTGTTTTGGGTGCCTGCTGGCACTAAACTGCTGTATCGCTGTTTGTTTTCAAAATAAAAACTTTTTTCTGATAAAAAAACAAAAGAATATGGGGTTAATTCACTAAGAGTTAAATAACAGCTAAATAATTTTATACGTTTATAACCTAAATAAGCGAAACCGTAAAATAACAAATAAAATGCAGTAAAATACCGCATGCAGTAACAATTGTGCAAGTTCAATTCACAAAGAATTTTGAGTTAAATACTGAATGCGGTATTTACTCGATCTAGCGGTAATTACTGTATTAGTTAATGCGGTAATTTACCGCATTGAGCTGGTTGCTAAGGAGTGGGTGAACATCACATCCTTAACAACCAATGACTCATCATCTAAAAAAAAAAAGCTGACAATTAAAAATGTTGCAAAAAAAAAACAGGAAAACAGTGTGGGGTGCCCCCCCCCCCCCCCCCCCATTAACAG
>BLSH010394082.1:719900-768457 GCA_018402905.1 Glandirana rugosa
CAAAAAAAGCAACAGGAAAACAGTGTGGGGTGCCCCCCCCCAATGCATACCAGGCCCTTCAGGTCTGGTATGGATTTTAAGGAGAGCTCCACACCAAAATTAAAAAAAAAAGAAAAGGCGTGGGGTTCCCCCCAAAATCCATACCAGACCCTTATCTGAGCATGCAGCCTGGCAGGTCAGGAAAGGCCCCCCTCGTGAGCCATACCAGGCCACATGCCCTCAACATGGGGTGTGGGTGCTTTGGGGAGGGGGGCTGCTTTGAGTTTACCAATGAATATTACACAGTATTTTGAGTAGATAGTTAACTTAAAATGATTTGAAAAAACATTAACTGAAAAAAAAAACATAACTGCAACATACAGCAAAGCTAACATAGCAGTTCGTATTACATATTATACTCTAATTTCTGCTTTCCTTTTTACTAAATTTAATGTTCAAAAGTACAAAAAGAGTACCTATGCAGGCTGATTCAAATCTAACAAGTACTAACATAGCACCAAGCAAATCCTAGTAAAAGCTAAAGTGGAAAAAAACAGAATTGAAACATTTACATGTATTCAATTTCAAGTTGAACTATTAATCTTATGTTAATAAATAGAACAGTATATTTCACTTGAAGTCACAGAAGCACTTTCACCTATCTATAACCACTGATCTCCATTAAAACTGTCCTTATCTATTATTTTCAGGGGATTTGCTGTGCTTGATGTCAGTTTATCTCTTTCTCTCAATCTTTACACATCTATACATTGCTAATGTTATCTCTGATGTATCTATGTCCAGCTCATTCATCCTTCCCTTTTGATTCATTTCTTTTCCACCCTATTAATCTGTTCCTGTCTTTTCTTCTGGCTTATAGCTCTCCTTGTAGTTCTATTGTGAAGGCTGAACTATGCTGTATAAGCATAAAGTTTGATGTAGCTACAGATTGTATACCATTATGTTAAAAAGTGTTCAATTTTCAGTTTTGTTTAGGAGAATGGGAAAAAAATAAAGGAAAAATGTTATGAAAAAAAAAATATGAAAAAACAAGGATTTTGTTTCCCATCATTTTCATTTGGTAATCCTGAAAGTAACTCACTTGCTGCACTCACTAACTTTTATCTATCTATGGAAGGAGCCAGACTGGACTTCAAATATGTTTTTCTCTCTTGATCTTCATTACATGGGGTTGAAAGGATTAGTAGTTTATAGAAGGAAGATAACATTTTTTCAGTAGCATTGTATTTTTGGGGGGATCAACGGGTATTTTCTGTATTTGAAGAAAATGCATACGTTTGAAAAAAAGAGAACTAACGGGATGCACCGATACTGATACTGGTATTGACATCAATACTAGCCATTTTTGCAAGTATCAGTACTTGAGAAAATGCTCCAATACCGGAAACCGATACCAGAAGTGATGTCGCTTGGAAGTGGACCACCTCCTCCTTCCCTCCAGCCAGTGCCACCCCCACCTCCTCCTCCCAGTGGCATTGCTAGGTGCCAGCCCACCCTGTGGGCTGGGCCACCAGGCTGCCTGTACTAACAGCCCACAATGCCTTGTCTGCACACCTCCCATCTTAAGCTCTGACTCCCAGCCACACAGAGCGCTGGATCTGGGCTCTTCCTGGCTGAATGCTGAGGCAGAGAGGAAAAGGTTCAGGCTCTCTTCCATGCAGGCTGTCTCCTGTACCATGTAGTTTCTGGCTGTCTCCTGTACCATGCAGTCTCTGGCTGTCTCCTGTACCATGCAGTCTCTGACTGTCTCCTGTACCATGCAGTCTCTGGCTGTCTCCTGTACCATACATTCTCCGTCTGTCTCCTGTCATATTCAGTCTCTGGCTGTCTCCTGTACCATGCAGTCTCTGGCTGTCTGCTGTATCATGTAGTCTCTGGCTGTCTCCTCTCCTGTAACATGTAGTCTCTGGCCGTCTCCTGTACCATGTAGTCTCTGGTTGTCTCCTCTCCTGTACCATGTAGTCTCTGGCTGTCTCCTGTACCATGCAGTCTCTGGCTGTCTCCTGTACCATGTAGTCTCTGGCTGTCTCCTGTACCATGCAGTCTCTGGCTGTCACCTGTGCCTTGCAGTCTCTGGCTGTCTCTTGCACCATGCATGTAGTCTCTGGCTGTCTCCTGTACCATGCCTGCAGTCTTTGGTAGAGTTGAGCGAAACCGAACTGTAAAGTTCGGGTTCGCACCCGCTTTAGGGTGTCTGTGTCCTGAACCCGGCATTTGAGAAAAAGTCCAGGTTCGGGGTTCGGGTATTTTATTGTGCCTGTTGAATAGCTGCAGGGCAGCCAATCAACAAGCGTTTCACTTGTTTGCCCTTAGAAGCCATTACAGCCATGCCTACTAATGGTGGGTGGGTGCTAGAGGACATTTTTGTTTGCTAGAGTACATTTTGTTTGCTAAGCAAAGTGCCTCATATAAAACCTAAGCATTTTTTCTGTTTGTTGGGTGGCAGTTTGCAGCCATTTTTGCAAGTGCAGTGCACTTGCATCTGCTTGTGTGTCAGGGACACTACTTTAATCATGTTCTGTTAGTTCAGTTGGCAACATTTTGGCATATTTAAATACTGCATTTACATTGCAGTTAGACAAATTACATTTTTTTTTTTGTGCAAAATATTACATTTGTGGCCAGCGGGGCATTTCTTTCACAAAATTAAAAAGTGCGTCTACATTGCTGGTTTAAAAAAAAAAAAAGTTCTAAATACTACATTTGCGGCCAGCGTTGCATTTCTTGCACAAAATTAAAAAGTACGTCTACATTGCTGGTTTAAAAAAAAAAAAAAATTCTAAATACTACATTTGCGGCCAGCGTTGCATTTCTTGCACAAAAATAAAAAGTGCTTGTACATTGCTGGTTTAAAAAAAAAATATATTCTAAATACTACATTTGCGGCCAGCGGTGCATTTCTTGCACAAAAATAAAAAGTGTGCCTACATTGATGGTTTAAAAAAAAAATTTAAATACTACATTTGCGGGCAAGCGGTGCATTTCTTGCACAAAAATAAAAAGTGCGTCTACATTGCTGGTTTAAAAAAAAAATGTAAATACTACATTTGCGGCCAGCGGTGCATTTCTTGCACAAAAATAAAAAGTGCGTCTACATTGATGGTTTAAAAAAAAAAATATTCAAATACTACATTTGCGGCCAGCGGTGCATTTCTTACACAAAAATAAAATGTGTCTACATTTCTGGTTTAAAAAAAAAAATAGTGCTACATAGTACATTTGCACGTTGCTGTGCATTTCTTGCACAAAATTAAAAAGTGTGCCTACATTGCTGATTTAAAAAAAAATAGTGCTACATAGTACATTTGCACCTTGCTGTGCATTTCTTGCACAAAATTAAAAAGTGCGTCTACATTGCTGGTTTAAAGAAAAAGAATAATAAATAGTGCTACATAGTACATTTGCAGCTTGCTGTGCATTTATTGCACAAAATTAAAAAGTGCGTCTACATTGCTGGTTTAAAAAAAATAATAATAAATTGTGCTACATAGTACATTTGCACCTTGCTGTGCATTTCTTGCACAAAATTAAAAAGTGCGTGGACATTGCTGGTTTAAAAAATAATATCAATTTGTGCTAAATAGTACATTTGCGTCCAGAATGAGGAGAGCAAATAAGGGACGTGGTCGTGGTCGTGGTGCTGCTGGTGTTGGTGGTGTTGGTGTAGCTCCTGTTGCAAGGAGAGGACGTGGTCGATCTGTGCCAGCTACACGCACAAGTGAAACACCTTCCTCAGGTGCGAGTAGCCGACAGAACCTTCAACGTTATATGGTAGGCCCGAATGCCGCTCAATGAAGGGTGAGGCCAGAACAAGTACAGGCGATAGTAGATTGGGTGGCTGACAATACCTCAATTTCATTCAAATTGTCTCCCACCCGGTCCCTTGATGAAAGCTCAGAGTTGGCACCTGAACCCCATGGCCATCTGTCTTTCACCTCAGCCCCTTGTAAATCAGCCAAGCAGTCTGAGCCCCAAGTCATGCAGCAGTCTCTTATGCTTTTTGATGACTCTGCTGGTGTGCTTTCCGTGGGCCATCCACATAGCCCTGCCCCAGAAGTGGAAGACATTGAGTGCACTGATGCCCAACCACTTCTGTTTCAGAATGAGGACATGGAAACACCACCGCAGCACGTCTGTGATGATGACGAAACACAGGTGCCAACTGCTGCGGCTTTCTACAGTGTGCAGACTGACAAAGGGGCAGTGGTGAAGAGTGGGTGGAAGATGATGTGGAGGATGATGAGGTCCTAGAGCCAACATGGAATGAAGGTCATGCAAGTGACGTGTGCAGTTTGGAGGAAGAGGTGGTGGGCGGAGTGACGATCCCCTAGACAGTAAACCTGCTACTACCCACCACACCCAGGGACCTAGCACACCAAAGACAGCTCAAAGGAGTTCCCTGGCATGGCAGTTCTTCAGACAATGTTCTGATGACAAGACACGAGTGGTTTGCACGCTGTGCAATCCGAACCTGAAGCGAGGCATAAATGTTCTAAATCTGAGCACAACCTGCATGACCAGGCATCTACATGCAAAGCATGAGATGCAGTGGAATAAGCACCTCAAAATCCAAGAAAGGTCTCAGGCTCCTCCTGCTTCCTCTTCTGCTGTTGCCTCGGCCTCTTCCTCCACCTCTACAGTGCCAGTGTCACCTGCCACCCAGCAAACAGATGATGTGACAGCAATTCCACCATCCCCAAGCATTTCCACACGGTCCCATGGAAGCTTACAGCTGTCCATCTCCCAAACACTGGAGAGAAAGAGGAAGTACCCCCCTACCCACTCGCGATCCTTGGCCCTGAATGCCAGCATTTCAAAATTCCTGGCCTTTGAAATGCTGTCATTCTGTCTGGTGGATAGTGGATAGTTTTAAAAATCTGATGGCGGTGGCTGTCCCACAGTACGTGGTTCCCAGCCATCAATACTTCTCCAGACGAGCCATCCCTTCCCTGCACAAACAAGTCGGGGACAAGATCAAGTGTGCACTGTGCAACGCCATCTGTGGCAAGGTCCACATAACTGATACGTGGACCAGTAAGCACGGACATGGATGCTATATCTCGCTAACTGCACACTGGGCAAATGTAATAGCGGGTGGGCCTGAGGGGGATAGCAGTTTGGCGCATGTCCCTCCGCCACTGAGAATTGCAGGGCATTTCTCTTTGCCTCTGGTTGCCTCCTCCTCCTACTCCGCTTCCTCCTCCCCTTCCACCTCCTCATCCGCTCAGCGTAACACCTTCATCACCAACTTCAACACATCCAGGGGGAAACGACAGCAGGCTGTTTTAAAACTGATATGTATGGGGGATAAACCCCACACTGCGCAGGAGCTGTGGACGGGCATTGAACAACAGACCGATGAGTGGTTGTTGCCACTGAGACTCAAGCTTGGCCTGCTGGTGTGCGATAATGGGCGAAATCTCATAGCAGCTCGGGGCCTAGCCGGTTTGACGCACATCCCTTGCCTGGCACATGTGCTGAATTTGGTGGTGCAGAAATTTCTAAAAAAACGATATAATGGATATGTCAAAGTTGCTGCAGAAAGTGCGGGCCGTCTGTGCGCTCTTTCAGCGTTCTCACCCTGCTGCTGCTCGCCTGTCTGCGCTGCAGCGGAACTTCGGCCTTCCTGCTCACCACCTCCTATGCGATGTGCCCACAAGGTGGAACTCCACCTTGCACATGCTGGAGAGACTGTGCGAGCAGCAGCAGGCAATAGTGGAGTTTCAGCTGCAGCACGCACGGGTCAGTCGCTCTGCGGAACAGCACCACTTCACCACCAATGAGTGGGCCTCCATGTGAGACCTGTGTACCATGTTGTGGTGTTTCGAGTACTCCACCAACATGGCCAGTGCCGATGACGCTGTTCTCAGTGTTACTATACCACTTCTATGAAAGAAAAAATTGTATACACTAGACACCCATAGGGGTGTATCCAGTGAGTACACTATTGAGTTGGACTTTGCCGGCACTTCATGAAACTGATGGGTTTGATAAAAATTATATTTATTGAATCACATTAAAAACATGTTGCAACATACAGTAAATCATACATTGAGATACAGAAATTGAAAGTAACAATTCCACATAAGTGGGGGGTAAAACGACTACCGAACCAGTTTACGTGAATGAGTATAAGAAGAGGAGGTCGACGCATTTCGCACAGCTGTGCTTCCTCAGGCTTTTTGCCGGCGGACGGGGGATACAATCGAGAGAAAGACATCAGGTGCTCCTGGCGTACAGTACTCTTTATACACAAGGCATTTCCCCCTCTAACCTGCCTTAGTGGGGCCTGACAAGTCACCTGGGATAGGAGCTCTGCTTGCTCACTGTATCCTCGTGGCAACTTAACATCCTGGCAGTTTGAGCAACAGGATCCAGCTATGCTGTAACCATTAAACACCTAACAAGAGACGCATGGGTACGGTTTGAGATCACATAGTCTCATAAACAGCTAATTTTAGAATCATTTTTTGGTGCTGGATCAGCCTGATTTTGGGTCCCCTGTGTCTGCCCCCCTGACGTTCATTAGCCCAAATGGGGAAGTGCGAACCACAAACAACGCAGTCACGGTGAATCCTGAAGAGAAATGGGGTCCTGAGGAAGCACAGCCGTGCGAAATGCGAAATGCGAAATGCGAAATGCCCCCCTGACGTTCATTAGCCCAAATGGGGAAGTGCGGACCACAAACAACGCAGTCACGGTGAATCCTGAAGAGAAATGGGGTCCTGAGGAAGCACAGCCGTGCGAAATGACGTTCATTAGCCCAAATGGGGAAGTGCGAACCACAAACAACGCAGTCACGGTGAATCCTGAAGAGAAATGGGGTCCTGAGGAAGCACAGCCGTGCGAAACGCGTCGACCTCCTCTTCTTATACTCATTCACGTAAACTGGTTCGGTAGTCGTTTTACCCCCCACTTATGTGGAATTGTTACTTTCAATTTCTGTATCTCAATGTATGATTTACTGTATGTTGCAACATGTTTTTAATGTGATTCAATAAATATAATTTTTATCAAACCCATCAGTTTCATGAAGTGCCGGCAAAGTCCAACTCAATAGTGTACTCACTGGATACACCCCTATGGGTGTCTAGTGTATACAATTGTTTCTTTCTTGTATATTAGGACGGTGGCACATTTTTTGGCATGAACTTCTATTTCTATACCACTTCTATGTCTCCTTGAAAAAACACTCCGGGCGATGATGGAAGAGGATGTGGCACAGGAGAAAGAGGAGGAGGAAGAGGGGTCATTTCCACGGTTATCAGGCCTGTCATTCACAAGTGACTCGGAGGGTGGGTTCCTGCACAAGCATAGGCCAGGTAAAAAATTTTCAGGCCAAGGCACAGTTCTGGAGGAGGAGGAGGATGAGGATGATGATGATGAGGAGGAGGAGGAACCATGTTCACAGCAGGGTGGCACCCAATGCAGCTCGTGGGCATCACTTGAGCATGGCTGGGGGGATACGGAGGACACAGTTGATACACCTCCCACAGAGGACAGCTTGTCTTTGCCTCTGGGCAGCATGGAGCACATGAGCGACTACATGCAGGGCCGGCACAAGCATAAGGCCGGTCAAGCGGCCACCTGCGGGTGCCAGACTGTCGGGGGCGCTAAAACCAAGCCTTCAAGATATTCTAATGGTGCCAGATTTGCTCACAGGATTCCACCCAGCTGAGCGCTGCTCAGGCATTTCACACAGCCCCGAGCTCTGTGAATGCAGTGAGTTCAGCTGCTGCTCTTCCTGCCCTTCCCTCCCAGATAAAGAGCAGACAGCTTTGCTGTCCTCTTCAGCGTCTGCTTCTCTCCCTGCAGTCCCCGCCCCCCGCTGTGAAGAAGAGCTTTGTCTCACCTGTATTGTAGTATCAGGGAGACAATCGCTGCTGTTCTGGAGGAGGAAGAGCTGAGTGAGACCAGGGGGAGGGGCAGCAGGCACATGGTCGGGAATGGAGCTGAGAGGTAAGGCAAAGTGCTTCCACCTGTGTGACTGTATGATTATGCAGCCCTCGGTGCTGTACATGTCAGGGGACAGAGTAGGGTACATAGATGGGGACATGGGGCAGTCAGAGAAGAGCACACACGGACAGAACAAGGAGATGGCAGCAAAACAGGACACTTGGTGAGATGTGAACAGGGCAATGGAGATGGGAGCAGAGCAGGGGACATGGGGGGGGGGGGGATGGGACAGTTAGAGCAGGAAACATGGGGGCAGTCACAGTCTGGGTTGCTAAAACCCACATGAATAGTTACAGTTTGGATTGTTTGTAAAAAAAAGGGCACTTTTCTCCTGTCCTTAAGCCCCCGTTCACTCCGGTATGATTTGTCATGCCATTTGACAGTTCCAAATTGCATGACAAGTCGCACCCTCTTGTTGGCAATGGAACCGTTCAAATCAGTGCGACTCCAACTTTGCGGTGCCGCACCAATTTGAAAAAAGTTTCCTGCGCTATTTTTTGCGATTTCAAGTGCAATAGACATCTGTGCATGAAGTGTCACAGATGTCAGCCAAGTAGCACCTGAAATCGCACTGACCTGCCACTTTGAGATTGCACTACTTCAAGTGAAGCAGCACGATTTCAAAGTAACATCAGGTCCAGTTCACACTGCTCCGATCTCAGAGATGGAATGTGATTCACACCGCACAGTGTCATTCATATTCGATCTCTGTGCAATGCAAAATCAGCCATAGAGATTGTATGGCTGAATTTGCATCGCAATTGGAGCAAACTTGCACAGGACCCTTTTTTTTTTTTGCAGGGTCAGAATCGGATCGCAGGGCTGTTTACACCATGCAATCCAATTCCTGTGCAAGTTTGCAGTTTGCCCTGTGATATGCAAACTGATTTGGGGGGTGTCATTAGCTTTATACTGACGCTCTCAGCAGTTCGCATATGGCAGTGTAAACTGCCGCCGGGAAACAAGCGATGCAGGAAGCCACAGTGGATTTGCAGGGTTCCCCCATCGCTGCAGTGTGAACCAGGGCTAAATATCTGTAGACAAGGGAAGAGCACCTGCACATTTTGTAGCTTTTCCTGGTCTCTTTTCTGCACATGTGCAGTTCCAGAGCGCAGCCTTATTATTAGATAGCTGAGCTCAGCCTGACTCTGGTACAACAAAATGGGTACTGGCAGCTACCTTGGGGCACCACCAGAAAGGATAGACCCCAGATGTCTCATCAAGAGTTTCTGTCACCAAAATGCTATCACATAGGGGGCTACTGATTCCCTATGTAATAGCAATAAAGTCATGTAAAAAAAAAAAAAGTTTTAATTTAGGGTCCTTTCACACAGGCTTTCAGCCCGGCGGACTCAGTTTTGCTCAGCAGGGGATCACTCCACTGATCAGGGGCAGCAAGTAATGCATAACCTCGGGGGGGGGGGGGGAGGCAAAATGCCCCTTCGCCTGACTAGACAAAAATCCTTGCACTGGCCCTGACTACAAGCTGCAGTGCCTGCGCAACAACAGCCGAGTTGCCCACATTGTAACTTGTGCTGATTACTGGGTGGCCACCCTGCTGGATCCCATTTACAAGGACAACGTGCCGTCCTTAATTCCCTCACTGATAATGACGAAACACAGGTGCCAACTGCTGCGGCTTTCTACAGTGTGCAGACTGACAAGGGGGCAGTGGTGAAGAGTGGGTGGAAGATGATGTGGAGGATGATGAGGTCCTAGAGCCAACATGGAATGAAGGTCATGCAAGTGACGTGTGCAGTTTGGAGGAAGAGGTGGTGGGCACCAGCACAGCAAAATGGGAAGCAGGTTGCAAAAGCGGAGCGACCATCCCCTAGACAGTAAACCTGCTACTACCCACCGCACCCAGGGACCTAGCACACCAAAGGCAGCTCAAAGGAGTTCCCTGGCATGGCAGTTCTTCAGACAATGTTCTGATGACAAGACACGAGTGGTTTGCACGCTGGGCAATCCGAGCCTGAAGCGAGGCATAAATGTTCTAAATCTGAGCACAACCTGCATGACCAGGCATCTACATGCAAAGCATGAGATGCAGTGGAATAAGCACCTCAAAATCCAAGAAAGGTCTCAGGCTCCTCCTGCTTCCTCTTCTGCTGTTGCCTTGGCCTCTTCCTCCACCTCTACAGTGCCAGTGTCACCTGCCACCCAGCAAACAGATGATGTGACAGCAATTCCACCATCCCCAAGCATTTCCACACGGTCCCATGGAAGCTTACAGCTGTCCATCTCCCAAACACTGGAGAGAAAGAGGAAGTACCCCCCTACCCACTCGCGATCCCTGGCCCTGAATGCCAGCATTTCAAAATTCCTGGCCTTTGAAATGCTGTCATTCTGTCTGGTGGATGTGGATAGTTTTAAAAACCTGATGGCGGTGGCTGTCCCACAGTACGTGGTTCCCAGCCATCAATACTTCTCCAGACGAGCCATCCCTTCCCTGCACAAACAAGTCGGGGACAAGATCAAGTGTGCACTGTGCAACACCATCTGTGGCAAGGTCCACATAACTGATACGTGGACCAGTAAGCACGGACATGGATGCTATATCTCACTAACTGCACACTGGGCAAATGTAATGGCGGGTGGGCCTGAGGGGGATAGCAGTTTGGCACATGTCCCTCCGCCACTGAGAATTGCAGGGCATTTCTCTTTGCCTCTGGTTGCCTCCTCCTCCTACTCCGCTTCCTCCTCCCCTTCCACCTCCTCATCCGCTCAGCGTAACACCTTCATCACCAACTTCAACACATCCAGGGGGAAACGACAGCAGGCTGTTTTAAAACTGATATGTTTGGGGGATAAACCCCACACTGCGCAGGAGCTGTGGACGGGCATTGAACAACAGACCGATGAGTGGTTGTTGCCACTGAGACTCAAGCCTGGCCTGCTGGTGTGCGATAATGGGCGAAATCTCATAGCAGCTCGGGGCCTAGCCGGTTTGACGCACATCCCTTGCCTGGCACATGTGCTGAATTTGGTGGTGCAGAAATTTCTAAAAAAACGATATAATGGATATGTCAAAGTTGCTGCAGAAAGTGCGGGCCGTCTGTGCGCGCTTTCAGCGTTCTCACCCTGCTGCTGCTCGCCTGTCTGCGCTGCAGCGGAACTTCGGCCTTCCTGCTCACCACCTCCTATGCGATGTGCCCACAAGGTGGAACTCCACCTTGCACATGCTGGAGAGACTGTGCGAGCAGCAGCAGGCAATAGTGGAGTTTCAGCTGCAGCACGCACGGGTCAGTCGCTCTGCGGAACAGCACCACTTCACCACCAATGAGTGGGCCTCCATGTGAGACCCGTGTACCATGTTGTGGTGTTTCGAGTACTCCACCAACATGGCCAGTGCCGATGACGCTGTTCTCAGTGTTACTATACCACTTCTATGTCTCCTTGAAAAAACACTCCGGGCGATGATGGAAGAGGATGTGGCACAGGAGAAAGAGGAGGAGGAAGAGGGGTCATTTCCACGGTTATCAGGCCTGTCATTCACAAGTGACTCGGAGGGTGGGTTCCTGCATAAGCATAGGCCAGGTAAAAAATTTTCAGGCCAGGGCACAGTTCTGGAGGATGAGGAGGATGAGGATGATGATGATGAGGAGGAGGAGGAACCATGTTCACAGCAGGGTGGCACCCAATGCAGCTCGTGGGCATCACTTGAGCATGGCTGGGGGGATACGGAGGACACAGTTGAAACACCTCCCACAGAGGACAGCTTGTCTTTGCCTCTGGGCAGCATGGCGCACATGAGCGACTACATGCAGGGCCGGCGCAAGCATAAGGCCGGTCAAGCGGCCGCCTGGGGGTGCCAGACTGTCGGGGGCGCTAAAACCAAGCCTTCAAGATATTCTAATGGTGCCAGATTTGCCCACAGGACTTCCACCCAGCTGAGCACTGCTCAGGCATTTCACAAAGCCCCGAGCTCTGTGAATGCAGTGAGTTCGGCTGCTGCTCTTCCTGCCCTTCCCTCCCAGATAAAGAGCAGACAGCTTTGCTATCCTCTTCAGCGTCTGCTTCTCTCCCTGCAGTCCCCGCCCCCCGCTGTGAAGAAGAACTTTGTCTCACCTGTATTGTAGTATCAGGGAGACAATCGCTGCTGTTCTGGAGGAGGAAGAGCTGAGTGAGGCCACGGGGAGGGGCAGCAGGCACATGGTCGGGAATGGAGCTGAGAGGTAAGGCAAAGTGCTTCCACCTGTGTGACTGTATGATTATGCAGCCCTCGGTGCTGTACATGTCAGGGGACAGAGTAGGGTACATAGATGGGGACATGGGGCAGTCAGGGAAGAGCACACAGGGACAGAACAAGGAGATGGCAGCAAAACAGGACACTTGGTGAGAGGTGAACAGGGCAAAGGATATGGGAGCAGAGCAAGGGACATGGGGGGGGGGGATGGGAGAGTTAGAGCAGGAAACATGGGAGCAGTCACAGTCTGGGTTGCTAAAACCCACATGAATAGTTACAGTTTGGATAGTTTGTAAAAAAAAGGGCACTTTTCTCCTGTCCTTAAGCCCCCGTTCACTCCGGTATGATTTGTCATGCCATTTGACAGTTCCAAATCGCATGACAAGTCGCACCCTCTTGTTGGCAATGGAACCGTTCAAATCAGTGCGACTCCAACTTTGCGGTGCCGCACCAATTTGAAAAAAAGTTTCCTGCGCTATTTTTTGCGATTTCAAGTGCAATAGACATCTGTGCATGAAGTGTCACAGATGTCAGCCAAGTAGCACCTGAAATCGCACTGACCTGCCACTTTGAGATTGTACTACTTCAAGTGAAGCAGCACGATTTCAAAGTAACATCAGGTCCGGTTCACACTGCTCCGTTCTCAGAGATGGAATGTGATTCACACCGCACAGTGTCATTCATATTCGATCTCTGTGCAATGCAAAATCAGCCATAGAGATTGTATGGCTGAATTTGCATCGCAATTGGAGCAAACTTGCACAGGACCCTTTTTTTTTTTTTTGCAGGGTCAGAATCGGATCGCAGGGCTGTTTACACCATGCAATCCAATTCCTGTGCAAGTTTGCAGTTTGCCCTGTGATATGCAAACTGATTTGGGGGGTGTCATTAGCTTTATACTGACGCTCTCAGCAGTTCGCATATGGCAGTGTAAACTGCCGCCGGGAAACCAAGCAATGCAGGAAGCCACAGTGGATTTGCAGGGTTCCCCCATCGCTGCAGTGTGAACCAGGGATAAATATCTGTAGACAAGGGAAGAGCACCTGCAAATTTTGTAGCTTTTCCTGGGCTCTTTTCTGCACATGTGCAGTTCCAGAGCGCAGCTTGATTATTAGATAGCTGAGCTCAGCCTGACTCTGGTACAACAAAATGGGTACTGGCAGCCACCTTAGGGCACCACCAGAAAGGATAGACCCCAGATGTCTCATCAAGAGTTTCTGTCACCAAAATGCTATCACATAGGGGGCTACTGATTCCCTATGTAATAGCAATAAAGTCATGTAAAAAAAAAAAAAGTTTTAATTTAGGGTCCTTTCACACAGGCTTTCAGCCCGGCGGACTCCGTTTTGCTCAGCAGGGGATCACTCCACTGATCAGGGGCAGCAGGTAATGCATAACCTTGGTGGGGGGGGCGGCAAAATGCCCCTTCGCCTGACTAGACAAAAATCCTTGCACCGGCCCTGACTACAAGCTGCAGTGCCTGCGCAACAAGAGCCGAGTTGCCCACATTGTAACTTGTGCTGATTACTGGGTGGCCACCCTGCTGGATCCCATTTACAAGGACAACGTGCCGTCCTTAATCCCCTCACTGGAGCGTGATCGGAAGATGCGCGACTACCAGCGCACGCTGGTAGCGCGCTGCTGAGGGCATTCCCAATTGACACCGGGGGCTCAGTGGAAGCACAAGGCGAAGGCAGAGGAGGAGGAAGAGGTCGCCAACACAGCTTTGGCACCGCCAGCACCTCAGAAGGCAGGGTTAGCATGACCGAAATGTGGAAAAGCTTTGTCAGCAGCACACCACAACAAACAGCACCACCAGGCAACGTCTTAGCAGGAGGCAGCATTTCAGCAACATGGTGGAACAGTATGTGCGCACACGCCTACACATAGTGACTGATGGGTCTGCCCCATTCAACTTCTGGGTCTCCAAATTGGGCACATGGCCTGAACTTGCCCTTTATGCCTTGGAGGTGCTGTATATTGTCTGAATGTGTGTTTACCACGGCAGGGGGCGTTATCACAGACAAGCACAGCCGCGTGTCCACAGCCAACGTGGACAAGCTAACGTTCATTAAAATGAACCAGGCATGGATCCCACAAGACTTGTCTGTACCTTGTGCAGAATAGACATTTATACCGGCCTCACACAGCCATTGGTATACTTAAGTGAACTTATTTTTTTTTCCAAGTCTTTATTGGAATTTGTAACAGGAGAAACATGAAAAATAAACCATGGTACATTTTATATGGAAAAAGTGAACCCATGCTAGAACATCTCTGGGTTTGTCTGCAGATAGTGATCTTTTTTTTTTTTTAATATGTCTCAATATTTTGGGGGCTACCCCAATTAGAAAAAAAAAACAACCAAACAAAAAACAGTGTTGGCTACCTCCTCCACTGCCACTTCCACCTACACCGCCACGGTCGCCTCCTCCTCAAACTCCTACTCCACATCCACCTCCTCCTCTATATTTTTTTTTTATGTGATTTTAAGTTATTTCCCTATCCACATTTGTTTGCAGGGCACTTGTCCTACTCTTACCCCCATTTTGCTTCCTCTTGCAGCCCTCTAGCCCTTTCCAGGACTTTTTTAGAGCCATTTTAGTGCCCAAAAGTTCGTGTCACCATTGACTTCAATGGGGTTCGGGGTCAAGTTCGGGTCAAGTACGAGGCCAAACTCTACCTTTTTCGCGAAGTTTGACCGAACCCGAACATCCAGGTGTCCGCTCAACTCTAGTCTCTGGTTGTCTCCTGTACCATGCCTGCAGTCTCTGGCGGTCTCCTGTACCATGTAGTCTCTGGCTGTCTCCTGTATAATGCAATCTCTGGCTATCTCCTGTGCCATGCAGTCTCTGGCTGTCTCCTGTACCATGCATGCAGTCTCTGGCTTTCTCCTGTACCATTCAGCCTCTGGCTGTCTCCTGTACCATGCAGTCTCTGGCTGTCTCCTGTACCATGTAGTCTATGGCTGTCTCCTGTACCATGCAGTCTCTGGCTGTCTCCTGTACCATGCCTGCAGTCTATGGCTGTCTCCTGTACCATGCCTGCAGTCACTGCTGTCACTTCTGCCTGTTGCCTCCTCCTTTCCTCCACCAGCTGTCACCCCTGCCCCCATGTCTCCCAATGACCCTCCTATCCCTATCCTCTTCCTCCCAGAAATCACAGCCTTTTCCATTCCAATTCTCCCACCCCACAGTCCCTATTTCACCCCACTCTCTACTACCTTGCCCTCACTTACCCTCTACTCCCACCCTGCCATCACCCAATTCCCTAACAACCATCCCCCCCACCTCCCAAACCACCTCTCTTCCTAGGCGATAGGTATCATAATTGGTATCGGCGAGTATCTGCAATAAAGTATCGATACTCCTACTCTGTGTTGAAAAAATGGTATCGGTGTATCCCTAGTATAGACTTCAGGTCTATTAGCCTATTGGTATATAATCAATACAATTCTATCCTGTCATTTTTATTGTAAGCCTACAGAGGAACTCCACTCACCTTCCTGTATAATTTTTGTTATACACAATTGCTGTCATTTTTCTTCTGCTGAATAATACATTTACAAGACGATCAAAACAGATCTTGACTAATGTCCCTAAGTATTTTGCAGGTAATGTTTAAAAATGTAATATTTTGTGTTAGCTGCCACATAACCCCTTGTTTAATTGGACATATGAGAGTTGGACTATATTTTTACATGTATCTCATTTAAATATAGAGCCCAATAATTCTGCCCCAATATGACCACATTGGGTAGAACATGTTTACTCTTAATCATTTCAGTCCCAGGCTATTATCTCCCTAAACCCCCATTGACTCCTTTTTTTTTAAATATCTTTATTAAAGAATATAACATTTTTAATAACATTCCTTCACTCACACAGGAGGGTATAGTTGCATTCAACTTTTTACTTTTTAATCCCAAATTATCACCACATAAATATTTACTACCATATAATGATATAATAAACAAAAAAGAGAAAAAGAGAGAAGAAAGGGGAAAAAAAAGGACAGAAGGCATATATCCCTCCACTCTTTAAGCTGTAAAAAAAAAAAGGGTTGCTTACGTAGTATTCACTTTGACCCGAGAGAGAGAAGAGAAAAAAAAAAACAAAAAGAAAAAAATCAACCCCATCCATCGTGTAATTGTATTCACA
Source organism: Glandirana rugosa (assembly GCA_018402905.1). Lineage (NCBI taxonomy): Eukaryota > Metazoa > Chordata > Amphibia > Anura > Ranidae > Glandirana > Glandirana rugosa. The sequence continues at coordinate 736,206 of BLSH010394082.1, forward strand.
TAACAATTTTAATTATACCCCTTATAATACTACTACCACCACAATTTAGGGGCAATTATGCCTCATTCACTATTGCCAATGCATTATTATCATTTAAGGGGTCAAAAACCCTATGCACTACACACCAATCATATACAGTAATTACCATTCCATAGCAATCTTAATTTAAACAACCTACCATCACCAATATTTAGTGTAATTTCAAGTGTCAGGAACTCTATATAATGTTTCTCGTGTTCTATTTGTTTATACAAGTGTATTATAAATGCTGTCTCAGCCTCCGCAACATCTTAAAATACGCCCCATTTTAACCAATGACACCACCAAGCTTCTGATTCACTCTCTGGTTATCTTTCGCCTCGACTACTGCAACTCTCTCCTCATTGGATTACCTTTACATACATTATCCCACATTCAGTCCATAATGAAGGCTGCTGCAAGACTTATCCACCTTACCAACTGCTCACTGTCCTCCACCCCTCTCTGCCAATCTCTTCACTGGCTTCCACTCATCCAACGAATAAAATTCAAAGTACTAAAAATAATTTACAAAGCCATCCACAACTCTGTCCCCAGCTACATCTCTAACCTAGTCTCAAAATACCAACCAAGCCGCCCTCTTCGGTCATCCCAAGACCTCCTGCTCTCTAGCTCCCTTGTCACCTCCTCCCATGCTCGCCTCCAGGATTTCTCCAGAGCTTCTCCCATTCTTTGGAACAGGAAATGCAATGGAGATACCTATATGGGCCTATTGGCCAATTGTTTAATCCATGGTGTTATTGCCTCCCAGAACGGCTTAATCCTGGGGCAGTCCCACCTTATATGTGTATATGTACCCCGTTGACCTCATCCACTCCAGCTCTAGGGTCAGAGATGTGTGAACACAAAGATTCAAACGTCGCGAGGGAGCTTAGAGGTTTTATTTTGAGTCTTAACTTTCCACAAAAGGCCGCTATTTGCCGGTAACTCCAGGTGGCCATAGGTATATTTCCCAAGGGTATCATCAACTCTGAAAGGGGGGATACTGTACCTCGCGGGGCAAATTTTGCACATGTACTATTCCCATCCGCGCCCCATAGTCCTATAAATTTAGAATCCTCTCCCGGGGAAACCATGGATATCCCTCTAGTGGTGCCAAGGGTGATGTTGGAGGTGCAAATCTGCCTAATGTATTCAATCTATCTTATATTGCCAAAGATGTCCGGGTTAGGGGGATGGTCCATTCCAAAAGTCCCCTAAACTTTTTTGGAACCCAAGGGGCCCCTGCCAAGTTTCTGCCTGCCATGGTCTTTTCTAGGGAGACCCATATTTTCCTCGGGAGTCATGGCACAAATTTAAGATGCACACTAACGACATGGCCCTATAATATAAGGCTATGTCTGGAAGCCCAACTCCTCCCTCCTCTTTATGTCTTCTCAATATATCATACGCTATTCGAGAATGTTTATCTTCCCAGACGAAAGCTATGAACGCTCTTCACAACTGCTTAAAGAAGATTTGTGGAAGTGCAATAGGTATACTGTATAGGATATATATTATTTTAGGTAAAATTGCCATTTTAAGGGCATTTACTCTTCCAAACCACGTCAGGATTTGGCCCTTCCAGCCCTGCAAGTCCCTTAATATTCTCTTCACTAGTTCTTTATAGTTGAGATCATATAAAAGCTTTTGGTCCATGGTAATATAAGTCCCCAGTTACTTTAAATATTCTGTGTGCAATATAAAGCGATAGGAATGCTGCAGGGGTATTGCCACTTCTAAGGGTACATGGATAGGTAGAAGCACTGATTTCTGATGATTTAATTAATTTTGTAATTAGATAACTGACCAAATCTATTTATTTCAGACATAAGGGCAGGTATTGATTGCTGCGGGGTAGAAAGGTAAAATAATAAATCATCAGCATATACTGAAATTTTATGCTCCGTTGAACCTATATGAATCCCAGAGATGTCCCATTGCAAATAATAATGGGGAAAGGGGACATCCCTGCCTGGTCCCGTTATATATATCAAAATGTTCTGACATTGTACCATTCACTTTTACCCTAGCTTTAGGATTAGTATACAAGGCTGATATCCAACCCATCATCCAGTCTCCTAGGCCCACCCCCCTCAAAACTTCCATCCTAAAGGTCCAATTCACCCTATCACATGCCTTTTTTGGCGTCCATCGATATTACCACCCGGGGGATCTGATCGGGTCCATTTTGAGCCCAATGAAGAGCATGAAGGGCACGAATTGTATTGTCTCTAGCCAGAGGCGTAACTAGAACCTTCAGGGCCCGGGTGCAAGAAATTAGGAAGGGCCCCCCCTGACCTCTGGCCAGGGCCCTTCCCTCTTCTTGCTGATCCTGGGGCCCTTTACTCCTATCACGGGTCCCTTTATTACGGTCCCGCAGCGGGACCCTGGGAACAGCAGAAGACAAGTAAACTGGATAGGAGGGGCGGCAGGGGCAGCATATAGAGGAACCAATCTCCTGCATTAGGAGGAAAATTGGAATGAATAAAACTTCTAAATGCCACCCCCTGCCATCACTCCTATTCAGGTGTACAAGGGAAGCACATGGGCCCCCTGGAGCATGGGGCCCGGTTGCAATCGCAACCCCTGCAACCCCTATCGTTACGCCCCTGTCTCTAGCTTCTCTGCCTTTTATAAACCCCATCTGATGCAAGTGGATCAGTTTGATGATGTGATCTTGTAATCTAAGGGCCAGTATCTTAGCTAGGAGTTTGGTGTCTGCATTAATGAGGGAGATAGGTCTATAGTTGGCACAATGCTGGGGGTCTTTTCCGGCTTTCAGGATGACCGCCACATAGGCCAACAGGGCTTCCGGAGGCAGTGGGTTAGACCTAGTAATAGAATTTACGTAATTACATAGTGGTGGTATTAAAATAGTTTTACATTTTTTGTAATACATATTTGTAAAACCGTCTGGTCCAGGGGTCTTATCCCCTGGAAAGGCGGAGATTACCTTGCATAATTCTTCATTTGTGATTGGACCCTCCATTTCCTCAAGGATCTCGGTCGGTAATACTGGTAATGCAGAGTCTTTAAGATAGGTCTGGATCTCCTCTATTTGAACCCGATTCGTTATATTTAAAGGAGTAGGGATTATACAGAGAGGCATAGTAATTTCGGGATTTGCTTGCTATTAACTGGGTATCTACAATCTGTTTATTATGTATAGACAAATTATGTACATGGCGAGACTCCTGTTGTTTCTTTAATTGTCTAGCTAATAGGTGACCACATTTATTCCCTTGTTCGTAGAAACGGTGTACAAAATACCTATGTCTGTCTTTGGTCCTGCGGTCCAAACACCTGGAAAGTTTGGACCACAGGGTCTCCAGCTATTTCTCCACCCGAAGAGTCAAAATGTTTCTTATGTCTACCCTCCAGTTTGTGAATCTCTTCTAAGAGATCTACTATCTACTTTCATTTTTCTTTTTTAATATGAGCACCACGTGCAATTCATTTCCCTCTAACCACTGCCTTATGCGCCTCCCACACCGCTTGGCTAGACACCTCTCCAGGCGTATTCACATCAAAATATGATGTCAATGCATGCAACACTGATTCCGCTACTCCCTTATCATCTAGTAGAGACTTATTCAGTCACCATGCCCATTCTGCATGTCTTACTGGAGACTGGCAAATTGTCACTGTTATGGGTGCATGATCTGATATTGTAATTGATTCCACCGTAGCTGTGTTAACCATATTCAAGTGATATTGATCTACTATTATCAAATCTAATCTTGAGTAAATATTATGTGTTTTAGAATAGTAACTGTATTCCCTATCTCTAGGGTGAAGCACCAGCCAAGTATCTACTAGATGGAGTAAGCGTAGCCATTGTTTAATGTGTTTTAAATCTCTAAAAGACACAGAAGTTTTACCTGAGGAGGTGTCCAAACTAGGTCCAGGGTTAAATTAAAATGTCCTCCCAAGATCAAGATACCCTCTCTGAATTCCTCCAGTCTCTTCAATGTCTGTAAACATGTAGGGGCATATGTGGGGTAGACCCTGCCACAAAGTGTGTCTCCTGCAGATAAACTATGTCCGCAGACAGGCGACGCAGTTCATGCCAGAGCCGACCCCTCTTATAAAGTGAACTAAGACCTCTAATATTATATGACACAATTTTTAATGTATCAGCCATTCTTGCCATTTTATGTTGAAACTAATTCCTATTTCAGACCCATACCTACTTTGAGCTCTCTCTTCCCCCTCACAGTTCACCCACCCTATACAAGAAATAACAATAGAAAACATAACCAAAAAAAAAAATAAGAAGAAAAAAAGAAAGCACATATCCCACCAATTTGGAAATTCATTACTAAAACTATCTGAGAAACTTCTCATTTCCAGGCAAGCCATTACTAATCATGCTTACATTAATGTCGAATAACGAAAAGGGGGGTATGAGGAGAATCCTGTTGTTGAAAATAGTAAACTATACCCCCCCTTCCCCCAGCTTATATGCAAAATGGAATAGAAAACATTTTATATCAAGTCTCTATAAAAAAAAGGGGGGGAGAGGGTAAAACCTGGGGGCAATAAGCTTTGTTCCTGACCATTAGACTAGTATTTTGCTACTTAGTCTCTTTGGGACTTGAGGCCATTGCTCTGGTGATTGTAAATTTCATTTGGAATTATTTGTTCTCCAATCTGGAAAGTCTACTAATGGAAGTTCCAGTATCTCTGTGAATTGTTTTAAGTCATCTTTAGCTTGTAAAACTGCTGATTTGCCATTTCAGGAGGCTATTAACCACTTCAATACCAGGCACTTAGAACACTTCCAGCCCAGACCTGTGGGTTTTATTTTTTGCGCTACAAATAAAAAAAGACCAAAAATTTTCTGTCACAAAACTTTGTATAAGTACATTTTCTCCTTCACTGATGGGCACTGATGTGGCTACAATGATGGACACTGATGAGGCTTCACTGACAGGCACTGATGAGGTGGCACTGATAAGGTGGCACTAATGATGGGGCACATATATGCAGCACTGATGGGCACTGATAGGCGGCACTGATAAGCAGAACTGATGGGCACTGATATGTTGCACTGATATGCGGCACTGATGGGCACTGATAGGTGGCACTAGGCACTAATGGGCACTGATAGGTGGTACTGATAGGTGGCACAGGTGGGCACTGATAGGTGGCACATGTGGGCATCAGTGGGCATTGGTACATGGCACTGGTGCATATAGCACTGTTAGGGATGGCACTGGCAGGCATCACATATGGGCACAGTGCCATCCCTACAGTGCACTGCATGCCCCTTACCTGGTGGTCTTGTGTGGGCTCCCTGGTGGTCCCTGGGTGGCCTCCAGCTCTTCTCCCTGGTGGTCGATGGGCGGCCTACAAATGTTGTCCCTGGGGGGCTCCCTGGTGGTCCTGGTTGGCTCCCTGGTGGTCCAGTGTGGCGATCCTGAGGGGGGCTGCGCTGATAAACATTCAGCACAGCCCCCCCCCATCAGGAGAGCAGCCGATCGGCTCTCAACTACTCAGGTTTGCAGACCTGAGTAGAGGAAAAGCTGATAAACTACTCTCCCTGTTTACACTATTATCAGCCATGATTGGTCATGGCTGATCACATGGTAAAAAGCTTCCGATGGAAGCCTTTTACCTTGATCAGTAATGCGGTGGGTCAGACTGACCCACGATACCACTGATTGCCGCGATGCGCGCCCCCACGGGTGCACGATCGCAGGTTATCCCGAGGACGTCAATAGACACCCAGTCAGGATAATGAAGCCACCGCCCGGCCGTCATTTGTCAATAGGCCGGGTGGGAAGTGGTTACCTGAAAGGGAAACCCCCATTGGTTAATGTCTTTAGAATGCAGAGCATCCAGCATTGGATGGACACTTCACCTCTGCATGAGGGTACGCTGTGATAAGTCAGCAAATAAAGAGACCCATGCTCCATCAAAGTCAATAGTAACTTTCCCACGCGCTGCTTTCATAATAGCTTCTTTCACAGCATACCTATGCAACTTACAAATGACATCCCTTGGTCTTTACTTATTCTGGGGGGTTTGTGCTAAGGAGCGATGGGCCCTGTCAATTTCAATTCTTTCCAGTGCCAGTTCTCCCAGCATTTGACAAGATAACCCCTGCAATGCTGGAGTTAAGTCCTAGGCCCTAGTTGACTCACAGCTTTTTCATGCATTTTAATGGTGTCCTGAACTTTGGCCAGTGTCACTTTAAAGTGGTTGTCAACCTGTGACAACCACTTTAACCTACAGGTAAGCCTAGAATAAGGCTTACCTGTAGCTGCACTTAATATCTCCCAAACCTGTATGGTTCAGGAGATATGCAGTGTTTTGCATGTGCCGACGTCATGTCGGCACATGCGCAGTGAAGAAATGGCCACCGTGCCGTTTCTCCAGTGACCCTGTGCCATGACTGGGAGTCATGCGTGGGAGTGATGTCACGTGACTCCGGCCAGTCACAGAGCCGGAGTCACTGTCCCGGAAGGAAGAGGGGCCGAAGATGGATGCGGCCTGGAGTGGTGACATCTCTGGACGCCGCAGGCTTCGTTTCCAGGTAAGTGGCACATAATGGGCTACTATGCGATGCATAGTAGCCCATTATGCTTCTATTTTACAGGGTTATATTGAGGGCGTAAACCCAATCTGGGTTTACTTCCTCTTTAACATCATCTTGTACAGTCTCTACCGTTTCCACTCTATGCCCCAATGCCTCTGTGTCTTCTCTGAGGCCCTCAACAGCCTGCTTACAAAACAGTTAATCTATAGATAATAATTACTGGATATCCACCTTAGTGGGGAGTGCTCTTATATGTTCCCTAATGTCCCATTCCATCTCTACAGTGACCAGGGCTGTTTGGGGGTTAGGCTGATCATCTTCATGAGAGAAAGTAAAGGAATCAGGATACTGCGCCTGTAGCGTAGACTTGGTCCCTATGGGTCTTGCCCTGGATGCCGCCTCATCGCCATTAAGCATCAGGGGTCTTTCTCCAAAATTTGGCTCTCCCTCTCCCTCCTCCATCCCGGTTCAAGAAGGGGATCACCTTCTTGAACCGGGATGTCCTCCTCTGCTCTTGAAGTCCCAGGGCTTAGTGCTATAATGTCCCGAGTGGACAGCGGCGACTCTCGGCCAGCTCCGGCTGTTCATAACAGGGTGAGGATGACCCCATAATTTGAGCTGGAGAGCCCCGACGAGACCCTTGTGTGCCTCTTCCCCTGTTTGGGATACCATGACCAGGTAACGGGTATCCTCAGTTGGATACTGCCATACCATGAGTCGGCATTGAGGTGCCACGTCCTGGTCCTACAGGGCTGCCTCCATGGCTTTTCCTGCTGCCTTCCTTCTCCTCTCGACCTGGTGCCGTTATGGGCGTGCTCCCTGGGTCGGCTGTGTGCATGGTGAGGTAGGCTCGCAGTCCTCCCGCTGTGTTCCTCCCACCGCCAGCTGTCTGTGAAGCCGCCTGGCGTCGTGTGGTCATCTCTGGCTGGGGGAGGTATCAGAGAGTTCAGACTACATGTCCGCTCTCATCCGCACCCCCATTGACTCCGAAAGTATTTTTTTCTTTCATTCTGGCAATGTCTCATTTCTGAACATTTTGTGGGACATATAGGAATTTAATTTGGTAGCGAGTATGAATACACACATTTCATTTCCTTGGTTCTTACTAGGAATGAATAGCAAAAGATTAGAAAATAAAGCAATTCCTGTACATTTTCCCAGTGCAACTTTTATGTAATTTTGCACCCCCATATATTAACCACACATTAATAATAAAATGTGTGCAACTTTTATGTATTAGAGGAATGGTAAAGGTCAAAGTTAACATTTGTGTTTTACTTTAGGAGAGCATTATCCCGCTTTGTATGCAGCATTGCTGTGATAAATTGTTAGCTTGACATTAGGATAAGATTAAGTCAGGTTGACAAGAGCACAAATTAGCACAATGGTGAATTTTTTTGCAGGATTGTGATTGCTAAGAATTCAAATCACATAGCGTTCACTTACATGAGCATTTGATGCTTGCGCAGTAAATGCAAATATTATTCAGATCATTGATATGTATGATCACTACATTCCTGTTGTCATCTAAATCTGGAAACACTCTGGTTACTTTTACTCTTACAGCATGCTCCTGTGGAGCTATCTGTAAAAGCATTGGAAGTGCAGCTAGCCAATAGAGATTGGCCGAGCAGCCCCCTGTTCAGTTCGCAGCAGAACTTTAGAACATTCAAAAGTGCTCATTTTGAAACCTTATATGCAACTAATTGGGCATACAATGGTTATGGGGGTACAGGTACTGCCCTGGGGAACATGTATCAATGAAAAAAGATGGTAAATAAAAAACTTTATTTTTAAATGTGCAATGATTGCTAATGTTTAAAATGAAACCATCAAAATGAGAAATAACAATAAAAATGAAAAATTCCTTTAACCACTTCAATACTAGGCACGTAGAACACTTCCCGCCCAGACCAATTTTCAGCTTTCAGTGCTGTTGAGTTTGAATGACAATTGCACCATCATGCGACACTGTACCCAAAGGAATGTTTTATCATTTTTTTCCCCACAAATAGAGCTTTCTTTTGGTGGTATTTGATCACCCCTGCGGTTTTTATTTTTTGCGCTACAAATAACAATAACCAAAAATTTTGAAAAGTTTTTCTTTGTTTCTGTCACAAAACTTTGTATAAATACATTTTCTCCTTTACTGATGGGCACTGATGTGGCTACACTGATGGACACTGATGAGGCTACATTGGTGGGCATTGATGAGGCAGTACAGATTGGCACTGATGGGGGTGGCACTGATGATGGGGCACATATGCAGCACTGATGGGCACTGATAGGTGGCACTGCTAAGCAGCACTGATGGGCACTGATAGGTGGCATTGATATGAAGCACTTATGGGCACTGATAGGTGGCACTGGGCACTGATAGGTGTCACTGCTGGGCACTGATTGCTGGCACTGGTGGGAACTGATATGGGCACAGGTGGACACTGATAGGTGGCACTGATGGGCACTGGTGCATATAGCACTGTTAGGGATGGCACTGGCAGGCATCACATATGGGCACAGTGCCATCCCTACAGTGCACTGTATTCCCTTACCTGCCGGTCTAGTGTGGGCTCCCTGGTGGTCCCTGGATGGCCTCCAGCTCTTCTCCCTGATGGTCCATGCCTCCCTATGTTGTCCCAGTGTGGTGATCCTGAGGGGGGCTGCACTGATAAACATTCAGCAAAGCCCCCCATCAGGAGAGCAGCCGATTGGCTCTCCGCTACTCAGGTCTGATAAACGACTCTTCCTGTTTACACTGTGATCAGCCTTGATTGGTCACAGCTGATCACATGGTAAAAAGCTTCCAATGGAAGCCTTTTACCTCGATCGGTAATGCGGTGGGTCAGACTGACCCATGGCACCACTGATCGCCGTGATGCGCGCCTCCGTGGGCATGCGATCGCGGGTTGTCCCAGGGACGTCAATAGACATCCAGTCAGGGTAACACGACCACTTCCCGGACGTCATTTGTCTATACGCCAGGCGGGAAGTGTTTAAATATGGGCCTGGGGGTCCCCTTAGTCTGCCTGCAATGTGGCACATCTGTACCATGTATAGAGCTATAGCAATAATGACATTTATAAAACAAAAAAATGGCAACAATTTATTGCACTTGAAACAAGATTGGATATTTTTTGGATAAATTCTGGTGCCTCTTTCACAGACTTTGGATAGAAGTAACAGGTGCAGAAAAATTGGGCTTTTGGTTTTGGTGGTGCCTTCACTCCGTAATCCTATACAGGTACTCTTGATGAAAGTAAGAATTGGCCTTGCTGTCAAAAATTGCAATGATATGCACCTGTCAAACAGGTTTGGAAAAACTGGTCCTTGGGTGTCTGTGGTGCCTTCACACTCTAACCCTATACAGGTACTTTTGATTAAAGCAAAAATTGAAATGATATGTACCTTTCAAACAGGTGCGGAATAATTGGTCTTTGGGTGTCAGTGGTGACTTCACACTATAGCGCTATAGAGGTATTCTTGATGAAAGCAAGAATTGGCATTGCTGTCAAAAATTGCAATGATATGCACCTGTCAAACAGGTAATTGGTCCTTGGGTGTTAATTGTGCCCATGAAACCTACACCAAAAAAATCTTCCAGGTGAAATCAACACCCACAAAGCTAGGCAGCCTGGACAGTCTTTCAGAGATTTGAGATCCAGAAAACACTTAATCAGCGACATCGACTCCAGGGGCTTGATAGTTACTGCTAATCCAGGACCGATTAATTCTGAGAAATGTCAGCCGGTCCATGGATGTCTTATTTATCACAAAACCTCCAGCAGCACTGAATGATCATTCTGAAAGCACGCTGGATGCAGGGCAGCCCAGCAGCTCTATTACATACTGGGCAAGTTCTGGCCAGTGGTCTATTCTTATGACCCAGTAACCCAGTGGATCATCAACTGGAAAGCTCTCCATATCTGTTTTAGCCCCTAAATAATCTCCCACCATATGATGAAGACGCTGCCAATGGGATGTGGAAGCTGACAGCCCTGGGCACTGAGGACTAACAAAATTTTGAAAGGCAGCACTGAGGTGGCTCCCTTCTCCACGACCCACTTCTCCACCGCTCCTCTCTTGACCAACAGAAGCCTCAAAATTACATTTTCCACCAGACTGTAACCTACCAGAGTCGGGAAAGGCATTGCATAAACTCCTCTTTGAGGTGTCCTCAAGAGATTTCATCTTCTGCTCCCTCTGTGGGGACGGGATAAGTTCTGAGACTTTCTCCTTGTAACGGTGGTCAAGGAAGGTTGCCAACTAATAGCGATCCTTCTCCTTGATGCCACATACTCTCAGGTCTTTTCGCAGGCTTTAAAGAATGAGGGAGCCCATACACCTCAAGATTGCAGAGGCATGAGAAGCAGACTCCTAGGGTCACTGAGGATTACAGTATCTAGAACTGCCTCCTCCCAGCCACATACTACTCCCAAGGGTTCTGGGTATGGAAAACCATCTGTTAAGGATTGACGTGTATCTTGCTCTACTTCAATCCCTCCAAAATTACCAGAATCCTCCTCCTCCTCCCTCTCCTCTTGTATGTTCTGTGGCGTAGGAAGAATGGTGTCTGTATAAAGTGGGCATTCAGAGGAAAGGAAGCCCTCTTCCCCCCACTACTCTGCCTCAAGTGCCCTGTCCATAATGCCACACAGAGTCTGCTCCAGCAGGAACACAATAGGGATTGTGTCACTGATGCATGCATTGTCAAGGCTCACCATCCTTGTGGCCTTCTCAAATGGCTACAGTAGAGTGCATGCATTCTTTATCAGCAGCCATTGGCGTGGGGAAAAAGTAAAGCCGGCCTGAGCCTGTCATTGTGCCATACTCGCACAGGTACTCATTGATGGCCCTCTGTTGCATGTTCAGCCACTGCAGCATTGCCGTTGAGTTCCACCTGATGGACATGTCACAAATCATGGGCAGGTGGAATTCCTGCTGAATTTCAGCCAACAGAGCACTGGCTGTGTATGACCGCCTGAAATGGCTACAGACTATTCTGGCCTGCTTCAACAGATCTTCCAACCCTGGGTACCTATTTAAAAAGCACTGCACCACCAAAGTGAGGACATTTGCCAGGTGTCAACTTTTCCTGTCTAAGGGCAGACGGAAGGTTGTTGCCATTATCGCACACCACCATTCCTGGCTCCAGCTGACATGGTGTGAACCACCTCTGGGCCTGTCCCTGCAGAGCTGCCAGAATCTCTGCTCCGGTGTGACTCCTATGCCCTAGACATACCAGCTGAAGCACTGCATGGCACCTTTCAGCCTGACTCATTGAATAGCCCCTTGAACGCTTAGGTTGTAATTGTAGTTCATGGGAAAATTCATCAGAGGGGGGCATGGAGAAGGAGGAGGTGGTGGAGCTGACATATCCTGCATCATCACCACTAGCTGTATGGAGATGTGGTGGCACAACAAGCTGCAGCACTGAGCCCTGTCCTGCATCCTTCTGAGTTGTAAGCAGAGTTACCCAGTGTGCTGTGAATGAAATATGCCGTTCCTGACCATGCTTGCTGGACCACATGTCAGCAGTAACGTCCTCAACATTGCCTTCTACATGATGGTAGAGAGCTGGAATAGCCTTATGTAAAAAGAAATAACAATTGGGAACCTGCTATTGTGGTTTAGTATATTCTGCAAATTCACGGAAAGGGGCAGAATATATCAGATGGAAAGGCAGGAGTTGTAAAGCCAGTAGCTTTGACAAGCATGAATTTAGATGCTGGACATGTGGGTGGCAGCATTTTTTTTTTTTTTGCTGCAGCAGATGGGGCAGAGAAATGTGCCTGCTGTCGTCTACAGCCGGTGGTGTGCTACTGGCAGATGTGCTGCAAGGACCTGGGACACCCTGCACTATACCATCATCCTTGTCAGTGGAGGCTGCTAAAAGGTCATGAGGTATAGCGGGGGTAGACCATAAAGTTGAGGAGTGAGAAGGGGCAAAATTGCATTCCTTTTGTGTGGCCTTCAGGTGCTCTTGCCAAAAGGCAGCGTGGTGGGAGGTTAAATGCTTTGTCAAGCATGTGGTACCCAAATGGCTGGTCTTTTTGCTACGCTTGATGTGCTTGAGGCAAAGTTTGCAAATTGCAACAGTGCGATCAGCTGCACATTTGCGAAAAAAGGCCCAAACAGCTGAGCTGCGGGAAGTGGGCTGGGAGATAGCAGCTCCACAATATGGTGGAATAGGGTAGCTGCTCTACTATACCATGATGGCTGCCTCTTTGGGGTTGTGACTCACCCTCACTTTCCTCCTCTGCTCTATCTAACACCCAAGTCATGTCAGTGACCTCATCATCATCATGCGTTAAATGTGCAGTAGCGTACTGAAAAATACTGTGTTAAACGCGCAGTAACACACTCAAATATACTGATATAAATTTGCAGTAACACACTGAGGTATACTGTTTAAATGTACAGTAACGCACTGATATATACTACATTAAACGTGCAGTAATGCACGGATACATACTGCATTAAACCGACAGTAATGCACTGATATATATTGCATTAAACGTACAGCAATGCACTGAAATATACTGCCTTAAACATGCAGTAACTCACATACCGGTATATATACTGCGCTAAACATGCAATAATTCACTTAGATGTACTGCATTAAACACATAGTAACACACTGATATATACTGCATCAAATGTGAAGTAACGCACGGATATATATTGTGTTAAACGTGCAGTGATGCACGGATATGTACTGCATTAAATGTACAGTAATGCATGGATATACAGTATCTCACAAAAGTGAGTACACCCCTCACATTTTTGTAAATATTTTATTCTATCTTTTCATGTGACAACACTGGAGAAATGACACTTTGCTACAATGTAAAGTAGTAAGTTTACAGCTTGTATAACAGTGTAAATTTGCTGCCCCCTCAAAATAACTCAATACACAGCCATTAATGTGTAAAAAGCTGGCAAAAAAAATGAGTACACCCCTAAGTGAAAATGTCCAAAATCGGTCCAATTAGCTATTTTCCCTCTCCGGTGTCATGTGACTCGTTATTGTTTCAAGGTCTCAGGTGTGAATGGGGAGCAGGTGTGTTAAATTTGGTGTTATCGCTCTCACTCTCTCATACTAATCACTGGAGTTTAAATATGGCACCTCATGGTAAAGAACTCTCTGGGGTCTGAAAAAAAGAATTTGTGCTCTACATAAAGATGGCCTAGGCTATAAAAATATTGCCAAGACCCTGAAACTGAGCTGCAGCATGGTGGCCAAGACCATGCATTGGTTTAACAGGACAGGTTCCATTCAGAACAGACCTCGCCATGGTCGACCAAAGAAGTTGAGTGCACATGCTCAGCATCATATCCAGAGGTTGTCTTTGGGAAATAGATGTATGAGTGCTGTCAGCATTGCTGCAGAGGTTGAAAGGGTGGGGGGGTCAGCCTGTTAATGCTCAGACCATGCAAAAGGCTGCAAATGGTTCGCTGAAGACAAGCAAACTAAGGACATGGATTACTGGAACCATGTCCTGTGGTCTGATGAGACCACGATAAACTTATTTGGTTCAGATGGAGTCAAGCATGTGTGGCGGCAACCAGGCGAGGAGTACAAAGACAAGTGTGTCTTGCCTACAGTCAAGCATGGTGATGCGAGTGTTGTGGTTTGGGGCTGCATGAGTGCTGCTGGCACTGAGGAGCTTAAGTTCATTGAGGGAACTATGAATGGCAACATTCACTGTGATATACGGAATCTGAGCATGATCCCCTCCCTTCAGAGACTGGGCCGCAGGGCAGTATTCCAACATGATAATGACCTCAAACACACCTTCAACACAACCACTGCCTTGCTAAAGAAGCTGAGGGTAAAGGTGAAGGACTTGCCAAGCATGTCTCCACACTTAAACCCTATTGAGCATCTGTGGGGCATCCTCAAACAGAAGGTAGAAGAGCGCAAGATCTCTAACATCCATCAGCTCTGTGATGTCATCATGGAGGAGTGGAAGAGGACTCCAGAGTCAACCTGTAAAGCTCTGGTGAACTCCATGCCCAAGAGGGTTAAGGCAGTGCTGGAAAATAATGGTGGCCACACAAGATATTGACCCTTTGGGCTCTATTTGGACATTTTCACTTAGATGTGTACTCACTTTTGTTGCCTTTTAGACACAAATGGCTGTGTGTTGAGTTATTTTGAGGGGGCAGCAAATTTACACTGTTATACAAGCTATACACTCACTACTTTACAATCAGAAAGCAGCAGTAGAGCTTAAAACACTACAGGTGTCAAGCATAAATGAAGAAGAAGTAGGGAGATGCTTGCATAGCTTCCAAGTGTCCCTTATTTGGAAAAATTGTCCTTTCTTGGAAACCAAATCCCCCTGTCCCTCGTGAAGCCTCAATTTTCCCTCTTTCTTGGTCTGATTTATACATCTCTATACAAAATGTGCTATTTTATTACCAAAAGTGTTATGTTGCAAAAACAAAAAACAAAAAAAAAAATATATATATACTGCATATATATCCAACTTCTATATTACCGCATTTGTTATTTTAAAAAGTTGTGGCCTTTGCCTACATACTGTGTGCTAAAAGAAATCCTTCTTTATCATTTCAGAAAGTTGAGAAGTATGTGCTTGCAGTGTACATGCAAGAATCTCCAGCATGAAGAACAGTGAGTAGCGCAGTAGTGAAATCATCAAATTTCACTTTAAGTCTTAATGTACATGGGACATTGTTTAACCTCTCCTGAGCCATGTTTACATGGCGCGTTTAGCCGCATTTGCATCTAGAAGCATTTTTTTTTATTAAAAATGCCTGTTACCACATTTAGTGCTTTAGCGATTTACAAGCTGTTACAGGCATTTGGTATTTCAAATGCCTATTAACATCAATCCCAAATGCATTTTTTTGCTTTCCAAAAAATGCTTCTAAACTCAACTGCCTAGAAATTACTATAAACCGCCCTGTGTACATGTACTGATAAGATAACATAGAGGAGAGTTCTGGGGCAGCTGAAAAAAAATGCCCAGCTGTTCTTAAATGTCCGTTCACAGCAGCAGTGTACACAAGGCCTTAATCTCTTGAGACACAGTATCCAGGTTAACTGCAGATATACAATTGCATGGCTAAATGCACAAAACAATTTCTGCTATTTCTCAAGAAGAATTTAACTTCTTCCCTCCCAGCCCAGGTGCCCCTTTAATAGTCAAAGAAAACCAAAGAAAATTCCCAGCTCAACTTACCAACCTGCCTGCAAACAACCAAATTATTCTAACAGTTTGCATTAAAAACAGAGATTTAATTTGCACACATTTTCCACTACCCCAGTATTATCTGCAGTCCTAACTCTAAATTTTGAGAGCCTCCATGGCAGAAGTTCATCAATTATAATGGATAGGCAGAGGACAGGTGAGCCTGGAGGGGGCCCACCCCTCCTTAAATGCACCAGGGCGCACTGAACACCCAGCATATAGCACAATGGCAGCAAAGGTGTCCAGTGCATCCCCTTATGCATATTATTAGACAGGATAATTTGGTTGCTTGCAGGCTGGTCGGTAAGTTGAGCCGGCAATTTCCTTTGGTATTGTTTGACATGCATTGCCCTTCCATGTGCTCCTTGCTGCAAAGGTCAGTTATAGGTGGGGGCAATGGCCATTTGTTTGTACTGTTGGAATACTGGTGAAGGGATGCACTGGACACCTTTGCTGCAATTGTGCTATATGCTGGGTGTCCAGTGGACCCATATGCCTTTAAGGAGGGATGGGCTCCCTCCAGACTCACCTTCCCTCTGCCTATCCATTATAATGCATGTACTTCTACTATGGAGGCTCTCAAAATTTAGAATTAGGACTGCAGATAATACTGGGGCGCCGTGCATGTATTTGCAATGTGTGCAAACTAAATCTCTGTTTTTAACGCATACTGTTAGACAGGATGATTCAGTCAGTTGCAGGCTGGTTGGTAAGTTGAGCTGGGAATTTTCTTTGGTTTTATTTGGCATGCATCGCCCTTTCATGTGCTTCTAGCTGCAAAGTACAGTTATAGGTGGGGGGCAGTGACCATTTGTTTGTCCGTTAAATAGTGTCAGTCTAACCAGGCTGTCACAGTGGTCAGGTGATCATTAGCCACTCCCACCAGATACCAATCATTAGTGGGGACTGAAAACTGTCCGTGGCAGCTTGGTCTCTGTGCTGGGTGCATGCTCTCAGTACAGAAACAGTGGCCGCCTTTGACTGGTATGTGCAGCAAGTGGGTGTTAAAGCCCAACCTTCTGATGCTACACATGTGTGTTACATGGGTGGGAACAGGCAAAGGCAAAATATAACTTGTTCAGGGTTTTTTTTAGACACAATTGTTTTTTTTTTTCAGATTTTCACTATAAGTTAGCAAATCTTCACATTTTGAGTTCAGGTCTACCTTAATTGATCTGTTTTATAGGTAAATTACTTATCCAAGGCTCTGTTAAGATATGTAAACAATTAAATATATATATTTAAACTTATACAAAAAGTACCTATTAGATAGTGCTTACCCACAGAAGATTTTCTCTCCATTTTGGGGACAGTTTCACGTTTTGGATATTACCTCACTTTCAGACTTGGTGAATGGTCACCAGGACAAATAGGGTGGATCTTCTCAGAGGGGACACAGAAATGCAATAAACCCTGACAGATGTTCTAACCCTTCCCCATTCTAACAAAAAACAAAAAAGTGTTTTTTGCTTTAGACACACTTTAAGAGAAAAGGTTATCTTGTGTATCTTGATAAAAGTATGCGTAGGATGTTAGAAACATGTAAATAATAACATTAACCTAGTCAAATATGACAGTTCTTTAAATTATAAGGTATAAACCTGTTTATTTGGTCTGAAACTTCACATAAATTAAAAGCTCCAATCAACCCCTTAGAAAATATGTTCTAACTGCATTCTTTCCTGTAAATCAGTAATTAAGTCAGACTGTAAAATTCTTTATTTGTAAAGCAGTATATAAGGCACCACAGTGCCAAGTGGATCTGTATTAGCAGTAAAACTGACAAACAGTCCAAATTGTTAACCGCATGAAACAAAACAACTATCTGCAATATATAAAAAACAAAGACATGCAAAACAGGCCTCGGCACAAAATAATTAGAATACACGCTTCCACTCTTATATAGCTTTTCTGCTGTGTTTGAATAAAGAATGTATAATGGAATAAAACTAGCTGGGTAAATGCAAACACTTAATTTTATCAATTTACCATACAATCTTTAATACTCAAGGGGTTACATTCTTAGTAGACATAGTACTTATGGATTGTTGTTGTATATTACAACTGCTGTACTTTATTTACTGAGGTCTATAATGTTCACAAACTTTAAGGAATTCTCTTAGAATGGTTATTTAAAGAGATGCTGTCAACAGAACATTTGGGTCAACAATGATCCAACAAGATTATGTGGGAATTTAACATATTTTATGCATGTTATTTACTTGTAAAAGCCTTCCTTGTGTAGATGTTCAAAAGCTCTGAGACTGCTGCCAGGCTCTGGGTGCTGGACCTAATGCAATTGTCTTCTTTTTCTAGCCTTGTTTTTGACCTGCCTGTTTGCTCCAAGGCACTATATTCTAGCCAAGTGTCTGTTCTTCTTGTCTTTTAAAGCAGTAGTAAACATCACTTAGTCACTTGTACCTACAGGTAAGTGTAAAGGAAAGCTTACCTGTAGGTAGAATGAGTATCTCCCAAATGAATCGGTGACATCACCATCGCATGCAAACTTTGCTCTGGATTGAGGGCACGCTGAATGTGCTGTCAATCCAAGGTGCTGTGTCATGGCCATGACTCCTGTGAACATGCATGGCATTGGTATCATCATGTCTTGGCCATTCAAGTGGCTAGAGCTTGCAAACCCAGAAGAAAGACCAAGTGAAGGTGGAAACCCAGCAGTTACAGCATGCCGCTAGAGGGATCCCTTTTACAGGTAAGTCTGTCATAATATGGAAGTATGCAGTGCATACTAGCACATTATGCCATTAACTTGCAGGGGGATCATTTTTAGAAAAAAATACTTTACTAACGCTTTAAGATTTTTTGCCCTCAGGATTCTGGTATTCTTATTCACCCAGGTACAGGAGGGGGTTTAAAATGAGGTAAGCTCAGGGGGCATCTGAGCACCAGTGAAGTAATGCATTTTTAGGGCAAAGCAGCCTATGCATAGATGGTGAAGGAGAGCAAAAATAAGTGTCCAGAAGGTTTTAGTAGGAAGAATCAATTAATTTATTAGTAAACATGTGTACTAATTAAGTGATAGTATCTTCTTACTAAGTTTAGTCCACTAACTTTTCATTGCAGATCTTCTCATCCATCAGTACAAATGCTAGTTTTGAGAGACTCATTTCTACTAAGATGTCTCTATGAGTCAATCTGCTACAGGTAATTTTCCCTAATAACTGCTACTCACATTAGGATACATCTCTACCCAACCATTAGAATCCAGAACTACCTTCCACTTCTATATAGACCTTAATTTCTAAGGGCTCATTTACACATGTGTCAATACTATGTGTTTATGCAGCATTTATTCACCATTTCTAAAGCCTTATAACTGCTCATCAATGCTTGCCATGAATATTACAATGGCACCACACAGTGCTGTTCACACAGGAGTGTTGTAGCGGTGTGTCATATTAAAAATTAAGTAGCATTTTTCTTTCATGAGGTATCGCTGCTTATCAACTGTCCTCCATTGAATTCAATGGTAATGCCCAATAACCACACCTTAAAGCTGAACTCCAGCTTTTGTTGCACTTTACAAGCTGGCCCAAACTATCTGTGTCCCTCACTAACATGTGAGGTTGCTGGATGTTCTGTATAAATTGTATGTAGCTGAGGCTACATACAGCATACAGCACTGTTTTCTGGGTGCGAGCCTAGATATTTCTGTTCTATACCTGAAACACAATAGAGTCTATAGGAGCGGCACTCAGCCATTCCTAAAAAGTGATGTACAGTTTTCTAGCAATAAATACAAAGCTTCCTCTTATTGGCTGAGTCAGAGGTTTTGACATCATCAGCCTGCCTCTCTGACTCCAATAAAACAAAGCTTTCTATTAATTGCTAGAACACATCGCTTTTTATAATTGGCTGTGCGCCGCTCAGATAGACTCTATTGCATTCTGAGTATGAGACAGCAAGTCTCAAACCCAGAACACAGTGCTGTATGCTGTATATAGCCTCAGCTACATACAGTTTATATAGCACATCCTGCACCCTCACATGTTAGTGAGGGACATAGTTTGTTTGGGCCAGCTTACACATGTAAAGTGTAACAAAAGCTGGAGTTCAGCTGTAATAACACCTAGGGCACCTGGGAAATAATATAATGCACTGCGAAAAAATAGAGTACTAGGGCACACAGTTCCATCCACTTCTTGGTTGTATAGAACAGGCATGTGGTGACACCATTTGCTTCTGTGTGCAGGCAAAAGCATCAACCAGCCAGAAACGCTGACAGTGCCAGGTAGGAAATGTCAAAATTATAATGTCAAAAAAGTGTTACAATTATATATACTAAGCAGCTGAACACAAAATGAATAATCCACAAAACAATTCCAACACCAAATTGATATAGAGATAACTTTGCAGTACTAAAAGTGAGACTCTGTAAATCTAAAAATATTAATTTGTTTCAATTTTTAAACAATCAACATTTATTATTAGCATGCAAGCTATTTGTAATCATGAAAAATATTTCATGCTACAGTATATGGAAGATCTTACAATGCAAAGGGTATTATGTTGTGTTTTCTGCCTCCAACAAATTCTGTGGACACCTCCTCTCTTAGAATTAGGGAAGCATTTCTTGTAAGCATAATTCAGTCTCCTGCACCCTTTTAGCGATTGAACCTAAGCACATGTGCACCTCACCCTTTTGGCTTCTATTGTATATACAGTTCTAAAAGACTAAAATAGAAAAGTACTAAAAGAGGTAACTAAAAAGAAAAATGCACCATATCAACAACAAAATGTTTATTGGATGTTCATCTGTTTTACTGATGTTTTGACAAAATCACAAAGTTCTTTTGAGTGTACTGTTTTAAAATAATATGTTATTATTAATATGAAACGTTTGATGTACTTTACTTTTTTGTGTGCGTAGCACTAGATGCTTTAAAATGTTTAGATATTTTTCAGGTACACTAACAATACCTCAAAATATGACAGGGGGCTGCATTATTCACCTTGCACTACATCTTTAACCACTTAGCCTGTGGACGATTTACTCCTCTTCATGACCAGGCAGTTTTTTGCGATATGGCACTGCGTTACTGTAACTGACAATTGGGCGATCATGCAACGCTGAACCCAAATAAAATGTATGTCCCTTTTCCCCATACAGATCACCTGTGCGTTTTTATTTTGTGCGCTATAAACAAACAAAGACCAACAACTTTGGAAATAAACAATATTTTTTACTTTCTGCTGTAAAACCTATCCAATATTAAAAAAAAATCTAAATTCTTTATAAATTTAGTAAATGTAATATCCTGCTACATATTTTTGGTTAAATAAAACACAATATGTGCATATTGATTGGTTTGCGCAAAAGTTATAGCATCTACAAACTATGGGATATATATTTATTTTTTTATACCCGTAACAGCGGCCATCAGCGACTTAAAGCTGGACTGTGATAATACGGCGGACAATCTGACACTTACTGACACTTATGACACTGTTTGGGCACCAGTGACACTAATACAGTGATCAGTGCTAAAAAATATGCACTGTCACTATACTAATGACATTGGCTGTGAAGGGGTTAACATTAGGGGTGATCAAAGGGTTAACTGTGTGCCTAGACAGTGTTTTACTATACTGTGTGAAGCGATTTTACTAGGGGAAGAGATGGAGTTTATTCTGTGCTTTTCAGGGACACAAATTCCATTCCTTCCTTCCTATCAGAACGGTGATCTGCCATGTTTACAGTTCTGTCTCTCTTCCTTGCAACCGCAGATTGGCTTGATTGCACACAGCAGGAGCCAATTTAGACAGGATCTAATTTTACCTACCAGCATGTCTTTGGAGGAATGAGCATAGGAGCCACAACAGACAACAGAATTGTCAGTCTTGGGGGGAGGGGTAGTGTTAAGTTTATTAGCAGATTTAGAAATACTAACACATTGAAGATAGCTCACACTTGATAAGCAGTTACAGCAAACTGTTAAATTTTTCCGGTTGGGTTTTGCATGAATAAATAAAAGTTAATCATTTTAATCACACCTGCCAGTGTTAAGTGGTTTGTCTCATTCATGCAAACTACTACATTCTGCTGAAGAGCTTGAGCCTTTGAAAGACAACCTGATGGGTGGATCACCAGATGAAAATAGAGGAAAAAAAGCCTAAAAAAGGAAACTAATACAGCCATCACATCTAGAAATTGGTAAACTGCAATCTAATAAATGTTTGCTTTTAAGTTTAATACTTCTTTAAAGTATGTTCTTTCTTTAACCACTTAAAAGTATATCTATCTTGTGTGACAGTCTATTCACGTTCTAAATGCAGTTACGATATGAACAAGCCTCATAAAGTAGAAACAAACCCTGAGTGAGCCAAATCCTCCTTTGTCTGTGCTTCCCAGACCATGCAGCTCACAGTAGGAGGGTTTCAGCAGCAGCGGCAATGCTGACAATTGAAAAAGCAGTGGACAGGACTTGGTGTAGTCAGCAGCTTATTGAAAAGCTACAGGCTCAAGAGCACTGCAGAGTTTTGTCACCCAACGTGAGGCAGACATCACTGGCGGGACCATCATGTATTTATGAGACTTTTCAGGGTGACTAAGGAAAAAAGTACAGATGTATTTACAATTAAGTGCTGCAGCATATGTTTTTAACAGGGACCTTTGTAAATGTGCTCAGGTTTGATTCCTGGAGGTTCATCAAATCCTGGGTCTTAAGCCTCGTACACACGGGATGACGATCGCATTCAACACGTCGTACTCACGACCGTTGTATGTAAAATCGATCGTTCGTATGCGCGATTTCAACAGTAGAACATACGACGGTCGTACATGGGAGTTGTATGAGCAGACTACAAAACTTGGTCGTACCAACAAGCTCGCATACGACTGTTGTATCGTGTGTAGAGCAGTTGGGTACAACAAGTTGTATTGTGCTAAACAGGCATGCGCCAAGTCCGGAACGGGCGGAAGTGTCCGTTCGTGTAAAACTAGGTTTCTGTTTCACAATTGCATATTTGTTTGTCTATTGCCATTGCAATTCAAATAGTGAAATGCGGCGCACATTAGCATCTTTTTCAATGGGCTAATAATGAAGATGCACATTGCTAGCGATACACATGATACTAATGTCATAAAAGACAGTTGTTCTGTAGTGATATTAATAGAATTTGCATTATTTACAATCTCTTTTCTTCTATTTACCATTTCACCAATATTATAAGCTCTGAAATATGAGAATTCCTTGAATTGAACGTGTTTGTGGTCCCTTGCTATTTGTTATAACTTTTCTTTTTAATGTAACCGCCTACTTCAAACGTAGCATTTTCTTTAATAAACTTAAGCAAGTATTGTTATTTTAAATATTCTTTATTTTAAATTCATAAAGAATACAAATTAAATAATGATATGAATTTTTCAGCAGAGAAAATATAACAGAAAAAATGTATAAAGTAGAACAAAATATGTGTAAAATTGAAACAAAATAAACAAATACAAAAAAAAAACAAAAAAAAAATAAAGCCCTCAATGGGGGTACTGCCCGTAATCCCCAGACCAGGGTTGTTGGGGGCCCTGGGGATAGTACTGCCACTGGGCAGGATGCTGCTGTGGCAGTGGATGTGATGGGGCAGGTGGTGGAGGAGGTGGAGGTGGTGGTGGCTCATCATCCACGAGCCTTGTTGTGGGCTTAATTTGGCCCATCACCCCCTTAATTAGCACCTCCAGCATCAGCCGTTCAGCCATCTGCTTCTGCTCCTCGTTCATTTTCCTCATCTTGTTAGCAACAAGTGAGCCAAATGACTCCTCCTCATCTGGGTCTCGTTGGAGGACCTGGCTTGCTTCTCGGAAGAAGTTTGCCGCAGCCTCATCGGTGTCCTGGGCCCTCCTCTTCCTTCTCCTCCCAACCTCCAGTGGAGGAATCCTGGACACACATGGCTGTGATGGCCCAGCTGCCTCCTCCTTAGTAACCGTCTCGGTGACACTTTCCTGAGTAGAAAAAAGTGACATTATTAGAATATGATTGTTTGTGTGGGTGATGAATCCAAACAAATTTACATTTCATTACTGTTGCTTATTGAATAATTAGAAATGACAAACACTAGCATTCTGGCACCAGCATTTGGATTTATACTTTTAATGACTTTAGGCCACACCTGTGTTTGGATCATGAAACAAATGTGTTAAGACTCCAATGTTTGGCCAATAATGTTTAGTTCTTATCATTGTATTTGATCTTTACAATATGTTCCCCAACACTATACCTGGGTGATGATGGCCTCCTCCTCCTCCTCATGTCTAATAGGAGACACGTCCTCCCCTGATATTGAGGGAAGGGTGGAGAGGGATGGCCTAGCCTCAGATCTACCCTGTAGGAATTGCAGGCTGGTATAGTACCACAGTTTAGGTACATACACATCAGACGCTGCAGCTCCCGACCGTTTGGATTGCTCTACCTTCTTCACCTCCCTGCCATAGGTTGTGCGAAGGCTTGAAATTTTTTGCCGCACATATTTGGGGGTTGCCTCGGGTAAATCTCTTTACAGAGGTCAACCAGCTGGCTTAATGCTGCCCCCTTCCGGGT
Organism: Glandirana rugosa; assembly: GCA_018402905.1. Taxonomy (NCBI): domain Eukaryota; kingdom Metazoa; phylum Chordata; class Amphibia; order Anura; family Ranidae; genus Glandirana; species Glandirana rugosa. The sequence continues at coordinate 760,538 of BLSH010394082.1, forward strand.
CTTGTGGTGGTAGTCTCTTCTCTGGACATCCCACAGGCAGGGGAGCTGGTGGTAGAGCTCAATGAACTTGGGCAGGAACTCCTGGGTAAAAAAGCGGTCGCTCATTATGCCTGCAAGACAGAAGACAAAGCATCATGCAACTTCACCCAGCATACCCCTATAAAAGCCCCACCAAATCAAGGCCCCAAGCCAAGCAGTATTAGGCTTGCTGCATCATCCATTTAATCCAGGACACATATGGATTACACAGGTTCAGAGGCTAATTGAATGCAGGTAAGGCACCAAGTGAGTTTAATTACCACCCTAATCAGCCACAGAACCTGAGTAATTAATATCTGTCCTGAATTAAAGGGATGATGTAGCAAACCTAAGCAGTATAAGCCATTTTGCCCAACAGGGCACTCTTAATACAACCATGGGCCCCTGGGCAAAGTAAGGCACTAGGGCCCCTATCAGCCTGCCCCGTTTTATGCACCTGCTCTCAAGAATGTACGTATAAATTGTTGATGTAATTAAACATATATTCATCACTACTTTCAATCAAATTGATTGGAAAACATGCCATAAATCAAAGACTAAACAACACAAAGGGGTGAGCAGAAGTGCACAGTATAGGGGTGGTTTAGGAGGGCACAATACAGGCTATGGGATTCTGCCCAGGACACAGATATCCTGGTCCAGCTTAGTAAAAAGCATGTCTTTCATGCTCAATCAGGGACAATTGTCAAGTATGAGAGGTTATCATGGGGCCCCCATGTACCTGCAATCCAAGCATAACAGTATAGGCCTCTACCCACCTCTATCTGAAAATCCTGCCGAACCTTCGTTCCCACAGCGGTCGTTCCCACAGCGGTCGTTCCCACAGCGATCGTCACACAGAGAGTTGCTACCTACGGCAATTGCCTGTTCGTTCGTTCGTCTTTTATACCTTGCTTTACATTGCGCATGCGTACCGCTCTCAGGTGCGTAGTGATGCTGGGGCGTGACACGTACCAACGCCTCCACGGAATGAACGATCGCCCCCCACGACGAACGATCAGAAAACATGGCCGATTCGAGCAGGAGTCATAGGAAGGCCAAAGCCACCCCCATGAGTAGGCTAGAAATGGCCGATATGGTGGCAATCTTTGAGCAGAAGGACTATGATTGTAGGAGGGAGGACTATGAGAGGCCCAATAGCCACAAAGACTATGTGCTGGAGAGGGTCATCCAGCGCATTTATGCAAAGCACGGGGTCCGGCGGAGCAAGGATCAGCTGCGCAAGCACTGGTCGGACCTGAAGCATAGGGAGCCCGACCAGCTGCGCCGGATCCATCGGATCCTAGAAAAAAGTGAGCAATTTATTTTTGTAAACAGTATGTAGATGTTTAAAATCAGTGTGTGGATCTGTTCTTGGTCAAAGTAGCTAGAGAGAATTATCTGTGAATTTTTTGAATCTTTGTATGCCTTGGGATTCCCAAATTTAATTTATAAATCCAGCATACTGTATATGAAGAATACCATTTTAGACTGTTATCAGACATTTCTTTAGCTTTTGCACTTATGTTCTTTTTGCATTTTGCTACAGGGATAAAAAAAAGAAGCGGCCCACCCCTCTCCACAACCCACCGATGAGGCCACCCCTGGCCCCTCAGCTGAGGTGGCTGTAAGCCCACCTTCATCCCCAGAAGGTAAGTGCTAAATGACAATTAGATAAATTGTGACACAGCCAGGGGTGCTGCTAGGTGCCCAAAAGGGGGTGGGGCGGGGGTGTGGGGCCTAAATTAAAGGATAAGTATCACTTTACTGGCTGCTGCCTGATTCATCAGTGCCCATTAATCCAGCCTTGCTAGTGCAGATATGGTGAGATGATAACCCCCAGTGCTGGAAGGCACACAAATGCATATGATAGATAGCAGACAGCCCACATCCCATAGAAGCGAGGGGGGGGCAGCTGTAGGAGTTGACAAATGTTGCTACTTGTCAAGTATTTTGGCCCTGCCAAATGACATCATTGTCTGTTTGTTGTTGTTTATTTTCAGAAAGGACTCCCGAGGGCCCACTAACCAGTGGTGGAAGCCCAGCAGATGTGGGCAGCCCAGCCCAATTGGAAGGTTGGTACACTTGAAACATATCCCGCAATGTATGTGTTGAACCTGTAGTGACTTTGTGATGCTCAATGATGTGCTTAGCAACATTTGAAATCCACATATAAAAGCAGCTTTAAAAACAGATAGAAAACAAGATAGAAAACTAGAAAACCTGGTAAGGCTCCAAGCAAAAGCATCTAAACATGTACTCCATCACATCAGGGGTTGTCAAGTGTCATCTTTCTGTGTGGGCAAACCCCCCCTTCCTCCAAACTGGAGTTTCTTGGAGAAAGGGGTGTTGCATCTGAGAAATGTGTGAGTGCACCACATCAGTGGTTCCAAGCTGACGCGTGCCCACCCCCAAAACGTGTCAGCTCAGAACCCATGATGGGATCAACTCACACATTTCTCAGATGCAACACCCCTTTCTCCCAGAAACTCAAGTTTGGAGGAAGGGGGGTTTGCCGACACAGAAAGATGACACTTGCCAAACCCTGATGCGATGGAGTACATGCTTTTTTGGGAGCCCCTTTAATGTGGGCAACATGCCCTAAAATGTGCTAAGCACATCAGAATGTGCAAACAATATAAATATATATTTGATACTTACAGTGTGTGACTTCTTCTTTACTTTATGTATGCCTGTGAGTTCCATAAAGTTTAGGTCTTTAAACTGCAAATGTGTTCTTCTATGTGGTCAACACAGATGTAGTTCATCTCTTAACATTTCACAAAGTTGGTAATGCATCATGTTTTTGGTCTTCATGCATAGAATGCATGAACACTAACAACATTTTGTGTTTGTGTATATGTAGCACAACCCCTGCACACCAAAATACATTTCAGAAGGTGAGATTTGTATCTCATTGAGAAATGAAGGTTAGATTTCTCTCTTGGAGCAAGAGCAAAAATAAAGCACACATAGAACATCTCTTTTCCACATGAAAAAACACACAGACAAGAGTAGTTAAAATGAAGTATCCATTTATAAAGATAAGATTAATGATCTTGAATCATGTTTTGCCAGGACACAGCCCCTCTCCCCACAAAATACTCCATGTATTTTTGGCGCACTTCTCTGGCGTTCTGGGTGGCCAAGGTAGCACGTTGAGTTTGAAGGTCCGCCATTGCATCTGACGGACGGCTTTCAGTGGATGCTGCTGTACTTGGGCCTGGCAGGGCTGCATCCGGGTCAGTGGGTCCACTTGGAAGGTAACTGGTGGCATTCCTGCGTAAAAAATTATGCAGGATGCAGCAGCAAAGCACAACATGATTTATTTTGTACAATGCCAAGTTTATTGGGGTCAAAAACAGGCGAAATCGGTTTGCCAAAATGCCAAAAGCATTCTCCACCACTCTGCGAGCACGTGAAAGTCTATAGTTGTAAATCCGCTGGTCAGCGGTCAGGTTACGTTGCGGAAACGGCTTCATGACATGTTCGCCAAGCCCAAAAGCCTAATCCGCAACAAAAACAAAGTTCAGACCCTCCACGTTGTGCTCTGGAGGTGGCAAGTTCAGGGTGCCATTTTGAAGCCGCCTGTAGAACTCCGTCTGCATGATGACACCACCATCTGAGTTCCGGCCATTCTTCCCCACGTCAAGGTAGATAAACTTGTGATTTGCAGAGACTATGGCCAGTATAACAATGCTGCAAAACCCCTTATAATTGAAGTAATAAGAGCCCGAGTTGGGTGATGGTAGAATCCGCACATGTTTGCCATCAATGGCACCCCCGCAGTTAGGGAAATCCCATTGCTACATAAACTTGGCAGCAACTTCCTGCCACTGCTGGGGATTCGAAGGAAACTGTAGATAAAAAAAATAAAAAATTAAACTTTGGCAAACAAAAATGTTATTCAACATACAAATGCAAGGGCAACATAAGGCTAGACTTCCATTCCCAGCTCAGTCAAGATGTAAAGACATGGGAGAAGCACAACCTCCAGAAAATAGACTTGGCTAATTACACTTTGCCAACCATATTCAAACAAAAGAGATCACATGAAGTAAAATAAGTAGAAAATCAAGCAGGCCTTGCACTACATGTTTTGGGAAAATAGTAGGGAAATGTCACCAGCAAAAGATGGAGAGTGTGTATAGGAGATTACATTTCAGGAGATACAGTAGTTTTAAATGATGTAACTTTATGGGAGCATGGGGCTCAGGTTTCCCATAATAAGAACACCTCAAGCACTCTGCCTGGTTGGAAAGCAAAATTAATGAGGCAAAAGTGTGTGTTTTGGGGGGGACGTCGAAACTGCATCTGACATAAATAATTGTGGCATTAGCAGGCTGAGTGGGCAGTGCAGCCATCATAAATTTGGGAGCCCCTTACACAGCTTTAAACCTGCCCCCACCTTCTGACCACCAACCTTACCCAGGACTGACACACTGGGCCATTCAACAACATCTGCCCACTGGCCAGGGGTGTAGACATGTTGCAGCCCCAGTAGGAACAATACACTCTGTCACACTTGAGAGATGTAGCCTGCCAAGCATGACCCAGCAAAGTGTGCAGTGCATGCTAGTGTGAAATCCAAGGGCTTCCAAAAGCAGTGCAGAGACAACACAGTCTCACTCAATGCTTGCAATAAGACCTTGTGTGAAAGCATAGTTGCTGCAGGTCCCAAATTTGAACAAATTGTGGTCCAGGGGGGCCTCACCTTGTGGGGAAAGTTGGTTATTTATGTCGCCTAGGGTTCAGGAGAATGGTCTCCCCAAACTGGCTGCCCCCTCCCATAGACTCCAATGTTAAAGACTGCTAAAGTCTTTGTTGAAAGGACCCCTTGATACACTGGGGCCCCTTACAACAGTACTGCCTGTACCCCCTGATGGCAGCCCTCTGATAGGGTTACAACATCATCCCTTTAATCCAGGACACAAACTAATTACACAGGTTCTGTGGCTGATTAAGGTGGTAATTAAACTCACTTGGTGCCTTATCTGCATTAAATCAGCCTCATAACCTGTGTAATTCATATGTGTCCTGGATTAAAGGGATGATGTGGCAACCCTACCCTCTGAGTGTGTATGGACACTGGACAACATGCTGGGGAGTCATGTAGAGGAAAAAAAGGGGGTGAAAAAAGTTTAGAGCATGCATGAGGCCAAATAAGACATTCACTACATATTGTAATGTTACTAATTAGGTATTGGCAAAAAGGGCAAATACTATATTATCAAACATAAACACATAAAATGTGGTAGTAACATGAAACATACCTTAATATAGTCCTTCTGCAGCACCTGGATGATGGCTGAACATGTCTCGGGAATTATCACTCCAAGAGCCTGGGGGGAGATGCCTGTGGTGAACTTGAGGTCTTGCAGGCTTCTTCATGTCGCCAGGTATCGCAGGGTAGCAATGAGCCTTTGCTCAGGGGTGATAGCAAGGCGCATGCATGTGTCCGCCTTCTGAATATAGGGGGACACCAATGCCAAGAGGTGGCTAAAGCAGGGGTCCGTCATCCGGAGATAATTCCTGAAATCATCAGGATTATTCTCCTGGAGCTCCCTGACCAAAGCCATATGACCAAATTGATCACGGTTAAGCAACCAATTCTTGGTCCAGCAACTCCTCTCTCTCCTTCTCCTACGTTGGTTTCGGGTCCAAGCCTGAACTCCTAGGCCAACAGCAGCGAGATTTCTCTCTCGAGAAGGCAACATCGTTGATGAACGAGCGTCCAGAAACGAGCCAAAGAACGATCCAAAGAACGATCTGAAGAACGATCTGAAAGTCGCGAATCAACACACCAAACTTCAAATAACACAAAATTAGATGAAGGAGCCCAAAGGGTGACGCTACAATAACAGCACTTCCTCTTTATACGCTCGTTCGCGTCATCACGTTCGGCCGGGCGCAAGTTGTCTGTACGACTGTCGGGTGCACGTCAGTATGCTACATACAACAGCCAACGTACGATTCGACACGGTCGTACGTGCAACCGTCGTCCCGTGTGTACGGGGCATTAGGTCTAAAAAGCATGAAACCCCTTTGAAGTCTTTGGGGGGAAATCTTGATGCTAAATTCTTGCACAAAACTATGATCATCCACCCATTATAAGTGACTCATCTTGTGATGAAATAATTTCATTAACTCCCCAACTCCTTGTTGCCAGTTTGTGGGCTTCTGCTGAGATTAGCAGAAGAGGAGGATGATAAATAGGAGGGCACATTAGTAATAGTTACAGACAAGGCTTTGTCATCCACTCAACTACTTCCTCTGCATGCTCTGGTTGTATAGCATGGGGAAAGCTCCCAACCATCACTTTCTCCTGCAGAATCTTCTCATCCTTACAGAAGCTCTGTCTCTTCCTTTGTCATTTTTAACAAGGGAATTGCCTAACTTCAATAGCAGTTATGTTGATAACAGTAAAAATATGTGGTGCTTTGATGCACAATTCAATCAGCAATATACAGTCTCTCACAAAAATGAGTACACCCCTCACATTTTTGTAAATATTTTATTATATCTTTTCATGTAACAACACTGAAGAAATTACACTTTGCAATTACAATTAAAATATTTACAAAAATGTGAAGTGTGTACTCACTTTTGTGAGATACTGTATATGAATGAAACAAAAACCCAATTAAAAGAAAACTGCATGGGTGGGGTGTGGGGAGTGGAGGGGGGGGGGGGGGTGAGACAGCAGCTAAACAGCAACTACAATTGCTGTGCATACACAAAATGGTAGTCATAAAAAGAACTGTTCATTCTCTGAATTGTGAAGAAGGGAGTACACTAGAATTTGTGGCCCACCACATTGCAATCCGCAGTAATGTAGCACAATGTAGCACAATATAGCACTGTAAAGCAGCAACTAACTATCTTTGCATACAGACTGTCAACTCTTTAACTACTCCAACACACAGTGATAAGTGGCTGTTGGGAACCCAGTCTTTTATAGTAAGGGTCTGGCACCAAACAAAACCCCTGTTATTTCTAAACCATCTGACCAAAGTTTAAGGGCTAGGAAATGTGCATCGTTTGCTGGGTCCATGAACTGCAATCAGGCTGGTTTCATCTCAAACCCAGGTTTGAGCAAAGTTCCAAACCTAAAGCTCTTCCCTAACCCATATGTCTCAGGCTGGATGCACACTATTGCGAATTGGATGCGGGTCTCCTCACGTCCAATTCACATAGCAGGAGATTGTGCATGGCTCTTTATAGAGCTGGTTCACACATCTCCAGAACAGCTCGGGTGCAAATTGCACTGGAGTCCTGTGCGTCTTTTGGTCCATTTCAGGTCCGAATTCAGCCAAAAATTTGTGCTGAAATCGGACCTGAAACGATGAATGGAAATGCACCGGGCCCCTGCTGTGAGCCATTCTGTGCTCCAGTCTGAACCCAGCCTTAATGAACACATCAGACATTCTAAATTGAATTTGCATTTATTGCATGCATGTTAACTACCCATTGCAAACATTTTATTAATTACTGTCCACAAAAGCCCATTTAATATCTAAATTTTAAACTGACAAATTACTCAATCAGATTTTTATCTGTGTGTATTGCAGTGTAGTATCAAAAGGGGGAAACATGCTCTTACATTGAAAGGATAACTTTGGCTTTTAGGTTTACCACTCTGCAAAGTACATTAAAATTGAACTAATAGGGTATCCTTGTAGTCTGAATATTTTGATGTTGATATTTTAAGATAAAAAGAAGTTGCATTATTTAAAAAAAAACCGAAGATGATTGTAGATTCTACAATCATCTTCAAACTGTGTGTGAAAAGTATAAATTAGCCGGGAGAAGCCATATCACTGTTCTACAATCATCTTCAAACTGTGTGTGAAAAGTTATTTACGTTTAAGTTAAATCTTACAGACTACACAAGTAATTCCG
>BLSH010394082.1:772427-783771 GCA_018402905.1 Glandirana rugosa
TTAAAGTGATACACACATTTTGCAGAACAGTGATATGGGTACTCCCGGCTTATTTATACTTTTTGGACATAGTTTGAAGATGATTTTAGAACAGTTCTATGGCCTCTAATGTTAATTAATACTTTTCAGACCCATTTTGAAGATGATCTCCATTTTTGCATTTTTATGTTTTTATTTTTTTTAAAATATTTAAAGTTATTTCCCTGTCCCCATTTCTTTGTAGGGCACTTGTCCCACCCTTACCCACATTTTCCTTCCTTTTGCAGACCTCTAGGACCTTCCTGGGCTTTTTTACAGCATTTTTAAGATTTTTCATTAAAATTACCAGAACACCGGACCCGAACCCGGACTTTTTTTGAAAAGTCCGGGTCTGGGTCCGGGTCCCGGACACCCCAAAGTTCGGTACGGACCCGAACTTTACAGTCCGGGTTCGCTCAACTCTATTGTTGGCATAAAAAAATGCACAGACCCTTCTAAGGGTTAGCTATGTATTATGGGATCCTTCAAAAGGGATATGTGTGCTGTTTTTCTTAACCACTTCAATACAGGACATTTATACCCCCTTCCTGCCCAGACCAATTTTCAGCATTGGGTGCTCTCACACTTTGAAGGCCAAATGCCGGCTACCTTTATATAGCTCCCTATACTTTCTGATTTCCTAAAAATGTTAAAAATATTCATATTACTATCATTATTAAACTACTTCTAAAAACTGCATCTAACCTGCTCTCAGTAAAAACTATTTCAAAAATATAGATTAAATCAGTGCCTAAATGCTTGCCAATGCATTTTTACTATTATTATATACTTTTAAACCAAAGAAAAGTGTTTTCACTTAAATACACAATTTTTCCACTGAACAATATATGCTGTAATATTTCACAGACTTTTAGTGATTTTTCAATCACTCATGTACTGTGCCAAATTATTTTACAATAGAATTATACAGTCTCATTACAGTTGGAACCTTGATTTATACTGTGCTATCCAGATTGCTTCCCCTCTTGAAAGCTTCTAAAATACCTCTTAAATGGTGCTATCACTGCATTGTTTTGCACTTGCAAGTTCTCAAATTGTAGACAATTGTGTACTGAATAACTAAGCAGGTTATTATTTCTCCACTTCAAAAAAAAATTCTTGTAAAAGTTATGCAACAAAAACAACATAGCAAAGGAAAGCAATGCAGTTATCAGTTTTAATACTAATTAACACTTTAACACTGTTACAGGTGATAAGCAATGTCTTTGTTTTAATAAGTCACATCAAATTAACACACATTTCTATTTGAATTTATTTACATTGATTGGGAGAGGTGGTAGTAGAATGTGATAAACAGGGTAGCCTGACTTATTTATTAAAGCAGTGCCAGGACCAGGGATGTAACACAAAGAAACAAAGACAATCAATCAGATTTTTTCATTCATTTCTTTAGTAATCAGAATGAGTGTAAATGATTTCTATAGACCATTATACTGTACAGTATATTACAGGTTTTCTTTATGAAATTATATCAAAATAACTTTTATCTATGCTGACTGTGTAACATTCTTATTCTTTTTTTTTTATGTGTAAAAGCTGGGCTTTTTTTCAGCTGGAATGTGCTGGACACCGAACCGGCATCTTTGACAGCCCTTTCCTCTCTAACCTTTCATTTATCACAGAAGCCAGGAGAGAAAGTGTTCAACACACCATTTGGTGCCACTGTACTTCTCTCCTCTCTCCTTAAGCTGTGACACGTTTCGGCCAATCAGAATGGGCCATCATTAGGAATCTCTCAATCAGAGCTTCCTGATGATGGCCCGTTCTGATTGGCCAAAACACATCGCAGTTTGATCGCATCATCGCGACACTTCCGCCCACGTTTGATACAGGGGAACAAGCTGGCCTCTGGGGAAATCATCTGTTTTGCATGCTGAGTGCAAGGATGTTCAGGCACCATACCATGTGAGTGGTTTTTACTTTTGTGTTTTATGTTTTAATACATTTTTTATTTGGACATTATTACGCTATGAGGTTTTCTGTTTTATCATACATGCTATTCTGGTGACGGCGTCTCCATCCAGCAGTTGGCAGTTTCCAGAGATCTACAGGGGTCACCCCACAAAATGCATTTGACCGCACTAGAGATGGTGGGTCACTGAATTGGGATTAGTGCACATCTATGAGGGGTACCTAGTCCGAGCACAATTACAGCACCTTTTAAGATCCTGGCACTGAGCATCCCATCTCACCTGCATTGGGACTGTATTTATGGAATTGTGTTTATATAACTATAAGAGTATGGTCACATGCATTAGCGTGGTTTAGTAGTATTATCCATAACAACTGATTGGCTCGGTGTGCTGCTTCTCTCTCTTTCAGTCATGGCTCTGAGTTAATTGTAAGTCAAATACAGGTACTTACACTACTTTTATTTACAACACAAATGTACAATCTATGTAATGGTATATTCATGTATACAGAGCTGCATTAATTTGTGTCTATTGTATTCAGCAAAAAAAGAATGATGGAGTTCACATGATTAATGACTATTTTTTTAACTATATTTAGTTCTGGTATACTGTAACTGGAAGCAATAATTTTTGCTATGTTTTTATTGTAGAAATGAGTGAATCCTTCAGGACTTCCTCCACCAGTGGTCCACTTAGCCGAACTCTGCAATTCACATTGTAGGGCCAGATATTTGCTGGAATGGTAAACTTACTAATTTCATTCTGCAATTTTAGAGTTTATGCACTGACTCCCCTGCCCTCACTTGGATACAGCTGGTCACCAAGTAGGGTGATAGGGTGGAGAGGGATTAGAACATTTGTCCATTTTTGTATTGCTGTTTGTGTCCCTGTTAGGGAGATTAACTCTCTCTACTTGTCAGTTTTACCATTATCACCTGAAAGAAAAACCTGAATTTTGGGTTGTCCCCAGAAAAGTAATATTGGGGAAATATTCCAATGAGGACACTAGTACTGGTGACCTTGGGGACAACCAGGGATTTCCTCACTTTTGAGGAATTTCCTTTCACTTCCTGTTTTGGCTAAGGGACAGGAAGTGAAGAAATATCTCCCCAATGGGATGCAGATGGCAAAAATAAAACTGACAAGTGTGATAATCCTCCTTTACTCTATACAAAAAGAAAAGTTTTGCTTTTAGTTCTAATTTAATTTAAATCTGGCAGTTAAATATCTATGCTGCCAGTGCTAAAAAATTAAAGCTGCCTGGCTGTCATGTTGATGACATGACCTTAAAAAAATGTCTACATTGCCTACCTGAAACAAACATGGGAATAATAAACTCCCATTCTCATTTAATGCATGTTGGTTCTGGGTCTGTAACACAGTATTGAAGTCAGATCCAGCAATAAATCTATAATCCTCAGAAGGAGATGAGCAATGGTAGCTTTTCTCTCATGGTAGGTGTTCTTTAATATTATGTCATCCATAAAAATGCCAGTGATGTAGTTTTTGCTTATTGAAAACACCTAAGCAATACTATAGTGCTGACGGTTTATCTAAAACAAGCATTTGTTTCTGTTTATCTCTGTTACTGCTGGGCAAGATACGTAAACATTTGATATCACACAAGTCAAGAGAACCGTAGTCTTTTGCAACCTTTCAATGTTAATCCGAGTCAAGTGTGTACATTTGTAGACTTGATCTGGTCTGCATGCCATATTGTGACCTTGGAGCTTCAGGGAGGAGGAAACTGACCTTCATGTCAAAACTGCAGCTGGTAAAGATGTTTACACAAACCCAGTCTGTAGACCTGATGAATTATTCAAAAGGGTATAATGGTTTTCATTTCACTAAGAAAAACTTGTATTTATGTGAAATTACCCTGGCAATGTAAAAGTCCAAGCATCTAGCATGTATGTGACTTGCACTGCAGGATTGAAAAAGTTGAAAGGTTGGATCTCTATAATTTGACTGCAGTTAGCATACTCAGTTTTGTATGATATTGTACAGTATAACACTTTATTTGTTTGGAAAATATTCCAGCTCTTCTTTTTTATAAAAATAATGCAAATTAAAAACAGTATGTCTTGACCTCAACTTCCTCCCTGCAGAGCCACAGAAAACTATTTCATTTCATTCCATTTCAATTCATAGACATGTCAAAATGTATTTATAACATGAAATATGAAAAATTGCCCAACAAAGTGAAGAAAGACTGTCATAATACAAGTTGAAAAGAGATATATCCCACTGTGGTATGATCCAAGTTAAGTGTAGCACTACACAGTAAATGCAGATGCACTTAATAATGGTGGCTTACTTATACACATGCTCTGCACAAATTTGCAAAGCAATACAGCTAAGATAAATGTTTTTGTATTTTACGTTTCAAAGATACAGATTTTAATTTTGTTTTGATTTTGACAGTATGAGTTTGTAAGATGCAGAGAAGAGAGAACTAAGAGCACAGGTTCAAAAATAGTTCCAAATCCCCTGCTGATCTGCCTATATTTAACATAATTGCATTATTTCAACAAAACGTCAAAGGCACCAAATTAAAGTGGTTGTCAACTCATGACAACCACTTTAAACTACAGGTAAGCCTACAGTAAGGCTTACCTGTAGGTCCCAGGAATATCTCCTAAACCTGTACGGTTTAGGAGATATTCCCTGTATCAGCATGTGCCAACGTCATCGGCACATGCGCACTGAAGAATCGGCACCGTATCTTGTGTTGATGTGCTGTAAATAACGGCTCCCGTGCGCATGCGCGGGAGTGACGTCAGCGTGGCTCTGTCAATCACAGCGCTGGAGCCCGTGCTGTGATTGGACGGAGCCGCAGACAAGAAGAAGCATGTCTCCAGTCACAGCGGTGTGCCGAGACCGTGGCAATTGCTTTGTTCCAAGGTTAGTATTTCATAATGAGCTAGTATGCGCCACATACTAGCTCATTATGCCTTTGCTTTGCAAGTTTTTTTTTGGGGGGAGGGCTTTACAACCACTTTAACCTACTAACTTTGATAGCATGAGACCTGGACGATTGACAGCTGTGATGATCCCATGATCCAGTTACTAGACGGGTTCTTTGTTAGAGCAAGTGACTATGTAGCTTAAAGCTAGTAGGTACAGATACGGGACAGAATTGCTCATAAGTATCCTTTCATAGTGGGGCAAGGAAAACAAAAAAAAAAATTGGACCTACTTTTGTTCTATTGCTAATAGTATTTTAACCTCCTATGTATGATGTATTTATACTCTTAATGTGTAATGGAGAATGGTCTAAAATCAGCTAATGGCTTTGGCCAGCTGTGGTGAGGAGGAACCCAGCACTTGTTAAGACCAAACTGATGTTTCGGGACAAGGTATCCCTACTTATCTAGTTCTTAAGGGCATATGGTCAATTATCAGCATGCTGGGAAAGCTTGGGAATACCAGTCAGAATGCCTGATTTTTTTTTACATTTTAATTGCAAGAAAAGAAAAAAAAACATAGATAGAAAACATCATATCCCTGCATTTGATAAATCAAAAAAGCATAATGGATAAAACCAATGACAGCCAAACTGTTACCATTTTCTATTGTTCTAACATAACTATAAAATAACTATTGAACGTGTTTATGAACTGTAATGGAGAGAGTCCCCATGCCTATGGAAATGGAGAGAAAAGTCACACAGAGTTTGCATGTCGGCTGACAGCAAGGCTACAGAGTGCAGATTTTAAATGGAGAAAATTGCTCTGGCAGTTTTCTCCAGATTTTGCTATTGCCGAATGAGACTCTGTAGTTTGGAGATCCCTAAGAGTCTTGGGTGGAACGGGATCTCCAACCCTGTGTCTGGGTCTTGTGGACATTCAGCAGGTTGTGTGCCCAGGTGGACACAGCCAATATAATGAGAGGCTGATTAGAGCAGAGGAGAGAGGCAGAAAGGTGGAGTGTGAGCAGTTTGCTGCTGCTATTGCAAGACAGACCTGTGTGGGAGATTGCATCCTGTGGAAAGGGGGTTCTGTGCCTAGGGACTGACAAAGGCAGGCCAGCTTGGAAAGTTGAGGAGACTTGGGAGCCAGTGAGTGCAGGGGGCTTGGAGGAATCAAGTGTGTTTGGAGCCAGCAAAAGAACTGCTGACAAGAGAGCCAGGTGGCTCGGTATGTTTTCTTTATGAGTGCTAAATGAAGTTTAAACCCCTGCGTGGGGTTCCTGGATGGACTTTTTGTTTTGTTTTTACGGTTAAATAAACATGGGCTACCAGGCCCTTAACTTTTAACGCCTGTCTGATAGTGACTCACTGTACAAAAATGCATCTATCGCTTGAGTTAAACCCCCCCAAGATTACAGAACTACCTACCTTCTATTATTATCAACAGATATAAGAATAAAGTAGTATGTTTTTTGATTAGTTGCCATGCATTATAACAATGTTGCGATTTTGTGTTTATTACAGTGCTCATGATGGTCCAAGAGATTGCAAATCTTTTTGGAAAACTTGACAAAAGTATATTCGGTGGTAAAAAATGTGCATAAAATGTTTCATGGTATACAGATGAGTGGCATTCAACTGGAACACTGTAGGGTAAAATAACAGTGAAACTGACAGTTTTTTTTTATGACAGACAGAAACCCTAACACATTTAAAAATATTTAAAAAGACCACAATATTATTCTGCTTTCTGCCTCTTCAGCCTCTAGTGGGCTTCTTTATGTTTAATGACATGAATAAAATAACTTCATGCAATGGGTTTTATTTACTAATATCAAGCCCTTTCTTCCAGCAAGTAAGAGAAATGTTAGCTTGCAAATTGATGCATGATCTTTTTATGTATCCCTTGGCTTCTGCATTTGTATTTTTAATATGGAAATGTCCTGAGTATGATCTCTGGGATGGAGCGTAAAACAGCGACCCTTGCAACTACCTTGCAACCTACTAGCAGCAAATTAGAGGACGCAGGGGGCAAGAGTAAAGCTATCCCCTTTCCCCCTCAAATACAACAAAAGTTAAAGCAAGTCCTTTTACATTACCCATATTTTGGAAACTACAATGTTTGGCTTATCACAATTTAAAAAAATATACATAATTTTTTAAATTACATTTTGGCAGTCAGTGTTTATAATAAAAAATTTAAAAAATTACAAAAAAATAAAAAAAACGTAACATGACAAAAACCTAAAAACGAAGATATTACATTTTAAACCCTTGGGTTCCCCTACTGCTGCTGCCAATTTGCTACTGGTGCTCACTGGGTAAGCAGCAAAATGGCTTCTTCCCCTACAACTAATATCTATTAATTTGTATTTTCCAATGTATTATTTGTTACATTAACTTTACCACAGATGGTAGTAATTAATTCCTCCTGAAGAAGCGGTTGTCACTGTAAAACATGTAGATGATCTGCTGTACATCAAGAATTAATTACATCCTGTGTCCTTAGGGGTCATCTGGGGATGCCGTATCACCATCCATACCAGCGTAACAAAAATGTTATTGCAAGCAAGTTTGGACATGTGTCCTCTTTTAAGCAATTTTTGTATAGATAAAATGTAAACCTTTTTATTTAATTTGTGCTACTTTCTGGGTACCGATATAGTCCATTTTCCTATGCTGGGAGTTTAGTGTTCTATACTAACGTTTTAAAATGTAATAACTTTTATTAAGTTAGATGCAAAAATTCTTATTGAACAAGAAAGTTTCAAACTTTTAAGATGCTTTTAGGTTAGCCATTTCACTACCTGTAGTGCATATTTAAATGCTGCTTATTACTGCTCTCACCTACTGAGAAAAAGAGGCTAATATTTTCTCACACTATGGTTATTAAAGTGTGTTAAATGGCAATTTCGTTGTGTGTCATTATTTGCTGACTGTAAGGATGCATTACTTCCATGCAAAAAGCTTACCCATCTTGGACGGAAGAGATAAGCATTTTATTATATTGACAGTTGCACTTTTTTACTGTCCTGAAGTGATGATACAGTAGTTTTCTTGTAGATACAGACATGGATTAAATCAATTCATTCTTACATTGGGACAATGTAATGATCGCTCTACTTTTTAGAAAAGAACAGTGGTTAATGGAGGTCATTTAACTTTCCACGTACTTTTGACAATTTATTGAAAGACACATGCATTGAGAGTTAGATCAAGTAAAAATTTTGCCGTGTGTAAAAATAAGGTTGATTTACTAGCACCGTAATTTTATATTTGACATATAAGCCAGTGTTAGCTGTCTAGATAAAACTATGCACAAAGGTTAAAGTGACAATTAACTTGATCAAATAGTTTTGGGTCAACTGCATGTATTTATTTCTTTACCTATAAAAATGTAATACACCCATGTTATATGGTTCATAGATAATTATAGATCATTATAGATTTTTGTCTTCAAACTCAGACTTCAGACATATGCTCAGAGCAAGCAGAGAGAGTTGTGGGTCAAGTCTTTTCTCTGCCCCTTTCAGTTGATGTTGCCATGTAAAGTGAAACATTAGCAAATGGGTTCTGTAAACAAAGTTTTTTTCTTCAGCAAGGCAGATAAAGATAGACAGGTAAACTTGTGAAAAGCAGTCTAGTAAAACATGCAAAAAGTCAGACTATGTGGCAAAGGGGGCAATGCTTGACATGACACAGGGCAGCAGTTGCAGTCTTTAGCTCTGCTGTACAGAGGGACTGTTTCCCTACTTTAGAGGGACCAGTGAGCAAACTTAGCAGTGGTCCATCTATCATCCCCTCCAGGATCTGATTGTGCATGTCTACACCAAAGAAGAGTTGCAGTGGCACTCAGAAGTCCCTTACAACGTACCTCCTACAAGCCTGGGAAAAATGCAGCATACATCAAGATGGCACAGCTTTTATATCGGACACTTCTGCCTCCCATCTTTAGATGCCTTAGCCTTCTGGTTTACAAGACAGTGAGTACTTCTCTCAACTCTCTAAAAAGGATCTGGAATCTAGCTTTAAGACTATGTATAACAAGTTGGCAGATACAGTCTAATCTGAATTACAGAAAACAACCCATGCAGGGGGATGTTTCCTAAAAGTTGTGCACACCAAATCTGGTGCAGCTGTGCATAGTAACTTCAGCTTGTTTTAATAAGCTTTGACAAAAAATAAACCTAGATGCTGATTGGTTACTAAGCACAGCTGTACCAGATTCTGTGTGCACCAGTTTTAGTACATCTCCCCCAAACTTTCTCAAGAACTGAATATACTAAGAAATTGCATGGATATGCCGGAAACAAAACATGATGAATTCAACCTTGTCTATAGTGAGCGCAGCAGGGATGAGAGTTTGGCAGCTGATTTTAACCACTTACAATCACAAGCAGAAGATTTACACAATAGAAACAGGTGAAACAATCTTAGAATTTGTGGTATTTCTGAAGCTATCATGGATTTATTTCCAACCTTGCTATATCTGTTTAAACCCCTCATGCCAGAGGTATGTAAATAATATAACTGGGTACTAACATTTTTAGGTAAAGTTGATCCAAGGAGAATCTGATTGCCTCTCGGGGGATCAGGAAGGAATTTTTTCCCCCGCTATAGCAAATTGGATCATGCTTTGCTGGGGGTTTTTGCCTTCCTCTGGATCAACTGTGGGTGAAGGATTGTATATGGGATTGTATGGTTATAAATAATTTTCAATTTTTTTTTTCAACCTGACTAACTATGTAACTATGCCAGAGCAAGATCCCAGGGGATTTGCTTGCGACCAAGTTCACAGGGCTCTTCAGCACAAACCTTCACCTGACAAGCTTCCTAGGAGCATTATGTTATGTTTAAAAGACTTCCTGGTCAAGGAAGACATTCTTAGAGCTGATAGAAATATGAAAAATATTACTCTGGGTGGCAATAAATTGCAATTTTTTTCCTGATAGCTTTCCAGGAACTTTAGACAGAAATGACAAACGTATTATTGTGCTTGCTGACGCAAGAATCTGCTATCGATGGGGATTCATGTTTGATTTGGCATAATTTCACATATACTGTGCCTACACTGTCTGAAGGCCATAATGTTCTTGTCAAGGTGGGCTTTATGGAGGCTGAAGCCATGCCCAAATCACCCTCAGTCCTTCGTACTACATCTATATGGAGTATACCTTTTTCAAGGAGAGAAAGAAGCGGAATCTGCAATGATAAACTTTATTGTGTTGCATAGTTAGTCTGGTTGAAAAAAGACACAAGTCCATCCAGTTCAAACAATAGAAGGGAAAAAAATCACAATCCTATGCCCACAGCTCATCCAGAGTAAAACCCCAGTAAAGCATGATCCAATTTGCTCCAACAGGGGATGCAAATTCCTTCCTGATCACCCAAGAGGCAATTGGATATTCCCAGGATCAACTTTACCTATAAATATTAGTATCCAATTATATTATGCGTATCTAGTAAAGAATCCTCTCAAATATACAATCTACTGAGCTGACCAGAACCAACTCTTGAGGGAGTCTATTCCACATTTTCACAGCTCTTTACTTTTTGGAGGTTAAAACCCTCTTTTCTTCCAGATGTAAAGAGTGCCTCCTTGTCTTCTGTGATGACCTTAAAGTGAATAACTCAACACAAAGTGCACTATATGGACCACTCATGTGGTCATGTTGATCATTACCCCTTACATGTTGATCATTTGCCCCTTAATTGCCTCTTCTAAAGAGAGAATAAAGTCAGTTCAGCTAATCTCTTTCTTTATAGCTGAGCTTCTCCATGCCTCTTATCAGTTTGGTCGCACTTCTTTGCACTTTCTCCAGTTCCCCAATATCCTTTTTGTGAACTGGTGGCCAAAACTAAACTGCATATTCCAGATGAGGTCTTACTAATGATTTGTAAAGGGGCACAATTATCACTCTCTCTCTCTCTGGAGTCTATACCTCTCTTAATACAAGAAAGGACTGTGTTCGCTTTGGAAACCACAGCTTGGCATTGCCTGCTATTATTAAGCTTATGGTCTACCAAAACACCCAGATACTTCTCCACCATTGATTCCTCCAATTGTACCACTCCTTGTACGTAAGATACATGCATATTTGTAGCCCCCAAGTGTATAATTTTACATTTTTCAACATTAAATCTCATCTGCCACATAGTTGCCCAACTAAACAGTGCACTGAGGTCGGCTTGTAAGTTGGAGACTTCCTGTAAGGATGTTATTCCACTGAATAGCTTGGTGTTATCTGCAAAGACTGAAATGGAACTTTTAATCCCAGACCCTATATCATATATAAATAGAGTTGAGCGAACCCGAACTGTAAAGTTCGGGTCCGTACCGAACTTTTGGGTGTCCGGGACCCGGACCCGAGCCCGGACTTTTCAAAAAAAGTCCGGGTTCGGGTCCGGGGTTCTGGTATTTTATTCCACGTGTTGAAAAGCTGCCAAGGGCAGCCAATCAACAAGTGTTTCACTGGTTTTC
>BLSH010394083.1:65114-86025 GCA_018402905.1 Glandirana rugosa
GAATACCCCCGTTCTCTACCTAAAACCTCAACAGACGCTCACCTTAGTAGCTAAATATGCAAAGCAACGAATAAGAATAATTAACGGATACCACCCAATAAATGTGGAATTAATTCAGAATACTGCAATACCCGTGCTATGCCATATGTCTCTTCTAATGCATATGTAACTCTGTTATCGGTTTCTTTTTTGGTTGAACGTATCTGTACACTATATTAATCGACTAATAAAGTTTTATGGAATAAAAAAAAATAATATATAATATAAATTTCTTAGAAAAGAAAAAATAAAACAGAAAAAAAATATGAAACAGAAAAAAAATTGTATAAAAAAAAAATATATATATATATATATATATATAAATATATCTCATACAGAATAAGCAAAAATAATGATAAAAAATGACTGATCATATTATCAACCACAACCCTACTGTTGTATTACATGATCTATAGTAGAACTGCGTACTTCTATTTCCCGATGGGCGCTAAAGAATTCAAAGTATACATCCAGAAAGTATCTTGACTACACAGTCTGTGGAATCGCTCATCTGTGGGGTACCTGTCTGAAATAGACTTGATCATCCACACCTGGAGACCCTTCGCAGACTGTGAGTGGTATTAAGAGAAATGGTGTGGAATACTGAGCTTTGAATTTTCCTCTGTCACTGACCTACGGTGTTCACCGAACCTGGTCCTGAGGGTCCAGATGGTCCTACCAACATAGTACAGGCCACAGGGGCAGATCAGGCAATACACAACGTAGGCAGTGGAACAGTTGTAGAAGGATTTCAATGGATAAGTGGTACCACTGGAAGAAAAGGATTTCTTACCATGGGGGATATGTGCGTAAGTCAAGCACAGCACTTTTTTGCAACGGCATATGCCAGCCAATGTTATGAGAGTGAGTTGTTTTTTAAAAGTGGGTTTTATGGAAGGTTTTATTCTACTGGGGGTGATTTTGCTTTTGACATTTCTTGCTTTTCTATAAGCAAACTTTGGTACCTCGGGTAAGAATGGTGCTAGATGGGGGTCCTGAATGAGAATGGACCAATGTTTTCCAACATTTTCCATTCTACAATGACTGTTGTGATATTTGGTAATGAACTTCATTGATGGTCCCTGAGTCTCCTTCTTAGGCCTAGGTAGTTCTTCTGTTGAATAGTGACATGCAGCCTCATTCACCAGGTCGGGGGGATAGCCCTTATCCAAGAATTTTTTCTTAGTCTGTGAAGCTGACTTTTTGGAACATTGCGGACCCATCTGGGGTGATGGCAGCTGGTGTAGTGCAAGAAAGAGTTTGCAGCGGTAGGCTTCATGTAATTTTTTGTGGCAATTTTGGATTTAGAGTGGAACAACTCCAGATCTAGGAAGCACAGAGTCTGTGAATCAACCACAGAAATTAAGGACAGTCCAAAGGGATTTAAATTACAGAAGTCCACAAACTGCAGGAATAACTCTCTGGGGCCATCCCAAATGATGATGGCATTGTCTATGTAATGTCCATAGAAGACCAGGTGTGCCACAAAGGGGTTGTTGTTCCAAATGCACCTGGTCTCCCATAGCCCCATAGTGATATTAGCATAACTAGGAGCAAAATTGGCCCCCATTAGCGTGCCCTGCCCTTGGTTATTATAATTTTTTCTTTAATTAATTAAATTGTCTTATTATTTTAAATTAATTTATTATGGTTGTACATATATATATATATATATATATATATATATACATGTGTGTATATATATATGTATTTTTGCACTCCAGACATGTCAGATGCATCTGATTACAGTATTAAGTTATGAATCATGTACCTTCAGTATGTTTGATATTATATCTAGTATATTATATATCTTACGGTTTTAATTATGAATCTTTACATATGTTTTTAATATTTATTTGGTCTAATGGATCCTTTATTGTTAGGTCTGTAGGTAAATATCATCTTACAAGTACACACTTGGTTCTGTATCCATGACAACTTTAACCGAATAAGAAATACTGCTGTGTAGTAGTTGTCGAGAAGATAACAAAATGCAGTTAACTGGTAAACAAGGACCCAGTGGTGGAGGGAGCCAGCCTTTTAGGTAGGCACCCGGGTGCTCCCATGGGATGCTAGACTGGAGGCTCACAGGGAACAATATTTCTCACCAGCCCTGTCTCTGCAATCAGGGAATCCCCCGCCCACCCCTATGGGATCTCATCTGTGGGGTAGGGAGACTCGCCTAATAAAGAGCATTTCATTACAAAAATTCGGGCTTCGCTCTGTGACTCCATCAGGGCCAAAGAGCAATGGTGGTCAAAACACATGATGAAACGCATCACCCTATTGGCCAATACGACAGCTGATGTCACTTCCAGATCCCTTGGATTTTGGGTTCCGGCACTTTGCGTTCCATGGCCGAATCCACGCCAGTGCAGCGGTACGCAGACGGCTACAGTATTCATCCCGACATCTGCCGAGGAGGAGTGACACAGCCCTCTGGGCCTAGACTTTCCTGTATCTACACGCATGTTTTTATTTCTTTTATGTGAGTACCCATTTGGCTCTTTTAATAAATGTGATATTTTTCATGGCATACTGCACTTAGGTCTGCCGTGCCTTATTTTGTTTATATATTAAAGTTAGCCTGATTGACACTTAGTGTTGTTGCCATACCTACATGTCTCTCTTTCTTGTAATTAACAACAATCATAATTACTTTGTGATCCCTGTTACCCAAGCTGTCCCTAATGTTCACATCTGCAATCAGCTCTGTGTTATTTTAAAGTAGTAGGTGCTGGTGTGCTGCAGTAAAAATGAGGGTTTATGTGTGGGATATCAGTGAGGAGGAGGTAACACTGGAGGTTTCAAGGGGGGATGTTTCACTCTTTCCTAATACAAGGGTAAAATTGGGGGATTTGGTGATACAGTCTCAGAGGGAGCCCATATTGCAGCATTGTGAGGATCTGTGGTGAACAAACTCTTTGCATCCTCATTTCCTGATTGTGACAGGATCTCCTCAGACAGGCAACATACCTTATGTGGTTCTGTGATTACTCACAGGCAACTCTTGAACTATATTGTTTTTCCATTTACATCTTTTTATTGAGAGATTCAACATTACATCATGAAAAGGTAAAACATATGAACCAGACATGTTAAATCCCATCACATTTTCCTTATACGAGTACAGTTACCATTGTGACTTATCAAACTCTATATATTGTCCTATATTAACTATTACAATATGTATGAGCGTAGTTTAAATTTATAGTTATTGTCCTCTTGTCCTACCGCACCCCCATAGGGAACTTGCTGTGCAGCAGGACCAGTGGACGACTTAGGGTTATCGTATATTCCAAGGAGGGTTTAAACATCCTACTTGGGAATGCTCGATATAGGTCTTTGTTTTGGACGTCCTAATATTCAATTAGTCTATGAAGCAAGGTAACATAAACACTTGTATATATTTCTAAGCAGTTGTGCTATAGCAGCACAAAAAACACAGAAGAATTAGAGAGAAGTGAGGACAGTAGGAAAAGGAGGAAAAAAAGAAAGATAGAGGGGGGGTATAAGTCTCGATGGTCATATTGTCGGATGGTTATGGCCATCGGACCTGTTTTCCGTAGCTAGTTCCCGCATGGAGACATGGGGAGTAGTTGATATGATATATGCAGACTGTTATTGTAGATTATATCACATTTGTAGTAGTTTTGAAGTTGCCGGTAATTAAGGGTATTATGTTCGTAGAGTGCATAGTGAGCTTTTAATCCAGGGGTCCCATTGTCGGTTAAATTTGTGGGTCGTCAAGTGGGCCATAGCATAGGCATATTCGTTGGCTGCATTTTCATTAAGGATTGTTATAGTATTATTGTATTCTGGGGGGTTAGGCGATTTCCAACTCCTTGTAATAGTAAGACGAGCAGCTATAAAAATGTGTGATAGTATGGGGGTAAAGGAGTTCGGCCAGTTGTCCATATCAAGGTTTAGTAGCGCCGCTTTCGGATTAGGCGGATGATTGTACCCAGTGAGTTGGCTGATGAGCTTGAAGATAAGTTGCCAAAAGGGTTGTAGTTGGGGCATTGCCACCATATATGTATGGATGTAGCGTTTTCTCCGCACAGTCTCCAGCATAGTGGTGATTGGTCACGATAAATTTTTGCTAGCCTATAGGGCGTATAGTACCAGTTGTGTAAGATTTTTTGGGAAAATTCCCAATGAGTGAAGCAACGCGAGTATTTGAGTGGGATGGCTGCTGCTCGTTGCCAAAGTTCAATGGGGTAATTGAAGTTTAGGGTACATTCCCATTGCTGGATGGTAGTCAGTTTAGCAGCAGAGATGGGCCTCTCTAGGAGTTTGTAAAAGGGTGGGAGTCCATTGTTTACGTTCTTGGGGGTGTCCAAAAGTTCCAAGAGTCGATCCAGATATGGAGAATTTCCAATATGTATTTGTTGCATCGCATGGCGTATTTGGAGATATTGGAAGAAGGATGTCTTAGGTATTTGAAATGTTTTTTGTATCTCCTGGAAAGATTTAAGGATTGAATTTGAGTATAAATGGGCGATGTGGGTTACACCTGCAACTATCCCGTTGGATAGGTTTAGGTCCGGTATGACAAGTTCCAATGATGTTAAAGGTATTTTCTGTAGGGATTCCATGGAAATTGTCTGTGTTGAATTTATTGTGGAAGTGAAGGTCTTTATGGTTGCTTTGGTAGTGTCCAGCAAAGGTGAAACTGAGTGGGGTTTCAGAATAATTGCGCCGATGGCGGATCTGATATCTGTTTTGCATGCCGCTCTTTCTATTGGTGACCAAGGGCAGGTTTGTGGCTGAGTCCATCCACTTTTGATTTGAGAGAGGATAGTTGCTTTATAATATGAAGATATGTTTGGGGCTCCTAGGCCCAGAAGGGCGGTGGGTCTGGTGTTAGGATATTATCTTTTATTCGCGGTTTCCTACCACACCAGATAAACTTGTTAAGAATAGATTGGAGTTTCTTAAGGTGTGCTGTTGAAAATGGAACTGGTAAGGTTCTGAAAACATAAAGTATCTGTGGAAGCAAAAACATTTTTACCAAAGCTATTCATCCAGCCCAAGAGGGTGTAAGGCTTTGCATATTTGTGGCAGACTGTGTAAGTTTAGTTATGAGGGAAGAAAGATTATTGTGCAAGATTTTAGAGCTAGGGGATTGAACTATATTTTTGATGATTACATAGGAATGGAAGGATGGGAGGTGTGGGTGCTGATGGTGAGGAGGTAGATAACAAGAACTGGTGATGTTGAAATACAGGTCTTTGTTTGGGCAGTTAGAGATCTGCCTGTTATTAGTCTAGTGAATGTAGACAGAAACAAGCCGTGGAAAAAAATCTATTGCAGCCAACAATAATTAGAAGACATGCCCGGTGAAAAAAAGGAAGTCGCCTGTTATCAATGTATGGCAGGTGGGCATGGATAGGCTGTGAAGAAGCTGCAGGACATCAGCAGCATTTAGATGTAAAAATCATTTCCTTACCCACCTATATATTCCCCAATATGCACAAAATTTTGCTACCTATAAGACATTCAGCAATGGTTTACATCAGCTTTAAGAAACCAGTGGTGCCTACAAGCCTTCACCAATATCCACTTATGCATGTTATGAGCAGCATGCCTATGCTTTTCCAATAATAACTAATCTCATTCTCAATATGGCTGCTGGGAACCCAATCTTTTATAGTGAGGTGACTGGCTTCTCAAAATGCCACCTTATTGGCTGCTACAGCAGCAAAATCATGCATTAGCTTGCCAATCCCGTATGAACACAAGACTCACATTTAGGGGTGTATTTATAAAAATGTGCATAGCAATTCACCCAGTGAACATTCATTCTGTGTGCATGGGGCAAAAAAAATGTCATTAGGCTATTTCCAGTAGTACAATAATGTTTTTCATGTACATTTACTTTCACTGGGTGATCTGTTATGCTATTTTTGTCCATGCATACACCATTTTGCAATTATTTTTTTAAATAAAATAACATATTTGAATGATGATCCAAATAGAAGCAGGTTCAATTATTATTTTTGCTTAACTAAGTGGGCCCATAATGTTGTATAAAAAGAGTTCATGCTAGCATGACAAGACCTAGTGAAATGCAATGGACATCAGTGACTCTTTGACTAACTATGTCATTACATGTCAGAGGTAAAGGCAAAATATTCAAAATTTCATTGCATAAGTAAGAGGAGTCGAAGTCAGAATATAGTTCCTCAAGAATACCAAATGTTGTCCTCTTCATCATTCTCCACACACACCAATACCATATATATCCATCAGATATTTTATAGGAAAGGAAACACTACTTTAGTCTCTGGTTGAATGCTTAACAAAGTCCTGAATTATTGGTTTACACAAGAAAACAATTAGTTAAAAAATAGCTGTACCCATCAATAGCCTGTATCCCTCCTCTGTAGAAGAAAAGCACCCCAACCATGAAACAATTATTGCTCTCAAAACATTTAACAAACGGAAGATCCAACTTTTACCCTGCCTAAATTCAGATAATCATAGAGGGCTTGAGCATATTTTAAAACTACCATCTACTACTTAAAAGCAATGAACTAATCTTCCTACTCCAGATCCAAGAGACATAGGGGTTGATTTACTAAAGTCAAATACGGTAAACTGTGCACTATGCAAAGTGCAGTTGCACTTTGAAAGTGCAGTTGCTCCAGAGCTCAGTAAATGAGGTAAAGCTTCGCTTTGCAAAGAATACCCAATCACATGCAAGGAAAATCAAAAAAGCTGCATTTTTGTTTGCACATGATGGGGTGATGGAAGTCAGCAGAGCTTCTGTTCATTTACTAAGCTCTGGAGCAACTGGTTTTGCAAAGTGCAGCTGCACAATCTATTTGCCCAATGGCCAACCCCAACCCCTGTGTAGCAGTTTAGTGACAACTTAATTGTCCTCCCACTCCACATTTTCTTATTTTATTTCAAATGGCAGGTTAAATAGTCATTATGGTAATTGATCTTTGTCTTACAGTGGAAGTCCAGCCTATTCTTAACTAAACCTCCCTGCCCCCACCCTCCCTACTAAAACCTATTCTAGCTACCCTGTAAAAGGAAGAAAGTAAGTGCATACTTACCAATTCTGAGAGCGATCTGGTCCAGTCACATGATCTCCCCAGTGGTTGGCTTCAGTGAAGAGAAGAGATTGCCAACAATGGCTGCAGTGTTGAAGCAGTGACATCCCCCTTAGGCTTACTATCGGCCGTCTGTTGTCAGTTATCCCTCCTCTACACTGAAGCTGTTGCTGACAACCATCATCATGTGACCATACTGATTCGCTCTCAGAATAGATAAGTCTACACATTTCACAGGGCAGATAGGATAGGGTTTAAAAATGTGTGGGAACAGATTAAAGTTTAGTGAGGACTAGGCTGGACTTCCACATTACCATTACCAAGTTACTGTTTTAGAAAATGCAGTCTGTCATAATACTGGGTGCATCAGGGTCTTATAATTCCTATATTGTCTGAGATGTGTACAATGCTAGAAATATTGCTTCCATTTTATGTACATTTGTGTACATTTAAATGCCGGAAGCATTTGTGACAACATAAATAAAGGAATTAAAACAAAATACATTACCATACTAAAAGCTAATATCAGATGCCATTTTTGGCATCACCTCTTTCCAGCTACTGTACTTCTCTTTTGAAAATAAACTTTGTGACATCCCATCAGTAGTTGACAGTAATATATTGCTAAGCCTTGCCATTAGGGTTAGGGAGAGCCTTTATACAAGTGGAGGAAATTACCTTGTAAATTGAAACTAATATTTGTTGGGCGATGTCATTCTCTTGATCACAGTAGTGTTTAATAAGATTAATGTGCACTAATGACCAACTGTGACAAGTCTTGCAATGTTCATTTTATATGCTTGGCACAAATCCACCTGAGCATACATATAATGATCGTTATGCTCGGCAGAATGAATGCAAATAAATCAAACACACCCAGATTGTCGACTCCTCTCATTCTACCTCCCCTTTCTCAGAGCACAGGAAATATCTTATACCATTATATTTCAGGATATATATCCTTTAGATAATTACAGTATTTAGACAGTGCTTAAGAAGATGATGAATGAACATCTAATTATTTTTTTCAACGTAGAAGTAACTGCTATGTAGGTAGCATTTGTTAAATTATGTCCTTACTCGTCCTCTGCATAGCATTTAGTATTTTTGTGTACATTTTTGTGGTTATTTCTTATTTATAGCAAAGAGTATAATCCTTCATCTTTTTAGTGTAAAATAAAATTATTTTAAGTTGTAGTCATTAACTGATAAGAATAATAAAATTAAGGTCAAGAAAACAAACACACACAGAGTGGAATTTGCAGTGCCTCTTTACACTGAAGTCCCTTGCAATAGTGGTTAGTAAAGAAGTTTATCCATACAATGATGATAAGAGAAGAAGTTCCCCATACATTGGTGGTAAGTGGAGAAGTGCCCTCTTACATGATGGTCAGTGAAGAAGTTCACTTTACACTGGTGGTAAGTGGAGATGTGCATTCTTACATTGATGGTATCCAATGTAGGTGTGTGACGGCACTGGACTCGTGTGCAGTCTGGTATCCCTGGAGGTGATCTGGGATGTCTATTTCTTCACAGGGGAATGTGGCTGTTGAAGGCAAGATGTAGGTGAGCCTCATTAGGGTTGCTGCTTCTTTGATAGCAATGGAAAAGCACTCTAAGATAGATGCAAAAGGGTATGCAAAAGGGTATGCGCAACACATTTCAAGGGAAATGCCCCCCCTCCCCTTTGTCAGGGCTGTGATGTTTGGTGTGGTCAGGATTGGCCTGGAGGTCAAATCTGAAAGGAGCCCTCCTTAGGTGCTGTAAAATGACAAAGAGCCAGCATGGTCAGTGAAGAAGTTTACTTTACATTAATGGTAAGTGGAGAAATGATCTCCTACTTTGGTGGTTAGGGTAGGAGACCCCTTACATTGGTGATCAGTGGGAGGAAGAATTTCCTTTAGGCCCCTTTCACACTTGTGCGACTTGTCCTGCAACTTGGGACTGCAAAGTCACATGACAAGTCATACCCCATGATTTCCAATGAATTCCGTTCATATCTGTGCAATATCCCTGCGCTACTTTGGTCATGTTTGCTTTTCACTGGCATACTAACACTTGCAAAGAGCAAGCAGCTAAGACTGCTTGAACATACTGTATATGTGATGTGTTATGGGATCATAATTCAAATACCATACATGGAAGAAAAACAAATGACAAGGCAGCACTAAAAAAGAGATGCACTTATTTCAAGTAATTTCTTTTAAAACATGAGAAAACAGTCCATAGTCCAAATCACACAAGATCCCAGCATTTAAAAGTTGTTGAATTCACGCTTGGCAGCTCTCAGTGGCTTGAACAAAAATGTGAGCAGGTGGTACATTTGTAAAAGAGAACAAATCTCCACTAGTGCAATAATTGCTAAACCATCAAAAACGTTTATTTTGTTAAAAATCCTTAAGCCATCACACTTACACAAAACTGTTAAAACACAAGCATGTAGTCACATAAAGATAGCTGCAGATAGAGCAGCTTATGACAAGCTGTAATCGATCTCACCCGAACTCACCAGATGCTGCCTGCAGTGCATGCGTCTCATCAGCTTCCTTGTGTGCTCCGACTCAGCTGGTTGCCGTACAGCCACGCCCCAAAGGGCGCATGCACTGCAGGCAGGGCCAGTTAAGATTGATTACAGCTTGTCATAAGCCGCTCTATCTCCAGCTATCTTTATGTGACTACATGCTTGTGATTTAACTGTTTTTTGTAAGTGTGATGCCCTAAGGATTTTTAACAAAATAAAAGTTTTTGATGGTTCCGACATTATTGCACTAATGGAGATTTGTTCTCCTTTCCACATGTACTACCTGCTCAAGTTTTTGTTCAAGCCACTGAGAGCTGCCAAGCATGAATTCAACAACTTTTAAATGCTGTTCCAGCCAGGCATGAGAGTGTTTGGCCATTTGCTGTGGTGAGTGCATTCCCTATGGGAGTGGAACTTCGTGACACATTGTGGGTGTTGTTTGTTTCCTTTCCGAACACTTCACAGCTGATCCAGCTACACTCCCCTGATTCATCTCTTGGGTTCTTGTGTGATTTGGACTATGGACTGTGTTCTCTTGTTTTAAAAGAAATTACTTGAAATAAGTGCATCTCTTTTTTAGTGCTGCCTTGCCATTTATGTTTTACTTGCATGCATGGTATTTGAATCATGCTACCTTAGTATATATCGGCAGCAGCTGGTGATAATCAATTTTTTCATTTTCCTGGCGCAGGGGTAGTGGGTACTGGGAAGGGCCACGTTGCGCACAGTATATACCAATAATACTTACTCTTTGCAATGTGTTATGGGATACCTTGAAAAAGATTTTCTGTTGTCTTAAAATCTTGGTGTGGGCTTGGAAACAGCCAATTAAACATTTATTGATACTGGACACAGGGTGTAGATACACTGAGAGCAGTTAATCATATAAAAATAAAAAAAAAATTATTGACTTGGGTCAAACCATGAAATGATAGAAAATGTAGATTAGAGTTCATTTAGTGATATAGCGGTCAGCCTACTTGTTTAGTTTTAAATCCAAAATTCCCAAGGGAAACCTATGAAAACACAGAGAGAACACTGAAATTCAATGCAGATAGGATCCTGAGTGGAAATAAAAAAAACTTATCGCCTACTGCTATTGGGTCAGGTTCCTGCTGTTGCTGTAAGGGACAGATTATTGTTATAAAATCATTGCCTACTCCTATAGGGTCAGGTTCCTGCTGTTGCTCTAAGGGACAGATTATTGTTCTAAAATCATCACCTACACTGCCACGGTCACGGCCTAGTCAAACTCCACATCCACCCCTTCCCATTTTTATTTTTTTTATTTGATTTTAAGATATTTTCCCTATCCCCATTTTTTTGTAGGGTACTTGTCCTACTCTTAGCCCCATTTTACTTCCTTTTGCAGCCCTCTAGCACTTGCCAGGACTTTTTTACAGTCATTTTTGTGCCGAAAAGTTTGGGTTCAGATGGGGTTCGGGGTCCGGGGTAAAGTTCAGGTCAAGTTCGGTACCGAACCCAAACTTTTTCGCGAAGTTCGGCCGCACCCGCCGAACCCGAACATCCAGGTGTCCGCTCAACTCTAATCATAATGTGTGCTATTATTTTTATGCTATCTCTAGTTTTATTGAACAATGTGTTTTTTATGTGAATGTACAATTATTTGTTGGTAGCACGTATAAATGGCACAGGGTGAAATGTTTTGCAGGCACAGTCTTTTCACTAGCACTTGTTTATTTAGTAGCCTAAGCAGTGCCAAACCGTTTCCATTTTAATTGCTTCAAAAAATATAATAACTTCCAAAGTGAATTGTGCCTGGATAAACAATATTTCATGGTAAAAAGTTAGGGGAATTCCACATGTGCTCCGCTCTCGATTCCACACTCACTAGAAAGATGTACCCCTGCAAGGATAAAGCGCATTCAAGTAGGGTCATCTCTGGTCTCTTGTCTAGTGGTATCTCCTCCTCCATGGTGGGTCTGGTCATTGGGTACACTCACATATGGGTTGATGGAAAGAAATGATCCTCATAGTGTGCACCCATAAAAATGAATTTTATTCAAATCAAAGTTTTCCAAAGTTTTAAAATTGCACTTTCAAAAACTGCTGCAGGGTCAGTACAAATACCACAGCAATAAATCTGGGATGCCTTGCGTTCCACAGACTGGAAGTGATGTGATGGTGCTCCAAGCTCAGACTTACGCATTTCGTCATACAGGCGTCATCAGAAGCAGGCCGCTTTCCAGTTAGTGTGGAACAGAGAGGGGAGCACGTGTGGAATTCACCTAATTTTTCACCAAGCGATATTTTTTAACAAGGCAAAAGTCACTTTGGAAGTTATTATATTTTTTGAACTGTGATTTTTTTGGTTTACACCAGTGGATTCCTACATACAGTATCTCACAAAAGTGAGTACAGCCCTCACATTTTTTTAAATATTTTATTATATCTTTTCATGTGACAACACTGAAGAAATGACACTTTGCTACAATGTAAAGTAGTGAGTGTACAGCTTGTATAATGTGAAGTTGCTGTCCCCTCAAAATAATTCAACACACAGCTATTAATGTCTAAACTGCTGGCAACAAAAGTGAGTACACCCCTAAGTGAAAATGTCCAATTTGGACCCAATTAGCCATTTTCCCTCCCCAGTGACACGTGACTCATTAGTGTTAAAAGGTCTCAGGTGTGAATGGGGAGCAGGTGTGTTAAATTTGGTGTTTTCACTCTCACTCTCTTATACTGGTCATTGGAAGTTCAACATGGCACCTCATGGCAAAGAACTCCCTGAGGATCTTAAAAAAAGAATTGTTGCTCCACACGCGTACATGAGATAACAGCCCTTAACTCCACCCTCCGTTCTCCTCCACAGGTTTGTTGCACACACTGCCTCCTATTTCCTGCATTTCTCTTTGCGTTATCGGAAATGTAGTCCTTTTTTCTTGCTCAGATGTGATGTAAAGCATGAGAGAAAGTCTTCCTCCCAGTGCCAGGAAAGGAGCACTCTTTTCCAGGAATCTCATGACTTCACTGGGACTGAAAAATGTTGGACTGCAAGAAAAGTAAAGCAATATAATTTAAACTGTGTTAGCCATTTAACACAGCTTAGGGAAAGGGATCTACATTTGCAAAGTTGACTAGATCCTGGAGTTTAGCTTTAAAGTGTATGTAAAATGAAATTTGGCATTCATATTCATTTCTCATTTCATTTAATTCTACAAAGCTATGGTAGCTATGTAGGGAAGCTCACATTGAAGATGATAGCATTGCAAAATGTTAAAAAACATAAATGTCACAATTTTATGAACAATGTTCTCTATACATCTGTATGAGACAAAAAAATGAAGTTAATTAAACTAGCTCACTTTTAAACACTTGTGGGGATTTATATTAAAGCTTTATATAGTTACTGAGGTTAAAATATAACACTGTGAAGATTTATTACTCCTGTCTTGACAGTCAAACGTTCTCTTTCCTGCTGTGCAGTTTGCATAGGTCAGTTCATTTTGACCAGATGTCAGTAAGTTTATGAATAAGATATAGATTAATGTGTCCTGCACAGGCTTCCTAATAAATAGGGGTTGATTTACTAAAGCCAAATAGGCTGCTTAATGTGCAAGGGCATTTTCCCTTAGCACAGTGAATGAGGTGAAGCTCTGCTGACTTCCTTCATCCAATCATGTGCAAGCAAAAATTATGCTTTTTTTGTTTGTTTGTTTTCCTTGCACATGATCTGGTATTTTCTACTAAGATAAGAAAACAGCCTATGTGCCTTTAATAAATACATTTTGTAGAAGAACATCGCGCTAGACTCTTAAAGGAACATTAACGACCCATAGCTGCAACCAAACAGTACTAACCATGTACTTGGAACTCACACTATTTCATAAATAACATGTTGCGCTAATGGTAGTGGCAAGTAAATAAATGTGACATAAATCAAGTATAATAATACAAATGATAAAATCCAGGAAAGTCATAAGTGATACAGATGAAAATAGAGGTATGGACGTATCTTCATAGGCATAGACCACCGTGTGATAGATCAGAATCAATAGTGACACCTCCACCTCACATCTACTAACTGCTTACCAGATGTAAGCACATAAGCGCTTTGGCTGTACCCTAGCCCGGGTCCCCCCCTGGGGTTGAAAACGGCAATCTCGAGGTCATAATAAGGCAGATATAACTTGAATAAACCAAAGGAGTAGTAGAGAGGGCTATCCGGATCCGCCTCCCGACAATCGTGGAGTGGCAATCAGGAAAGGTTCGCTAAACCCTCAGATTGAATCTCGCCAAGGCACCCAGAGGAGAAGAATGAGACTAATAGTGTAATACCATTTCATAAGGTTTAATAAAAAGTAAAGTATTGCACTTACATCAATCTAAAATCATACAAGCATCCAAACAGTACAAACCGGCCAGCTACAGACTTCAACACTTTTCAGCAATGACGTCAGCGCGTCTTCCCCGACGTACGTTTGGTCTAACGGGGCATAGTCATGGGGATGGAAGACGCGCTGCTAACACACTGCCGGATATGTACACAAGAAACCGGAAGCAGGAAGGTGACAAACCTTCATCTTGACTCAGGGCGAATATAAAGTATAAAAATGGCAACTTAAAATGTGTTGAGTAGTAAGATGATTGAACCTATCTACTAGAAAGAAAAAAACACCATATATCAGAAAAAGAAATTCATGTGTTATATTCCAAATAATACAACATCTGTCCCAACTATACCATTGATAGAAGAGGCGGAAAAAGACCGCCTCCATCACAGGTTAGGGCAGAGGTAGGGGATGAGACCAAAAATCGTGTATATCTATATTGAAATCGCCCTTGGGTCATAACCCCACGTTACTGGAAACTAAAATTAAAAATCAACACCAGGAGTTATATAAAAGGACAAATAAAAAGTATAATAAATAAGAAAAAAAAAAAATGAAAGCGCCCTGTCCCGCAGAGCTCGCGCGCAGAAGTGAACGGAAGTGTAAGTCCTGCCTCTATATGAAAACGGTGTTCAAACCACACATGTGAGGTATTGCTGCAAATGTTAGAGGGAGAGCAATAGTTCTAGCACTAGACCTCCTCTGTAACTCAAAACTGGTAACCTATTCAATAAATTTTAATTAACCGCTGGTTTACACTATGTGGAGTGTCTCTTCCCTTTATGGTTCTACATGATTGCTGAGGATCACAATGTGTGACAGCTCATCTCTATACTGTTGATCAATTGAGCTTCATTTGGACATTGGATCACTTCATTTCCAGTCTGACCTGTGGAACAGTTATTTTGCCGGATGTCGGTACATCCAATGTGTATCTGACCCAGAAGATGTATGTCTCCAATTTTTCTGGTAAGCCTCCTATATGTTGTTGGTGGTTCTTCATGGATTCACAGAAGTTTCATTATATTAATCTCTATATGAACTGCAATTTAACCTTTTTGGGTTAATATTTTTTGCACTTGAATTTGAACTTTGAATAGTGATTATTGTTATTAATATTCACATTGGTGGACATATCTATTGCCCACCCTTATTTTTGGACTATCACTGGTTTGCACGTTATCTGTGTATTATATACCCATACTGTTTTTTAATGCCAATTTTGCACTATTTTATCCATATATAAGTCACACTGTATCATTTCTAGTGGGTTCGTAGAACTTCCTTTTTCTTTATAGTGCTGCACTTTTTTACCATTTATCCTTTGATTATCCATTGCATTTACATTCTATGCTGTGCTAGCTGCTCTATGTGTTTTGGACTTTAGCGTCATATTCTCTTTTATTCATTTGGTACATGACTTCCCCCATGAATGCCATGTTCACTGGCCTGGTGTCTCGCGGGAATGTAGTTAGCGAGAAGTGCACATAGGTCAGATACGGCCGCAGACATAGACATGGTCAACAAACAGGCAAAAGATTAGTCAAGGCAACCAACAGAAACATGGTCAATAAACAGGCCAGGGTTAGTATAGGCAGCAGGCAGCAGGAAGCAGACATAGACAACACTGCACTGATATGGTGGTGATCAGGGACATTGTAACTGGTGTGGTGCTGATCAGGAAAATTACGACTAGTTTGGTTATGTTCAGAGACCATATGACTGGTGTGGAGGTGATTAGGGACAAAATGACTGGTGTGGCAATGATCATGGACACTGTAGATGGTGTGATGGCGATTAGGGGCACAATAACTGGTGTGGCAGTGATTAAGGACACTGTAACCAGTGTGGCTATGTGTAGGGACAATATGACTGGTGTGGCAGTGATCAGAGACAAAATGACTGGTGTAACAGTGATCAGGGACACTGTAACTGGTGTGGCAGGGATCAGGGACACTGTGACTAGTGTGGTGGTGATTAGGGACAATATGACCAGTGTGGCAGTGATCAGGGACAATATGACTGGTATGGCGATGATCAGGGATGCTGTAACTGGTGTGGCAGTGATCAGAGACATTATGATTGGTGTGGAAGTGATCAGGGACACAGTAACGGGTGTGGTAGTAATCAGGGTCAAGGTAAGTTGTGTGGCATTGATTAGGGACAATAGGACTGGTGTGTTGGTGATCAGGGACAATACGAATGGTTTGGTTGTAGTCAGGGACGCTGTAACTGGTGTGGTGGTGATTAGGCACAATATGACTGGTGTGGCAGTGATCAGGGACAATATGAATGGTGCAAGGGTGATCATAAACACTGTGAGTGGGTGGTGGTGAATAGGGACACTGGGAATGGAGGGCAGGATTAGAGACACTGGCCAATACAGTGGTGATTATGGACATTGAAAGTGGGTGGTGGAGATTAGGGGCACTGTGAGTGAACTGCAGTCATTAGGGACACTGTGAGTGGACTATGGTGATTAACACTGTGAGAGAGTGGCGGTGATTAAGGACACTATGAGTGGAGGGTGGTGATTAGGGACACTGTGAGTGGGTGGTGGTAATTAGGGATACTGACTGGCAGCACTGCTCTAGTGGCATTGTACTACTGTGGCGACGATCCAAGATAATGGCTGGCGGAAATGACATACAGTGATATCAGTGCAGCTGGCTCATGATCACCGCCACAGCAGTACAATGCCATAATGGGCACTTGTCCTGTAGTGACACTGCACCACCCTGGAGGGGTTATCAGGGATTTTTTTACACTTGAATTGTTTATTATAGTGATGTTGAATGTACTGTATAAGCAAACCGTAACATTGTTCAGAGGTATCATTTATGAAACCTTTATTTACTATTGTGATATTGTGATTGGTCACAGCTATCACATGTTACAGGGCCACTGTGATTGGCACTGGTACCATGCAATCACTGTGTTCAATTACATGGATCACACAGTAGTAAGCAAGGCTAATGTCAGCCTTGCTTACATATGTAATTGCGATTTGTCACAGTGATCACATGGTATCAGGGCTGCTGTGAAATGATGTAAGTTCCAGTAGGAAACAAACACTGCTTGATAGAAACAATTAGTGAGAAAGGGGAACCCCCCCCCCCCCAAATATGTGTCAGTGGTAACATTTCTATCAGGCAGAGAAGAGCAGGACAGTGTGGTTTTCCAGGCAGACGTGTTACATTGGAGACTCTATTCAACACAATTTTTCATATGCTACAGTTTATGTTTACATGTGTTGGCTGGGTCCATTTTCAGAGGTCAGGAGGAGAGAAGGGAGCTCAATAAATAGCTCAGGACATTGTAACCAAGGGGAATTGATGATTTTCACTTGTTTTTTAATTTTAAGTAACTACCTCTGTATCTATGTTCTACTAACAAGCTCTCTGCTGCATATGCTATACATTTAGGGTTCTGATATATATAAGCCAGCTTCTTTAATTACGCTTTCTTATTGCTTTTTCCAGACTTATACTTCATGCATGATGGGACATCTCCCTGTCTACGGTCTTCTATTGACTGTGATTTTTCTTTATTTTTGTTCTTGCACTTTTACATTCATATTATGTATCTCTAACTGTTATCTGGTATTATCAGCTAAGAAATCCCAAATCCAACCAGTGACATAGTTTTGTAGGCTTGTTTGTAACCAATAAAAAAAATTGCACCAAGTGATATTATGTTCACCTCATTTCTTTTCTGAAAATGATGTTGACCACCTCCCACAATCTCTTCAACATTAGACTCTAAACATTGCCAAAACGCTCATCATTACTTTAAATATAACATTTAAATGGGAGACACCATGGCAATTGTTAAATATAAGTTTCTCTTTTTTCTCTATTTTCATTCTTCTATAATGTTCCTCCTTTTATTCTTCAATAATTAGTTCATGTATAAACCTCCATAAAGTCATCCCTCCTTGTTTTATCTTTTCTGAATGTACACCATCCTTTCCTGGCAAGTAATTGCTTTTCAGTTGTTTGATGAATTTCTCTACTTCTTCATAAAATGGGAGTTCCAATTATGTCCCTAGGCCATAGTATAAGATGTCCTTAATGTTTTTTGGTTCTAGGTTGGTTTGTATTATTTTCCTAGAAAGTATTCAACCCAGTAATCCTATATTGTCTCTTCATTCTCAATTAGGTTTAATTTTTATCTCTACACATTTGTAATTAAAACCTTTTCTCTATCATACTAACCTGTTTGAACAGATTTCTAACTACTTTCTTTTCAAACAGGTCCTCTATTCTGTGGAACTTTTTGTATTTTTTGAACCCTTTATTCCTACAATTTTTATTCATCATTCTGCTTTTCCTCAGTAAGTTCATCTAAGCTTGCTATTGTTTTCTAAAGTTTTAGATCTGTCCCTATTCCTTTCTTATACTTCTTTTCTATACTCCTCATCAAAGCAATTTTCTTTCCTTCGTAAAGTTTAATATCCAAGAACTTCTTTTTCTTCAGATTCTATTATTCTATTTTTTATTTTTTATTTCTATTATTATATTTTATTATTTTATTCTGTCTTTCCTGTATTTGTTGTTTACTATCTACACTTTGTGTCTGCATATGCTTTTAATTTCCTCTTGATATTTATGTGATATTGTTCCATCCTCATTCAGCATAATAAGATCAGATCTTTTTGTATTCCGTATTGTGATGCATTTTATTTTTTGTCTGCATTTAGAAAGGACATTACAATGGTTTGAAACACAGTCGGCTCTTTTTATGCTTTGGACATCCATTGTATCTATTGCATGTTTTCTACAAGTTAGAGGTTGAGCTGTTTACTTTATGTTTACTTTTAAAATGTAGGAAACAGTAAGACCATGTTGTTAATCTATAACACTCTTATTTTCTAATTGTAACCTTCACATCACCTTATATTATTTTAACACCATACTTTGGCAATTTCACCAGCTATTTTATGTCTTTTTTTCTCATAGGATCTTAAAGTGACACTAAACGGTATCCTTATTCTCCAATGACCCTGTTTTTCTATTGTTCTAATTTTCATGAAATTCTTTTTTTTATACTGTATTTCTTTATTTTGTAAAGATGGAAAAACAAAACAAAAGATGATTGTACATAACATTAAAAAAGTAGATACATTTGAATGATAACAACATGCTGTTAGCAGCAACAATAGTACAACATATGATGACAACAGGAACAATCTACAATGGCTATAGCAGTAGGTCTAATTAGAGTATTCAACAGTTTGTAGTAACTGAGAGTTTAATAAATTGGCTTAGCGGCATTGCTTAGGAGAAGCTAGTCTTTGGTCATTGTCAAGTGAGTGTAAAAAGGATAGGTCCTTAAAGGTGGCAAACATAAGGGGTGTCTGCAAAATTTAACATCCTTAGCTGAGGGCTGACCACTTCTGTGGTCAACAATCCAGATTGCCCATGCCTTATAAAACTTTGAAGTGGATTGAGAATTCTAGTTGGAAGTGGGAGTTCAGTAAACGAATAACGTCCAGTAACATGGGTTAAAATGGAGACTTCCATTGTTTTGCTGATGCAAGACAGGCAGCAATCAGAATATGGGTTTCCAACACTTTCGGGTGTCCGGGCCATGTAGTAAGAGACAATCCCAACAAAAGATCCAATGAAGTCATAGGGAAGGTAACATCGCAAAGAGAGGTAACAAAGCCAGAAACTTCCTGCCAATAGTTTTGTATGATAGGGCAGTCTCATCAAATGTGACGTAAGGATCCAGGGCTATCACACCCTCTCCAACATTTTGGTGACATTGTTGGCTATATGGCAGCAAGTCTAACAGGGATATAATACCATTTGTGGAACAGTTTTTGCACAGCTTCCCAATGCGTAATGCAGTGTGACATGCATAAGAGCTTGATGCCATTGACTGATTGGTGGTGGAGTGTCGGTAAACTTGGACCAAAACTTGATTGAGGAAAATAGTACTTCTTTAGATGGGGATGTGAGCAGTTTGAAAAAGCAGGGAAATTCCTTTCATAGCAGATATATGCGACTCATAGAATTTCAGCAAAGCATAAAGGAAAGAGTCCCCTTCCATCAAGTTCAGCTTGGATAATAAAGAGCGAATCCTAAAGTGTATAAAAAAGGACTTAGGAGATATGCCAAAAGACTGTTGTAGGTAGGCGAAAGGATGGAGTTGCTTTTATGAAATTCTTTTTTGACTGTGTTTTTCTGCCTCCTTGTAATATTCTACATGAACTACATGAACTCCATGCCTCTCCATATCCCCTCATTTCCAAGCACAAGTGAAGCACTGTGACCCAGTGCATAGTTCACCGCTTTACAATAAAAAAAGTAGGAAGTAGGAAGTGGCTGTACCCGCGATCATTGTACCCACGATCATTGCTGTCTTCTGAACGTTTCAACGTTCGTGTCCTTACAAAAGATCGTTTTTTATTGTAAAGCGGTGAACTATGCACTGGGTCACAGTGCTTCACTTGTGAGTATGTTTTGTTACTTTTAATAAATTGTTCATTTTTATACGGAGAGCACTAGATTTCTTTTTATTTTTATATATGGTGCTTATGGAGTACATGAGGTGATTGTGAACCCAAGATTGAGAGTGGTCTGCACCTGATAAAGAGATTAGACTGATGGTGATCGCCTTATTGTCTTTTGGACACCCTGGAATGGAGAGTTTCTGCTGGTGTCGGCTCCTGTAATAAGAGCCAACTTTTGAAGGTGAGCTGCTAGCATATTTGGTGAAGGTGATTCACACTGGAACACTGGATATCTCTGCTTTTTGCATGGACACATTGACACAGGGTGTCTCATATTAAGACTTTTTTGAGTGAGAGTTAGAACCCAAGTGTTAGTGGAGTACATGAGGTATTCGTGGTATATATTTTTATTTTTCTTTAGATCACGAGAGGCATATTTTTACTTGTTAAATAATTTTCATTGTTTTGTATG
>BLSH010394083.1:87185-106231 GCA_018402905.1 Glandirana rugosa
GTATGTCATAACCCCTTTGCATTTCCTGTGTTCAACCCCCACATGTGATATTAAACATCCCTCATTATACAACATGGTTCATCTCGTTGATACTCTGATAATTCTATATAAATACTGTATGCCCCTTCTCTTTGTTACTAAGCATGCAATGTTGTTGGTTACTATGTACATTTTCTGAGTACTTCTTCACCGAAAAATGCGAGAATGTATACATTTACCATGCATTCATGTTTTACATGTACTTTGAAAACTCAATAAAATCTATTAAATAAGAAAAAAAAAAGGGAAAAGGAACACTCACATGTTTGGATAACATTAAGCGCTTTGTATAAAAGTAAGATCCAAATTGGCACAGCAATAGCATGAACTGACGCGTTTCGTCTTATAAAGACATCATGATGATGTCTTTGTAAGAGGTAATGCATCAGAAACAGCGGGAGCATGTCGCCGGTGGCGCATGCAAGCCCCAGTCCGGGAAGACAACACAACATATAGGTACAGGTAATTAGGTAGATAGGTATAGGCTGATTTCAAGCAACTGGGCCGCCCTGTCACAGTAAATGCGTGGTGGGCAGTCCAGAAACAATTAAAGAAAAAAAAATTATCATAGAAGTATGGAAGTTGGTTAAAAAAAATAATTATTTAAATGCCTTATAAAATATACAAATAAAAATCATATTAATTTTCATAATAATTTTGAGAACCCCTTTGAAAGTCTACTGAATAATTTTATTTTAGTTTGGGTGGATGCTAGAGATCTAAACCACGATTTTTTAGATCTCTCATGATCTCTATTGCCAAAATATTTGTTTGAATATGATGGCTTACTATATGCTGTGGCCATTATAAGGGGAGTTAATTTCCCTGTTTCTAATTCAACAGGAACATAATTGGGACCTATCAAATGGAGAAATTATTTGTACTGTATCTGATTGCAAGGGCTGAATTAGGCCACCAGGATCCACCCATAAAAAATAGTATTCTGTCCCCTTTATTACTTTTTAATACATTTAAATATATATATATACTCTAAAAAGTTATATAAAGTAGTGAAGAATGGCAAAACATTTTGGTACTAGATTACAATAAATGGACAGTTAGAGTTTAGAACTATGGTCAGGAAACAAAAGAATAAAATATTATTTACAACACTGGAAACCTTAAAACATTCAAAATGAGTAGGTTTCAATCCATATGCAATCTTTAAATGACTTCAGTAAATACAAAGATCAACAATAAACAAAGTAAATACACTCAGTATTATAATGGACAACACAGTACAAAGCATGGTTTGAAGTGATCGTAAGTCTATTTCCATAAATACTGAGGCCACTCATACTGACAGGCATTCATTTCTTCAGTGTACAAGAGGCTGTGCAACTGAGAAATTCTACACAAATAGCAATCATTGGAAAGATTGGTAGGTGTGTAATAACAGAGTAAGTCCACTACTTGGTGCGCAGAGAATAAATATACAAAGCACACTCTGTACTTACATCATGACATTTACAGAATGTAGGTATATATAATGGTGTGTGTCCTACCAACTTCCAATAGAAAAATGTAAACATGTTAGAAATATCTTTTATTTTATGGGAATAGTGACAGAAAAGGGACTTGGGACTATTTATACATTTAATATCCATCATTGCCCTGGATTAATACAACTGAAAATATTTAATGATTTGTCCTGTAAGTGCCTCAAAAAGGGTATAGGATCATATGGGCTAACGATTTCAGTTTCATTTTGAGGTTTGTGCCATGACCCCTTAAACTGTACCTGAAAAACAGCCATTACCAAGCCATGTCAGTGTATTCATGTTCATGTATATTTATGTATAGAAAACTTTTTTTTATTTTCATCTTGTTGTTTTCAGCTTTGATTTTTCTGTTTTTCTTTTTTGGTGGCTATTAGCATATCTGTCTATTTATTTATTTCAGGTACTCATATAGCGCTGTCAATCTACGCAGCGCTTTACATATATATTGTACATTCACGTAAGTCCCTACCCTCAAGGAGCTTACAATCTAAGGTCCCTAGCTCACATTCATACATATACTAGGGCCAATTTAGACAGGATCTAATCTTACCTACCAGCATGTCTTTGGAGTGTGGGAGGAAACCGGAGTACCTGGAGGAAACCCACGTAGACACAGGGAGAACATGCAAACTCCAGTCAGGTAGTGTTGTGGTTGGGTTTTGAACGAACAACCCTTTTGCTGCCAGGTGAAAGTGCTATCCACTACACCACAGCTTCCTTGCGCATGTTTAAAATTGTATATATATAGGTTGATTTAACCACTTGACCACCGGAAGGTTTTACCACCTTCATGACCAGACCATCGTTTGCTATTTAGCACTGGGCTACTTTAACTGGGAATTGCATGGTCATGCAACACTGTACGCAAATTAAATTTATAACTTTTTTTTACACAGATAGAGCTTTCTTTTGGTTGTACTTGATTACCACTGTTGTTTTATTATTAAATAAACAAAAATACCAAACATGTTGAAAAATACATTTTCTACTTTCTGTTATAAAACAGCCAATTAAAGAATAAAAAAATCGAATTTCTTCATAAATTTAGGCTGAAATTTATTTTTTTATGTGTCATGTAAAAAAAGTTTCCATAAAGTGGATATCAAATGGTTTGTGTGAAAGTTGTAGAATCTACAAACCATGGTATATATACTGAAATTTAGCTATAGATGCTATAGTGTAATGGTGGTGATCAGTGACTTATAGTGTAATTGTGATAGTATGATAGGCAATCTGGCACTAACTGGCTGGGAGGGTCATTAATTTACTGACTGATGTCACTAGTGACACTAACATAGTGATCCGTGATAATGCTGTATACTGTGCACTGTACTAATAACACTGGCTGGGAAGGGGTTAATATTAGAGTTGAGCGAACACCTGGACGTTCGGGTTCGGCCCAACTTCGCAAAAAAGTTTGGGTTCGGCACCGAACTTGACCCGAACTTAACCCTGAACCCCATTGAAGTCAACGGTGACCCGAATTTTTGGGCACAAAAATGGCTCTAAAAAAGTCCTGGAAAGGGCTAGAGGGCTGCAAAAGGAAGCAAAATGGGGGTAAGAGTAGGTCAAGTGCCCTGCAAACAAATGTGGA
Source organism: Glandirana rugosa (assembly GCA_018402905.1). Taxonomy (NCBI): domain Eukaryota; kingdom Metazoa; phylum Chordata; class Amphibia; order Anura; family Ranidae; genus Glandirana; species Glandirana rugosa. Next base: position 90,321 of record BLSH010394083.1, read on the forward strand.
TAGGGAAATAACCTAAAATCACATAAAAAAATAAAAAATGGAGGAGGATGTGGAGGAGGTGGATGGAGGTGGATGTGGAGTAGGAAGTTGAGGAGGCGGTGACCGTGGCGGCTTTCTCTAATTGGGGTAGCCCCCAAAATATTGAGACATATTAAAAAAAAAAAAGTATACCAATGGCTGTGTGAGACCGGTCTAAATGTCAATTCTGCACAAGGTACAGACAAGTCTTGTGGGATCCATGCCTGGTTCATTTTAATAAACGTTAGCTTATCCACGTTGGCTGTGGACAGGCGGCTGCGCTTGTCTGTGATAACGCCCCCTGCCATGCTAAACACACATTCAGACAATACACTGGCTGCAGGGCAGGCCAGCACCTCTAAGGCATAAAGGGCAAGCTCAGGCCATGTGCCCAATTTGGAGACCCAGAAGATGAATGGGGCAGACCCATCAGTCAGTACGTGTAGGCGTGTGCGCACATACTGTTCCACCATGTTGCTGAAATGCTGCCTCCTGCTAAGACGTTGCCTATCATCTGGTGGTGCTGTTTGTTGTGGCGTGCTGCTGACAAAGCTTTTCCTGCCTTCTGAGGTACTGGCGGTGCCACAGCTGCATTGGCGACCTCTTCCTCCTCCTCCTCCTCTTCCTTCGCCTTGTGCTTCCACTGAGCCCCCTGTGTCATTTGGGAATGCCCTCAGCAGCGACTCTACCAGTGTGCGCTAGTAGTCACGCATCTTCCGATCACGCTCCAGTGAGGGAATTAAGGACGGCACGTTGTCCTTGTAATGGGGATCCAGCAGGGTGGTAAGCCAGTAATTAGTACAAGTTACAATGTGGGCAACTTGGCTGTCGTTGCGCAGGCACTGCAGCATGTAGTTGCTCATGTGTGCCAGGCTGCCCAGAGGCAAAGACAAGCTGTCCTCTGTGGGAGGTATATCATCTGTGTCCTCCGTATCCCCCCAGCCACGCTCCAGTGATGCCCACGAGCTGCATTGGGTGCCACCCTGCTGCGAACACGGTTCCTCCTCCTCATCATCCTCATCCTCCTCGTCCTCCAGAACTGTGCCCTGTCTTGAAAATTTTTTACCTGGCCTATGCTGGTGCAGGAACCCACCCTCCGAGCCACTTGTGAATGACCGGCCTGATAACCGTGGAAATGACCCCTCTTCCTCCTCCTCTTCCTCCTGTGCCACATCCTCTTCCATCATCGCCCAAAGTGTTTTTTCAAGGAGACATAGAAGTGGGATAGTACTGCTGAGAACAGCATCATCAACACTGGCCATGTTGAGGGAGTACTCGAAACACCGCAATATAGTACACAGGTCTCGCATGGAGGCCCACTCGTTGGTGGTGAAGTGGTGCTGTTCCACAGAGCGACTGACCTGTGCGTGCTGCAGCTGAAACTCCACTATTGCCTGCTGCTGCTTGCACAGTCTCTCCAGCATGTGCAAGGTGGAGTTCCACCTTGTGGGCACATCGCATAGGGGGCGGTGAGCGGGAAGGCTGAAGTTCCGCTGCAGCGCAGACAGGCGAGCAGCAGCAGAGTGAGAAGGCCAAAAGCACGCACAGATGGCCTGCACTTTGTGCAGCAGCACTGACATATCCGGGTAGTTTTTTAGAAATTTCTGCACCACCAAATTCAGCACATGTGCCAGGCAAGAGATGTGCGTCAAACCGGCTAGGCCCAGAGCTGCTAGGAGATTTCACCCATTATAGCACACCACCAGGCCGGGCTTGAGGCTCAGTGGCAACAACCACTCATCGGTCTGTTGTTCAATGCCCGTCCACAGCTCCTGCACAGTGTGGAGTTTATCCCCCAAACATATCAGTTTTAAAACAGCCTCCTGTCGTTTCCCCCTGGATGTGCTGAAGTTGGTGGTGAAGGTGTTACGCTGACCGGATGAAGAGGTGGTAGAGGAGGAGGAGTAGGAGGAGGAGGCAACAGGAGGCAAAGAGAAATGCCCTGCAATCCTGGGTGGCGGAAGGACATGCGCCAAACTGCTAGCTGCCTCAGGCAGACCCGCCACTACATTTGCTCAGTGTGCAGTTAGCGAGATATTGCGTCCCTGCCTGTGCTTACTGGTCCACGTATCAGTGGTTATGTGGACCTTGCCACAGATGGCATTGTGCAGTGCACACTTGATCGTGTCCCTGACTTTTTGTGCAGGGAGGGGATGGCTCATCTGAAAAAGTAGTGGCGGCTGGAGCCACCACCATCAGGTTTTTAAAACTGTCCGTGTCCACCAGACGGAATGACAGCATTTCAAAGGCCAGGAATTTGGAAATGCTGGCATTCAGGGCCAGGGATCGCAAGTGGGTAGGAGGGTACTTCCTCTTTCTCTCCAGTGTTTGGAAGATGGACAGCTGTAAGCTTCCATGGGACCATGGTGTGGCAATGCTTGGGGACAGTGGCGGACATGGTGGCGTTGCTGTCACATCGTCTGCTTGCTGGGTGGCAGGTGACACTGGCACTGGAGAGGTGGAGCAGGCAGCAGCAGAAGAGGAAGCAGGAGGAGCTCGAGACCTTTCTTGGATTTTGAGGGACTTATTCCACTGCAGCTTGTGCTTTGCATGTAGATGCCTGGTCATGCAGGTTGTGCTCAGGTTTAGTGTATCCAACCATTTTAGGCTGGTGCACAACAGGATTCCTGGTGATATGTTATTCTATGCCATTGACTTAGTGCAAAAGCACTGGAGAGGGACTAATATGATACAAAAAATATCCCAAAATGAAACCCGATGGATATTTGAACTCCAGACTTTGACCCCGCAGGGGTTAAACATGGAATTAGACCTTAATTGTTTCATCACTAACTTTTAGGGAGACCTCCATCATTTTTTGTGGTCCAGGATTCTCTCTGAATGAACATTGGAGCTTTTAGTTCCTTGGGTCATCTTTTTTTTGATCACAAATATTTGAGGTTTCATGCAACACACTAGACACGTGCACTTGGAAGATAAGCACAATGCCCCCTCTTTTTTATTGTGGGCAAATTTTTACCAGTGGAGTAACAAGGTTTCCCCTTTATATTTTTTTTTCACATATTCTTTTGCTTTTTCACATTGTTCTTCAATTTTATATATTTTATACATTTATATATTTTTTATATATATTTTTATATATTTTTTTAAATTAAAATTTGCACAATTTTTCTCCTCCTAAATTCACTACTATATTATTCATTACTAAGCACAGCACATGTAATTTCAATAATCCCCCACTAGGGGACTCATTACCCCTTGACTATCTCCTGTCCGTCTTCTAGTAAAAGATTGTTAAATAGAAACGTAATCTGTAAAAGTGCTGATTTTTGCGTATAATTACCATTTGTTAGAGGAATTAATATGATAGATGCATATATATATCTTTTTCCCTTGGTATATATTAGTTTTAATGTTAAGATTGTGAGCACTTAACCTAACGGCAGCTGATCCTAATTGGCATAAACAAACATAGGGTGAGGGTATAAATGCCCTTCACCAATATGGCGGAATCTGAACTTCCTGATGATGGCTGTTACCTATTGGCTGAAACGCGTCAAAGTCTGATAGCGTCATCGTGACGCACTTCCTCTTGCGCCGAACACGGGGAAAACAGATCAGGAGCCGCTACAATCACCCAACACACAGCAACCTTTGAGAGCTGATTTCCCCTACAAGTAAATCAGCTGCCTTTATGTCCAGTGCCAGGATTTACGGGCACTCAAAAATGTGAGTTTGTCTTTTATTGCTTTTAAAGTTTAATAATACATTTTACAAAATGGTATTTGCACTATGAGGCTTTTCTCTCTATATATGACGGTATACATGATGGACTAGTCCTTGGAGGTCCGGAACGCTGGAATACCCACAGGGGAAATTCCCCATAGGCTCTATTTGACCACACTAGAGATAGGTGGTCACCGGAGGAGGGGTGAGTGGACACCCATGTGGGGCACACAGAGCATGGCTGGAGCACCAATGTCTAGTTGAGCGCAAGCACTTTTGTCACTTTGTTGGGATGGTTTATAGTTGCCTAGAATTGTGGAAGTTTCCTCCTTTTGACTACCAAAGGACTCATATCAAGGATTTATTCACTCTATTCTTTATCAAGAGTGGTGACCTATACTGTTTATCATCTTAGTGCGGCTATTAGCCATTTTAATCACCGCAGCTGGGCATATTTGGAAATAGCAATATTGTAGACCTAGGTGCTGAAGTTGTTTATTATTTTAGAACATTTATGCCTCGCTTCAGGCTCTTATTGCACAGCGTGCAAACCACTTGTGTCTTGTCGTCAGCACATTGTCTGAAGAACTGCCACCCCAGGGAATGCCTTTGAGCTGCCTTTGGTGTGCTAGGTCCCGGGTGCGGTGGGTAGTAGCAGGCGTACTGTCTAGGGGACGGTCGCTCCGCTTTTGCAACCTGCTTCCTCTTTTGCTGTGCTGGTGCGACCACCACCCCTTCCTCCAAACTGCACATGTTACTCACATGGCCTTCATTCCATGTGGGGTCTAGGACCTCATCATCCTCCACATCATCTTCCACCCACTCTTCACCACTGCACACTGTACAAAGCCGCAACAGTTGGCACCTGTGTTTCATCATCATCAGAGACGTGCTGCGGTGGTGTTTCCATGTCCTCATCCTGCAACAGAAGTGGTTGGGCGTCGGTGCACTCAATGTCTTTCACTTCTGCGGCAGGGCTATGTGGATGGCCCACGGAATGCACACCAGCAGAGTCATCAAAAAGCACAAGAGACTGCTACATGACTTGGGGCTCAGACTGCTTGGCTGATTTACAAGGGGCTGAGGTGAAAGACAGATGGCCATGGGGTTCAGGTGCCAACTCTGAGCTTTCAGCAAGGGACCGGGTGGGAGACAATGTGAAGGAACTGGAGGCATTGTCAGCCACCCAATCCATTATCACCTGTACTTGTTCTGGCCTCACCATTCGTTGAGCGGAATTCGGGCCTACCATATAACATTGAAGGTTCTGTCGGCTACTCGCACCTGAGGAAGGTGTTTCTGTTTCAGTTGTGCTCGTAGCTGGCACAGATCGACCACATCCTCTCCTTGCAATAGGAGCTTCACCAACACCACCAACACCAGCAGCACCACGACCACGCCCCTTATTTGAGCTCTCCTCATTCTGGACGCAAATGTACTATTTAGCACAAATTTAGATTATTTTTTAAACCAGAAATGTTGACGCACTTTTTAATTTTGTGCAAGAAATGCACAGAAAGCTGCACATGTACTGTATAGCACTATTTATTAATACAAAAAAAAAAAGAATAATAAATTATTATTATTTTTTTTTTTTTAAACAATAAATGTAGACACACTTTTTTGTGCAAGACATGCAAAGCAAGGTGTAAATGTACTATGTAGCACTATTTATTAATATAATAAAAAAATATATATTATTTTTTTTTTTAAACCAGCAATGTAGACACAGCAGGATCCTCTCCCTATATCAGTATGATATGCTTTTTAGAACACTAATCTGTCCTTCACACCAGCAGCAGGAACCTCTCCCTATACCAGTATGAGATGATTTTAGAACACTAATCTGTCCCTCACACCAGCAGCAGGAACCTCTCCCTATAGCAGTATGAGATGATTTTAGAACACTAATCTCTCTCTCACAGCAGGAACCTGTCCCTATAGCAGTATGAGGTGATTTTATAACACTAATCTGTCCCTCACAGCAGCAGCAGGAACCTCTCCCTATAGCAGTATGATATGATTTTAGAACACTAATCTGTCCCTCACACCAGCAGCAGGAACCTCTCCCTATACCAATATGATATGATTTTAGAACACTAATCTGTCCCTCACACCAGCAGCAGGAACCTCTCCCTATAGCAGTATGAGATGATTTTAGAACGCTAATCTATCCCTCACACCAGCACCAGGAACCTCTCCCTATAGCAGTATGATATGATTTTAGAACATTAATCGGTCCGTCACTGCAGCAGCAGGAACCTCTCCCTATAGCAGTATGAGATGATTTTAGAAAATGAATCTGTCCCTCACAGCAGCAGCAGGAACCTCTCCCTATAGCAGTATGAGATCCTTTTAGAACACTAATCTGTCCCTCACACCAGCAGCAGGAACCTCTCCCTATACCAGTATGATATGATTTTAGAACACTAATCTGTTCCTCACAACAGCAGCAGGAACCTCTCCCTATACCAGTATGATATGATTTTAGAACACTAATCTATCCCTCACAGCAGCAGCAGGAACCTCTCCCTATAGCAGTATGAGATGATTTTAGAACGCTAATCTATCCCTCACACCAGCTCCAGGAACCTCTCCCTATAGCAGTATGAGATGACTTTAGAAAACGAATCTATCCCTCACAGTAGCAGCAGGAACCTCTCCCTATAGCAGTATGAGATTATTTTAGAACGCTAATCTATCCCTCACTTCAGCACCAGGAACCTCCCCCTATAGCAGTATGAGATGATTTTAGAACGCTAATCTATCCCTCACACCAGCACCAGGAAGGAACCTCTCCCTATAGCAGTATGAGATGATTTTAGAACACTAATCTATCCCTCACGGCAGCAGCAGGAACCTCTCCCTATAGAAATATGAGATGATTTTAGAACGCTAATCTATCCCTCACACCAGCACCAGAAATCTCTCCCTATACTAAGTATGAGATGATTTTAGAAAGCTAATCTTTCCCTCACAGTGGCAGCAGCATCCTCTCCCTACACTAGTCTGAGAGCATGTGACATGCAGCGCTAGCTACGTGACTCCAGCTCATATCAAGGCTGGGTCACATGATGCACTGGCCAATCACAGCCATGCCATCAGTAGGCATGACTGTGATGGTTTCTAAGGGCAAGCGAGCAAAACACTTGTTGATTGGCTGCCCTGCAGCTATTCAAAAGGCGTGAAAAATACCCGAACCAGAACCCAGACTTTTTCTCAAATGTCCGGGTTCGGGACACGGACACCCCAAAGTCCGGTACGAACCCGAACTTTACAGTTCGGGTTCGCTCAACTCTTGTTAACATCTAGGGGCAATCAAGGTAGTTAGGCTCTGTGCCTAACAAGTGTAATGTGTGCTGCTTTTGCTTACTAATCTGCCTGTTTTTTCTCCCTACTTTTCAGAGAGAAGAAACAGCCAGATTGCTGTTCTCTGTACACAGAGTTCTGTGTATTGGAAACAACCTTAAGTTGTTCTCCAAAATACTAGCTAACTGCATAGTCCCCCTCCTACTCGATATAGTACACATAGATCAAATTGGATTCATACCGGGCCACGAAGCTCGTGATAATACAACGAAGATCCTACACCTCATCTCATATGTCAAAAGCCACCATATTCCCAGTCTCCTTTTGGCGTGTGACGCGTGTGATAGAATCAGTTGGCCTTTTTTACGTTCGTCACTCCAACAGATTGGCATGGGTCCCAAATTACTCTCTAAGATAATGTCCTTATACAGCTCCCCAACTGCCCAATTAGTTGCTAATGGCACTAAATCAGATGTTTTTAACATAAAAAATGGGACAAGGCAAGGCTGTCCTTTATCGCCACTCCTATTTGCAATAGTGGTAGAACACCTAACCCAAGCTATACGCAACAATCCATATCATACAAACACCATCTGCCCATTATAAATTATAATTATACGCCGATGATTTGCTCCTCCACGTCACTCAACCCCATATTAGCATCCCCTCGTTTTTGCATGAGCTTCAGCGGTTCGGTACCCACAGTAACTTTAAGCTAAATCTCACTAAAATGGAGACCCTTAATATTTCTTTACCACCTTCCATATTAACCAGAACCCAATCTAATTTTCCGTTTAAGTGGCAATCCCGATCCATTAAATACCTAGGAACTGAAATCCCACACTCATTCTCAGACATATATTCCCTCAATTATAGCCCACTATTAACAAAAATCAGGAGACAGTTGGAATCATGGCAAACTCTATAGACCTTGGTTTGGTCGCATGAGTGTTCTAAAAATGGACATCTTGTCCAAACTCCTATATTTATTGCAGACAATCCCCATCCATTTACCTACAACATTCTTTAGATCCCTTCGCTCCCTAGCTATTCAGTATGTCTGGCAACATTTACCTTCTAGACTTAAACATAAATTCCAATGTCATTTCCAACTAGCCGGGGGCTCCGGGCTCCCAGATTTTGAGCTCTACCATTCCTCAGCTTTATTATCCAGAATATTGTAATGGTTCCCTCGTTCATTTCCAAAAGCGGCATCTACTGTGGAACAAGACCTTTCCTCAATAGACCTTAGAGCACTTTTATGGAGATATGAGAAATCTTTTCACTCTCCACGCTATTCCCCCTGACCAACACCTCTTTAACTTTATGGTACGGACTCCGCTCGACTTGGACCCTAGCCACGGATCCCAGTCCCCTTTCTCCCCTCTTTGATAATCTGACATATGATCGGTCTGCATAGCCCACATCTCGAGACTATGTACACCCTACATCGGGTCTTTTTAGACACAGACAAAGTTCAACACGATGTCTCTATTTACTGGCTTACATCCCTCAGCTTAAACAAGCACTGTTTACCGTTACATAGAACAGGCAACACTGACAGGCCCTTAACATACTTTTAGGACCTGAGCACTCTCTCTGAAACAACTTGCCACATGCTGTCATTGATTTATAGAGAACTTCTATCCCATGCGCATAAAGAGCTCCCGACTTACACCAGACTGTGGTCAAGGGACTTGGAGACTGAAATTACCCCAGAGGAATGGCAGACATATTTTTTTGTTTACCCACAAGTCTTCGGTTTCAGTATACACCCAGGAGAAAAATTTCAAACTGTTGTCACGCTGGTACAAAGACCCGGTTACATTACATCGGATCTTTCCCAACTCATCAGATGAATGTTGGTGCTGTCATGGAAAGAGAGGGACCCTTCATCATGTTTGTTGGGAATGTCCCCTTATATTACCCTTTTGGAAATGCATCTTTCACATATATAATAGAATATATGATAAAACGCTCTCCCCTTCTCCTAAGGTAGCACTCCTATCCATTCTCCCGGGCTCATTTAGGTCAAAAAAGCAAAGCTTACTCAGATTTTTCTTGTCAGCAGCCTGACAGGTCATTTCCAGGCATCGGAAAACTGATTGTATCCCCCCAACCAATCGGTGGCTACGATTAAGGATATTATGTTAATGAAGGAAATGCAAGCTAGGGAGACGGACACTAGGGAAAAACACCACACCAGATGGAGCCTTTGGACTCATTATTCAAACTCTGAGCCCTTCCAGAAAAGCTTTCTCTCTTAACAGGATCACACTATCTGGCTCAGTACTCTCGGTGTTGGGTCCATCTAGGTTAATAACAAGATTATGATCTTAACGAGTTGACAAGCCAAACTCTTATATAAAAATTAAGTGTGAGATGCCCCTTGCCTGGCTTTCTTCTCCATTCTATTCCCTTCTTTCTCCCCTTTTTCTTTCTCTCCAGATCGGGGTGCCCCTCTTTATTCCCTTTTCTGGATCCCTCTTTTTTTCTGCTTTTTTCTGCTCTTTATCCTTTTATCTCAGATTCTTCCCCCTTTTTTAGGATTAGAGCTGCTGTATAATTTATTGATGAAACTTGCTTTGTATTAAGCTTAAAATTCCAATATGGATTCATTAAAACAATCCACGATTCCCCAAAGCACCTAAGCAATGCATCACAAACAGGGCACCACAACAGATAAATGTGAACCATCTGTGGATTGTAGTGTGTTGCAAAATAAAAGTGCATGTTTGGTAATATACAGTATGTGTTGTGGGTTAATCTCACATTCATTACCATAATGCAAATCAACCTATGAATAACCACCTGGCAACATATAGTTAACACTTCATATCTACAGCCTTTATGGACTACATCAAGCTTTACTAGGCTTATTTTGGCCTATATGGTTTAGAAAAAAAAATGATTCTATTTTCTAAAAAATCAATAGATAAAAATGCAAAATGACGTTTTTTTTTCTATTTTGACCATTGTTAGTTTTTAAAATTGGAAGTAGTGTTATTGTAGATAAAAAGTATACATTTTATTCTACAATTTGTCCCATTTATAATGACACTAAAATTTAATTTCTGGTGCAAAGCATGGCAAAGTTACTTACAAATACATTAGAGGTGTTTTTCACATTTTAATGGAACAATAACAAAATTAACAAACAAAACAAGGGAAAAAAATGTTTAAACATTACTGTAAAGAATAAAATCAATTGTGTGCGGTGCTATTTACAAAAGTGCTCAAAATGCTCTAATATAATCAGTATACAACTCAACAAACTCATAAATGAGAAAATCACATAATAAAGTGCTACATACTTCAAATGTATGTATATACGTTCAATAAAGTTCACATGTTTCAAAGTGCTACTTTTGTATACTGATTTTATTGGAGCACTTTTGTAAATAGTGCCACACACAATTGGTGGTATTGATATTTGGATTAACCCTTTACAGGGCAATCTCAGTGAAGGTAGCTATAAAGAGTATATACCATATAGCAGAGTCTTATTATCGTATAAAATAATAAAATCAGCAGACAATCAATAGCTATGTGGCAAAGGGGAGAAGGGAGTTAATTAAAAGTTCATTATAGTTAGCAAATAGTTAATAAAGAGTTAAAGAGGATTACATTTTATTTTGTTTTTTGTTTTTTTACTTGCATTGATGCTTTTACTGAAGCCATATGCAGATCCAAGGTCACCCCTTTGATTTACATTTGAATTAAAAAAGAAGTATGGGTTTACAATAAAACAAACATACATACAAATGTACATAGTCACCTAAATGGCTGCAGCACCAATCTGATGCTGCACTACACCCCTGCCAGCTCTACACCAAGAACTGAGTGATCAAAGACAGTTGATTGTTCAGTTCTTGGTCTTCAGTGAGCTATGCTCCTTCAGCGTTCACTGTAGTGTCAGACTATGCAGGGGATGGAAGCAGCTGGCTCAGGCTCTCAGGGGCATGCTTTTGGTCAGGCATCTGGGCATACCTCAACATTATCATCAGGAATCCTGGAGAGCATAGACAAGCTCTGTGATGTCAGCCAGCAGCAGGTGTTATCCCTCTGTCAGATGAAGATGACGTAAGGCCAAAAGAGCTTTGACATACTTCTCCTTTAAACTGAGAAAAATAGAATGTAACAATACGTTGCTACATCATACTGCATAGGCCTTTACACATTGTCTGATTATCGGCCAACAACGGTCGTCCAACGGCCTGTTGGCCGATAATCCAATCGCTAGTACGTACAATTCGACAGCCTATTTCCAATTGTCGTCCAAACAGAAGTTGGCTGACAAGACTAGAAAACTTTTGTTGGCCAACAAAGCAATGGCCGATTGTTGGCTCGTGTGTACAGAAGTTGGCCAACAAAAAGTTGGAAGTGCAAACACGCATGCTCGGAATCCAGGAAGTGTTAGGTCGTGTAAACCTGTGTTCCTATTTCACAAATCACATTCACCTAAACTTCACATAAACTTCCTCGTTATACACTCATAACACGTCACTATGTTTAGCTTTGTTGGCCGATCTATTACTTGACTACCATTAGTATGCTAGACACTGCCAATTTGGACAAAAGTTGGACGTTCGGTTGGCCGAATCTGCGCATATGTATGAAGCTTTAGTCTCTAACGCTTGCAGACATTATCTACAAAAGTAATTTTACATAGGAATGGTTACAGATACTTCTGTCATAAAGAACAAGTCCCAAATGCCTTTTTCACAGTCTTGATTTGCTAAAAATAGCAGTGGGGGAGCCATGGTAAGGACAAGGAGAGTGTCATTAGAGATGTCCCAGAAACTTTGTTGAAGTTTTTTAGGATAATTCTCCTACACACAAAGCCCCAAAGTGGTTCACATGGAGCTAGTATAACATCTCATCTGCATGGTGTAATCCCCGAACAGCAGAACTTATATTGGTGGAGGGAGGGGCAGCACTGTAAGACAACCAGGCTTGATACATCACTGTTCATCTAACACTTATAGTCCCCAGACATGACAAAAAAAGAGCATCCAACAGGACAAAAAGAAAGCAGAGTGATAATTTCTTCAGATTGCTACTGCTGTTACACTGTCCAATCAAAGGCTGTTGTCTGTAAAGAAGTCTTAGGAAGTACCAGACCTGATTGTGCTATGACTAAAGCTGGGCATAGTCACACCACATTCGCAGGAGATAAGGCAATCCTCCTGCTGTATTGTTGTATTCTGACAGCAAAGAGGCTTCCAAGCGGTCTGAATACACTGATCACAGCTGCAAGCTATAAACTGAAGCACTAAAAGAAATTTTCCAGCAGGGTAATTGAACAGAAATTGATCTATACTATATTACCAAAAGTATTGGGATGCCTGTCTTTACACGCACATGAACTTTAATGGCATTTGAGTCTTAATTCGTAGAGCTCAATATTGAGCTGGCCCACCTTTTGCAGCTATAACAGCCTCAAATCTTCTCAGAAGGCTGTCCAAAAGGTTTAGGAGTGTGTCTATGGGAATGTTTGACCATTCTTCCAGAAGCGCATGTGTGAGGTCAAGCACTGATGTGGCTCGCAATCTCTGTTCTAATTCATCCTAAAGGTGTTTTATCGGGTTGAGATCAGGGGTTGTGCAGGCCAGTCAAGTTCCTCCACCCCAAACTCACTCATCCATGTCTTTATGGACCTTGCTTTGTGCACTGGTGTGTAGTCAAGTTAGAACGGGAAGGGGCCATCCCCAAATTGTTCCCACAAGTTGGGAGCATGAAATTGTCCAAAATGTCTTGGTATTATGATGCCTTAAGAGTTCCCTTCACTTGAACTAAGGGGCCAAGCCCAACCCCTGAAATACAACCCCACACCATAATCCCCCCTCCACCAAATTATTTGGACCAGTGCACAAAGCAAGGTCCATAAAGACATGGATGAGCAAGTTTGGGGGGAAGTCCACCTAATACAACTTCCTGTAATAATGTGACAACGGTGCTACACTGCTCCTGTTTTCAGAGCAGAGTTGTCCTGATCATGTAGGTAGTTCCAGCTTGCAGTACAGTGGGATGAAAAACATGTTTAAGTGGACATGGCTATTAGCATTGCCACTGCTGATTCACAAAGTCTGTATCTTGTTAGTCAGCATCTGGCTACACCTGAGTCTGCCCATTGATTTCTGGATTGACAGCACTGCCACTGTTCCTGAAACTCTGCCACCATGAGCTGCAATGTATTGAAATCTGCGCATGTGAGACACAAATGAAGGAGGATTCGGATCAGTCAGGAAGGGTAAAGGACATTTTTTGTTTGCTTTATGAGGCTTGTGCATCACATAGTACCTGCAATTGGTACTTTTAGTTGTGCCTTTTCACCTTATTGCACAAATAGTTTCTAAACTATAAAGCAAATGCATTACCATGGCCATTTATCTAGGACAAAATGTAGTCTGCAGCTATGTAAGGGACTTTTCCTGCAGTATATTCCCACATTTTACAAGCCCCTTAAGCAGTACATGGGTTAAAGAGGTTACGATATCACTTTATTAAAAAGGGGAATTGAGGCATTAAACTGCATAGATGAACAGATGGTTTAATTTAAACCGACATTTAATAATTACTAACAATTTAACCTGCAATTGGAATAGATTTTCTTTGAAAATCCCAGAGCCACTACATATGCTTGCTAACATTTCCGCTCAAATTGTGTTTTGCTAAGGAAATATTTTAAAGGCTTAAATGACATAGGTGTGTTTATTTTGACTAAACACTTCACATGCATAATTATTCATAGGCTTGGCTAAATACTTATGGCAGCGTGTACAGAGATGAAAGTTAACAAAATACTGTTGGTTTGATAAACAAAAACTTTGGGAAGAATGATATTCCTATGTGGACTTCTGTACTTGTTGTGATAATTGTTAATAACAGGAAGAGCATTACCACATGCAGTGGCTCTGACATTCGGCCATCCCTAAAGCTAATAACTATCAGGCTTTTTATTCCCTTTTTCCTTATAAGTTAACAGACTGACATTCTTGGCACCAAACTTACAAAGAGGCGTTAATAAATTTGAAAGATGCATTTAAACTGGCATTACAATTAGCACATACTAAATCAAACCATCCACTGGAGAGCAATATTTATCTTTTTACAAATATTATTAGAATACTATGCTGCTGGCAACAATGATTTTAACATTGCTTAGTCATTTTTGCATGTATAAGTAAAGATCATAATAGTGGGCATATTGGCTATGTCTGCTGTATCATGAGCCACACTCTTCAAAGGATAAGTGTATGTTCAGACAAAGTGCTCATATCTCTTTTGCCACCCTTTATCCCAGATATATACTTACCTGTGTAGTGGCCTCTACTTTTAGGTAGGTGCTTAGTGTGAGGATTTTTTTATAGGTGAGGCAAATTTAGTCAGGCCCGACCGTTTGTATTCTCGGCAGGGGAGTGGCATAAGGAGTGGTTATTGGCTTGCAGGCGGTGGCACCTCTTGGTTGTCTCCCCTTTGCTTCTGGAGGGTTCTAGAAGAAAGGGTAGGAATGAGAGGTGGAGCTGCCTGGGGTGTTGGGGAAGCCCTGATCAATCCCCAAATTGGATTGGTAGGTGGCAGGCCTTCTCAAATACCTGGGGTCAGCCCAGCCAAGGAGAGTTCGAGTGGAAGAACTGGGAGATGGAGCACTATTTGTGGAGGCCTTTGAGCCCCAGTATGGGGGGGTGACCTTGGGTCTGGAGGCTCGGGAGTGGAAGGGACCCCTCAGTACATCCCATGGGGAGTCCTGACCAAGGATCAGGAGAGAGCAATGAAGTGGTGCTGGGCAAGTCTCCGGGAGGGATCCACCAGGTGTCGGTGAATGACACACACCCAGGGAAGCTGGAAGAGGCACACTGGAGCAGATTGGGGAGAGAGAGAGAGAGAGAGACAGTCTGAGAAGGGTGCAAGAGCCAGTTGGGACTGTGGTGTCACTGGGCAGTGGAGTTGGGTCACTGCAGCCAGGAAGGCTGGCAGGGCCTGTAGAAGGGACTGACTGGGAGCAGTAGTCTGCCGAGGCTAGCTAGAACTTCTGTACTATTGCTACACCCGAGGGGTCTGCAACCTCTTGCCTGTAATGGGCGGTCCACTGAGGCCTGACCAGAGTCAGATGCAGGTCTCACCACGTGCAATCTAGGCCTGGAAAGTGTTGTGCAGGAGAGAGAAAAAGGAGAAGTAACTGCAAGCAAGATTGGGCTGGAGCAGGAAAAGTCGTGTATATACGGGATTGTATATAGTGTGGTTACATTCAAGAACTGTTCAATTTGCTGGGCATCCCATAAGTACCCTATACCCATCCAAGTTAATAAAAACAAAAAAACACAAGTACCGGCCTGTTCTTCCTGACTCCGGATGTGTGGAAAGGAGTGATTGAGGACAGTGTGACAGGTGAACCACTACTTCCAGCAACCGACACAGGGGCATGGCTACACCTGATTAGTTCCCTTTTTTTTGGGGGGAGGGCAGTTTTGAGGAACCTTAGTGTATGGGGGGTTTTTCTGCGCTATGCCCTGAGTGAGGATGGGGGGCAGTAAGCGGCCACCTGTATCGACCAAACTAAATCGTAAGAGTAAGTATATTGTGTGTGGCATCGGTACGGGGACACAGCCAACGACCTTCATCACCAAGTGGACAGTGTGACAGGAGTTAGTGAGGAAAGGTGTGTAGGCCTCAGTCCTTCTTGTCCGGCCATGAACACAAAAAAACAAAAATAATTGAACCTACCCATATCCCATGAATACCCTACGGGTCGTTTAACTTGTCAAGAACTTACATTGGTGTGATATATGTTAGGGCATATATGTGCTGAAAAGGACGAGGTCGGGTTAGAACGAACGTCAATGAAGAGGAAAAAGAGAGAGGACGTGTTGTGAAAGGTCCGGATCTAACGTGCA
>BLSH010394083.1:106631-131500 GCA_018402905.1 Glandirana rugosa
AAGTGGATCTCCTCCCTGGGTCGCGTCACACAGCCTGGTCGTCCCTTTCAGGTGGCTCTGCGTCCTCTCCTGGTATCTCTGGCTTCCTCTGGGTTGGTTGGTTCCGAATTAGGATAACCACGGTCCTCCTTGTCAGCCGGGTGTCCTCTGGAGCGGGGGGGGGGGGGTGGAAGGTGGAGGGGGAGTTTGCGGTGGGGGTCCTCGAGTATCTCCGTCAGTTATGTAGAGACAAAAGATGGGTACTCGCCATAGTGTAAAAATCCCACTGACAAAGTGGTTTTATTGAGAAATTCACTGACAATGATTAAAAGTATAAAAGTCCAACAAGCTTGTAGGTATAAAAGGTCCAAAGTATAAAACGCAGCAAACAATAAGTCAGAAGCGCCCGACGCGTTTCGTGTAAAAGACACGTCGTCTGGGGGCTAGTTTTGAGGAACCTGTAGGTAAATAAGAGAGCCAGAAACTTCACTAAGTGGAAAAGTGGGGACAGGGACAGAGGGGATTCCTTTCCTGGAAATTAGCCAGTAATCTAATCAAAGTAATTGGAAGCAGAAGAGCTAGTGCAACCTGCATATACCATTAGCTGCAAGCATATATTGTAGATGTACACCAGTATTGAAATAATGGAAGCTTTTTATGAGAAAAGATTAATAAGAGTACATACACTCAAAGGACAAACGGGTGTTATCAGCAAACAGCCTGAGAGGAGTCCTGGTGGAAGTCTGCATATATGTCCAGTTATAAATAGTCATTACTAGCCACTTGCCGCAAAATCATGTACCTAGTATATCATTTCACTTCAAGTGGATGTATTGAGGCGATGCCTGCACCTGCAGGTATCCCCCCGATACCGTTTTTTAGAGCCAATGGTTGGCTCTCTTGCTATCTTTAAAGTGTTACTAAACCCACAACAGTAAAATCAGTCTGCATATGCAGAATAGCATGCTTGAAATACTCACTGTGGAACTTAAGGCCTTAATTCTCTGCATTGTGTAAAAAGACTCTTTTATCTTGTATGGCCAGATACTTCCTTCTTGCACTGTCTATATGTGTAATGCTATACTACATGCAGGCAGGGTGGTAAGTTTGTACATGCCCTGTTCGGTCTCTTATGCTGTATTGGAGATTTCCTTTTTCAGTTGAGTTTTCAGGTCACATGGTATTTACATCACACATGTAGGCGTGCATACAGATTATAAATGACAGCCCAGTCCCTCCCTCCTCCTCCATGCCCAGTAACTAAAAAAGAACACGTGCGTGGGATATCACATGTTGATTCATGGAAGATCCACCTCCCATAAAAGCACATGGATACAGACTGCAGTGGATTTCCAGAGGCAGTGATTGTTTATTTTTGAACTGAGCATGTCATTGGCAAAGCACCAATCAGCTCTGGCTGAATTGTGAGAGAAGGGTCACTGATGCAAACGAAGTTTCATCAGAGGAGAGTGAAATCTCCTACATGAACACTGGGTCCTTGCAGTTTATCACCTGAACGCAATATACAGATGAAAAAAAGGTATATAGCAGCAGTATTTTGATATAAAAATATGATTTAGAAGCTGTGTGCACCGTGGAGGGGCAGATGAATTATTTTTATATTGCTGGGTTTAGTAACACTTTAACCAGTTGCCAACAGCCCACCATCATCTGACGGCATCAAGGCAACTCGGCTTGATATCACAAACCGCTGTCTCCTGACAAACAAAGAGTGACAATTTTGAAAAAAAAAATATATATATAATTTTATACTTTTTGCTATAATACATATCCAAATAAAATAAAATAAAAAAAGTGTATTCCTCAGTCTAGGCCGATATATATTCTTCTACATATTTTTGGAAAAAAATCGCAATAGGTGTATATTGATTGGGTTGCGCAAAAGTTATTATGTTTACAAACTATGGGAATAGATTTATGGGATTTTTATTATTATTTTTTTTACTAGTAATGGCGGTGATCTGCGATTTTTAGCAGGACTACGATATTTTGGCAGATTTGCGCATTAGAGTCAACCCACCACTGACGTAGGTCTTGTCTCCTTTTCCTCCCCATTCCTGTGCTATCGGGTTTGTTAGGTCAGGGGTTATATTGTTGTCTCTTCCCGGGATCAGGTTAGCAGAGGAATTTTATTTGTCCCCGGTGATAGGGGGCGCAGTGTGGACTGAGCCTGTGTGTGAGGCGGCCCACTGTGTCTCCTTCCTCCTCATGTCTCTCCAGCCTGCAGGAGGCTGCCACCACTCACAGACAGACAAGAACCGCGATCTGCCTCTGACAGCATAGGAATTTTCCTTGGGCATTTTCTGTTACCCCTGTGGGAACAAGTGTGTCTGACTCTCTAATAGAACTGGGGTCAGACTGTAAGGTGAAAGAGCACGCTAGCCAGTGGAGGGATTGCACACTTTGATTGTGTTTATGCACACCTTGGTGGACCGATTTATCGTTTCTTCCTTCCTTCTTATGGACTATTGATGGATTATATTATTTGGATATTAGAGTAATTATAATAACTGTGCTGCATACTTTTAATACCATATTGTTTTTAGGGCTTTTGTGATACCCTGATGTTCAGCTAGCAGTAGTTTTGGAGGTTATGGCACAGGCTGCACTGATTTTATTCTCTATTAACTTCTTGGATGCAATGTCATTAGCTTCAGAGGATACAGAACTGTCACTCAGGTGGTATTTTAGTATTTCCCTTTGCTTCTCCCCCACTAGCTACAAAAAAGGCTATGTAGGAAAGGAGCGGGACTGGAAGAAGAGGTGGACCCAAAAAAGATCATAATTAGACACTCCCAGAAGAGAAGAGGGCTTTGATGTGATGTCAGCAGCCCCAGAGGACACAGAGATTTTACTCAAATGGAACTTTATAGCATTCCCCTTTGCTTCTCCCCAGCAGGTTCAAAAAAGGCTATGAAGGAAGGTGTAGGGAGGTGAAAGAAGAAGTGGATCAACACAGGGCAGAATTAAACACTCCCAGAAGAAGAGAGGGCTTTGATATACAAGGAGATAGGAGGCCGTGCTAGAGAATTAACTACTCCTGATGTAGTCAAATTTTCTATCCTTACAAATGTATAAAAACATTGCATGCAAACATTTAAACTACTTGATTTTTCTGTGTTTTTACTTTCATTTTTGGGTTGGTGACAAAGTGTCTCTTTAAGACAAATTTTCTATGAAAAAAAAACTCTAAATGATTATTTTTTAGTAACTGTGGTATGTTAGAAATCATAATAAACAACAATACATTTAGAAATTAAGATATTTTGAAAGACAACAGTCCTCTTTTGCATGAAATAAATTGGAAAGGATTTTTTGCCTCGTTGGTGGCATTATAGGTAATGTACTGTAAAGTCAGGCATCAGACACTCAAAGACCAAAGAAACAAAGACAAACCAAGGTCATAACTAGGTAGCTTATCAAGGTTCACAGGACAGAAAACTCACAATAGTTAGAACATTTTTCACAGGTGCAAATGGTGCATTTAACACGCATTGCTACATGATGATGTTGCAGGTATCATGGGACATGCCTGGGCTGTAAATATATTTGTTGGGTAAATGCCACACCTATTAACATTCATTTTGGTGTGAAAGGAGGAATAGTGGATTGAGAGTTGCATATGTGGGGACAGAAGACCAGTAGCTGGTGGCTGGAGGTTATCGGGAGTTGCTTTTGTTTCAATTTTGAAAATAATGGATGTGTTGTGCGCTGCCACCTAATCCTATCTGTGATGTATGGCTGCTGCTATCACTATATGTGTTCCCACATAAAGTGCAAAATAAAAAATATATACAATGTGTAATAGCACTGCCCAATTATAAACTTAATACACCATGTGACTAAACTTATCAAAATAGGAATAGCAAGGGGCGTGGCTGACCGAGCTCCAGTATGGCTGCGTAACCTCAGAGCCCCGATCAACCGCCGGGGGAACAGATAGAGGAGCAGCCCTAATAAGAGACTCAACATCCAACACCGAGCTCCTAAGATCCCGCAGACAAGACCGGCATGGCCAAGCACTGAGGCGACCACACACAGCCGAGGAAATTGCAGGAATTATACCTGGCCATGCAGAGGACACAGACCCAACATGGCGGCGCCGATACCAGACAAGGCCTGCAAGAGACTACTGCAATGGCACAGGGGAGCAGGCAAAAACACAAAAGCAGCAAGGCTTCGTGTTACGTGTTATCACTCTTTTCCACACATGGCGGGTCACCCTCGGGTAGCAGCAGCCCAGCAGTGCAGAGCCCCGCCAAGTCCAAGCCCCGCAGAGAATCCCCCATACAGCCTGAAGAGGACACAGGCATGGAGGTAAGCGGCACGCAGGCCCCACACGCAGTACCTAGGCCCCAGAGACCCGATCGCAGCCTTTCCTACATCAGGACAGCCGGTGTCAGACATTGTGCTGAAGGACTTAATGCTCTCGCTCAGAGCCTCTTGGATGATGGATTTAATCTCTAATATTAACCAGTGCAACAGAGAGGTGCAGGCACTAGGAGACAAAGTGGACGCTATAGAGAACTTGATGGGAGATTACTCTGGCTCATTCAACACATTAATGGATGCCCATAATGTACACACTGACGAGTTAAAACGGATAAAAGACAAAATCGCAAATTTAGAAGACCGGTCCAGACACAATAACATTAAAATAAGAGGCATATCAGAATTGGTACTCCCACAGAAATTGCAGCAGTACGTGTTATCACTCTTTTCCACCCTAGCTCCCAACATGACGCCGCACGACCTCACTATTGACAGAATCCACAGAGTGCATAAGCCCTCTTTTCTGCCAGCAGAGACACCAAGAGATGTCATCCTAAGGGTACATTTCTTTCACATCAAAGACCAACTAATGTCTCTAGCCAGGAAACCTGCCCACACCATATACTGGCATACAGATGCTTCCAGATCTATCTAAACACATGCTCCAGAGCCGCCGCAACCTGGCGACCATAACCAAAGCATTAAGAAACCACAAAATCCCTCACAAATTGAGGTACCCCGCTACGCTATCTGTCACACACAATGGAAACACCATATCCCTCTTAAGCTTAGAAGAAGGGATTGAGGCTCTGAGGAAATGGGGCATCATCCCAGAATCGAGCAAAACACACCTTGAACTCACCTATCTGAACCACACGGAAACAGAATGGCAGGTGGTATCTCACAAGCGTTCTGGCAAAAATCGCATCAAGTGCGACTCCGAACCCAAACATCAGTCCACTTAAACTCAACTCAACCCCCGGTCAAGATAGGATATAATCCAAGTCAAGACCCCCTACCTACAGTTAATGCAGCGAACACTGCACATGGATCTAGTTTCAGATCCTCTTTTTATTACCGTTTTCCCAAAGGTTACAGCATCTGTTACGTTATTTTGGCAATGTTACTTTTTCATTTTGTTACCTGCACAATACAGAGTCACCGACTTCCACGAGAAGACCGGTTGGAACTACACAACAAACAAATGGACTCAAATACCAAATGGATCATGAAAACAGAACAACCTCAGGGGATTGCATATTGGTAAGATGACAACACCTATGGCTGAGCAACAACAATAGTGAGTACAAACTACTTCTCTGCACGTCACCCACAACACAATACAATGGAAACCACCTGTTTATCACTTAACGCTAGGGGCCTAAACCACCCGGCCAAGCGTTTCTCTATGTGGGTGGAAGCAAACAAGCACAAAGCGGATATCTTGTGCATGCAGGAGACACACTTTCAACAAGGCGAAATGCCCAAATGCACACACAAGAATTATCCCAATGTGTTTCTTGCCAGCAGCAAAAACCACAAGCAAAAAGGAGTGTTATTGGTGATAAGGGACACACTAGCCTTTCAACTCAAAAGCATTACTATAGATGAAGAAGGGAGATATATTATACTCAAATGTGATATTAACTCCAGACCATACACATTAGTTAACCTATACGCACCTAATACTCACCAATGCCGCTTTATCAAATCCCTCTTAAGACACATAGTGGCAATTAAATATAGATGCGTTCTTATCTGTGGTGACTTCAATTTAACGACAGACCCTGAAATGGACACAACATCCCAGACGATCATTGTCCTTACGACATATATTTCACTCAGAAGAACTATTTGACATCTGGAGATGCCAACATGCGTCTGAAAAGACTATACCTTTTTTTCGGCCAGACACAACAGCTACTTAAGGATTGACTTAATGGTTACGGACAAATGGTTATTACAGAGGGTGACATCATCCAAAATACATGACATTACATGGTCTGACCACGCCTCAATCACTATAACCATAGCAGGGCAGTCTGCCTCACCCCAAACCCCCATCTGGCATTGCAATTCTAGCCTCCTACAAGACCCCATAAACCTACCCAATATAAGGAAAGAAATTCAAGATTTTTTTCACACAAATGCTCCCTCAGTAAACAACCCTTTTACACTCTGGAATGCGCATAAAGCATTCATTAGGAGACTCCTGATCAAACTAGGAACCAGAGCCAAAAAACGCCACAACCTAGAATTTGACTCTATCACGGCAGAGATACATAAATTAGAAATAGCCAACAAGAACAAACCAGACAAAACTGCCTCCCAAAGTCTAAACAAATTAAGAGAGGAGCTAAGAGTATTGTTATTAAAACGCTATGACAATATCCTTAAACACTTCAAAACTAACTCATATGCAAACTCCAATAGAGCAGGGAAACGACTGGCCCATAAACTTAAGGCAATCAGAAACAAAACCAGAATAGCATATCTTAACCATCCCTCTCTTAACCAGAAAGTTAGTAATCCGCAAGAAATAGCAAATCAGTTTGCTAAATACTATGAAGGCCTATACAACTTAGACCAGGACCATCAAACACCCCAGCCATCTACAGGAAGCATAGAGAGATTTCTACATAACCTTAGGTTGCCAACACTCTCGGAAGCTCAGCTACAACATTTAAACACTCCATTCATGAACAAAGAAATTATAGATACCTTCAATTCCCTACCTACAGGGAAATCACCAGGCCCAGATGGCTTTTCTAATGACTATTATAAATTATTCAACAACCCTCTGACACCATACTTGCAAAAAATGTTTACTAAGGCAGCATACACTTCTTCCTTCCCCAAGGAAATGCTTAAAGCGTATATCGTCACCCTGCCCAAACCAGGCAAGGAACCAACTACACCTGCAAACTTCAGGCCAATATTATTACTAAACACAGTCTCCTACTACAAGGTAAATTTATCCAAATCCATCATACTCAACATGGGCATAGCAGAACCAACCACCTCCAGATTAAAATCTTCTCTCCCATTTAAATGCAACTCACAAGGTATCCCATACTTAGGTATCACGTTAACCAGCCAAACACGCAACTTCACAACTCTCAATATCCCGCCGTTGTTTACTAAAATAGAGCAAAAACTCAAACAATATGAGAACAAAGAGTTATCATGGACAGGAAGCCTAGTATCCTTCAAAATGATGATATTACCCTAGATCCTGTATCTGTTTAGAACACTCCCTATCCCAATACCTAAACACTACTTGAACACCTTATGAGGCATTCTTAGTAGATATGTCTGGCAGGGCAAAAAAGCTAGATGCGTCCAAATCAACCTAAATCCACACAGACTGGCAGGTGGAGTTGGGTGGGTAGATATAAAGGACTACTACCTAGCGGTCCAATTAAACCAACTTAAATATTGGTTCAACAAAGAAAACGCTCCAATATGGACAGAAATTGAAACAGAGTTGGCCCCCCAGGGGAACCTGCTCCACCTGCTAATCTGTGATGCGTGGTCCCCTGAGAACACCTCCCCGACACTGCTACCTATGCAAGTATCGGTCCTAGCGTGGAAGGAACTAAGACATACTATATTGGGCCCAACGGAAGATTGCCAATGGCCCTACCCAATTCAGCTACTGGAGAATACCATCCCGTGGCTGTCTACCAAAAAGCTCCAGGACAAAGGCATAAATTCAGTACTAGATCTCCTAAATGGTAAAGAAACAAAACCTTTAGCAGACATCATAAAAGAGTTCAACATACCCAAGGATTGTATATTTACTTGTACTCGTATAAAATATTTCTTAAAAGAAAACCCCTTACCACAGATGAGAAATCCTACACTCATTCGAGATCTATACTCACCACAAGCGAAACCTGTAAGAGGAATTTCACATATCTATAATGCATTGCAAAACAAATCCCTATTTCAAAAATCAACCTCTATGCTAAAATGGGAGGAAGATATCAAGGCAAAATTCACTCTCAAGCAATGGAGCACAGCCATCCAAACTATACACAAATCCTCCCACTGTGTAATGCACGGGGAAATGACACTTAAAATAATACATAGGTAGTACTACACACCATACAGAATATCCAAATTCTCCAAAAATGTATCCCCCCACTGCTGGCGTAATTGTGGACAAATAGGGAACTTAATCCACGTACTTTGGAGTTGCCCAAACCTGACAAGCTATTGGTCACAAATATTTAAATACATGGCATCAATATATGGTATAATTAACCCTCTGAGCCCACAATTAGCACTACTCCACATAGGGATTGACACCTACCCTCTAGAATCAAGATCAGTAATCTCCCATATTCTATTGGCAGCATGCCAAACAATCTTAAGGAAATGGAAAACTGACTTATCCCCTAACTTAACAGATGTCCTATCCCTAACCCAACAACACTACACGCTTGAACGCATTCTGGCCTTCAAACATCTTAACGGAGATAAATTCCTTAAAAAGTGGGAAATATGGTCAAATAATGTCCACTTATAAATGACTCTGTAATGTGCAGGTTCATGGGCACTTAACTGTCTACCTAATTGTTCATCAAATGTTTTGTATTCTATACATGCCTTGTACCAGCAACTCTGAATCCTTGATATATTATTACATAAAATGTAACCTTTGTAACCTTTTTGTTACTGTTGGGTACTCCGATACCCCCATTTGTCTCCTTTTGGGAAAACTAATAAAAATTATTGATATAAAAAAAATAGGAATAGCAATTGCTGTGAACAAGATGCCAGATCCAATTGCCAACAGGTCTACAATATACCATCTTTAAAAATATAAAAAAAGTTACAAAAATAGAAAAGATATAAAAAAATGTAAGTAGAAAAGTAAAAACAGTCCACAGTGCGTCTTCATACATAGAAACAGTGCATGTCACAGAAAGCTCCCACTAGGGGTGTCACCTGGTGGCGGGGTCTTAGCCCCCCTCCTGCTCAAGGCCATAGAGTTACCTGCTAAACATAACAGTGGGTTGCTTCATTTTCACTCCCATTGCCTCATGCCGGTATGCGACCCGCAATCAATATCAGATTGGGGCAAGACAACACATCTGCCCCCACTCAGTAGGTTTAATTGTTACTGCTGACCTCTATTACGAGAATAACATGTACGTTTTAACTGTATACCTTGTGAGATGTATACTTTACTGACTTATATGATTTGCATACCTTGCTTGCCAAACCAATAAAAACATTTTTTTGCAATGAAAAAAAAAAAAAAAAAAAAAAGAAACAGTGCATGTTGCTCTTTAAATCCTCTCAGTGCTCCATCACATTTAAAACAGTGCACCGTCACCTAGTGAAATGCGTGCTCACCTTCATAAAAGACCCAGGAATGGGCCAACAAGGCAATATAGAAAATCACTTCCATACACCAGATATTGATCTTCTGCTCTAGTGCTCCTAGGGTACCTTGGCTTCCCCAGAGGGGAAGACTCCTTACAACTCTTGGGGTAAAAAGGGACAGAAATCCAATAGTGCAGTATCTTAGGTTAATACATACAAAGATATGCCAGTCCATCTTAGGAAATGCAGTCACATTTATTAATTGTAAAACAAGCATAAAAACATGGCAGCATAGCATTAAATCAAGCAGTATCTTACAGTATCCTTCTGGTCACACACGCCGCCTGGCTCCACCTCTACACATTGCACCACTCCCATACATGGCTTCATCAGGAGGTCAATGTGGTGGAGCACTGAGAAGATTTAAACAGCAACTTGCACTGTTTCTTTTGAGCACCTGGTGTGTGGACTGTTGGGACTTTTTCTACTTGCATTTTTTATATATTTTCTATTTTTTAAAACTTTTTCTTATATCATCAGTATCTTCACTTGGACAGGTTTATATTTTAATAGATGGTATATTATAGACCTATTGGAATTAATATCTGGAAACTTTTTCACAGTCATTGTTATTCATTTTTTGATAAGTTTATTCACATGATATATTACGTTTATTATTGGGCAGCACTATCACACATTTGTTCCAATTTTGTTTAAATCTAGTAAAAGCTTGGAGTTTCTGCAGCAGGTGTTTTCTTATTTTGTTTGCAAAAATAACACTTTTTCCACCTGAATCATTAGTTCATGCAGTTCATAAATTCTTTCAATATACACAAGTCACTTTATTGTAATGAGCTATTATATTAGGTAATATTTCTGTAATAAAGCACGAGAATCATTTCCCTATGATTAATCTGTCACTGAAATTTGAATATATTTTTGTTTTCTTTTCAAAAATCTATAGTTATGAATTTAATCGGAAATAAGCAATGAAACAATGTTGCTTAATTAAAATTCATTAGAGCTACTTGACAATTGTAATTAACAGTGAAATCTGCTCTGTGTAGTGAAAAAGTTGACAAACTTGTAATATATACGTTTGTTACATTTAAAGTATTGCATCATACAACCACTCTTAGGCCCCCTGTACATGGGTAAGGTTTACTTCACAATAATGGTGATTCTGATTACATAATGTAGCGAGCTTTCCCCTCTAAAAAGTGGACCAATGCAAATGAAGCAAGTGATCAGACCAGTTGTTTTTTTTAACAATATTTTATTCTATTCCCATGGCACAGGATTTACACAGTTTCATGATCCAGGGAATACCTAATTGCTTTTTGGGGGATAATGAAGCATTTTTTTCCTCACTGGAGCACATTGTATCAGGCTTTATTGGGTTATTTCTTGCCTTCCTCTGGATCAACTGTGGGTATAGGATTGTGTATATTGAGGTTTTGCAATGTGTGTGTGTTTGTGTGTGTTTTTCCTATGTAGGTTGAACTGAATGGACTTGTGTCTTTTTCAGCCAGACTAACTATGTAACTATACAATTTTTTCACAGCAGAAGCAGGTTGCCTTCAGGCTTTCTCTCTCTAATTCAAACTCCCTATGGGACATTCTCAACAGTAGGGAGGGGGAAATAATAAGATCACTCGTTCTTCTCACCTATTTAGCGGTGGGTGCAATATAAGGCTTGGGCTAATAAGACCTGTAAACCACAGACACTTTTTTGTCAAGGAAAGTCTAAAAACATTGTGAAAAGCTGCCAAGATATTTATGACAAACAAGAGCTCCGCCTGCTTGCTTAAAATAAAAACATCAAATATTTGTATGCAATATTTTATATTTACAAGATAAATATACAGTATATCTTAAAACCCAATTCCAGAAATGGGATAAAATCTGCCCCATAGTGCACCCTCTTTTCAATACGTTCAATAGATGTTCAATACATCTAGGGATACAGGAATAAAGAGTATTACTTAAATTAGTCCTTGCTCCTGTAGGATTACTCCATCCATGTGACTGCTCACATAGAGCCTTTTCTATATGGTGCCCCTGGGCATGGTCACACACCTGCTTGCTTCCTGTACAATGCAGGGTTAATAGTTAATGGTGTTGTATGTGATGATGCTGAGGGGCCACTTGCAGCCTGGAGAAATAAAATGTGAAAAATAGAGCCAGGTCTGCTGCGGGGGGGGGGGGTAAAGTAACTATTGCCTCTTCAGCTCCCAGAATTCAGTCTTCTCCTGTCTAACTTAACCCGGGACACCTCACCCTGCATGAGTGAGAACCCCTGAGTACCTCATTGTCTCTACAACTGTCCCCCTTAAAAGGACCTCAATCCAAATATCAGGGAAATGTACCTGCCACCCAGGACACATTCCCAGTGTCCTGTACATATCCCCCTCCTCTGCTTCGATGTGGAGGTGTTCAATGCAATGTGGGACACCTTACAGTGTACTCTAGAGAGGGTGTACACGTTTTGGTTTTGCTTTCCTGGTCTGTATTCAACTACAAATTTCAAATCTTGTATTGCCAAAAACCACCTGGTAACTCTGGCATTTGTGTGTTTATTCTGTCTCATCCAGGTCAAATATCTGAGCAGTGAGTCCAGAGCCCACTTAATGGCCAGGCACTCCAGCTCCAACACAGCATAATTTCTCTTGTAGGCTGTCAATTTTCTACTATGAAAAATGATTGGGTGTTCCTCCCCACTGACCTCTTGGGATATACTGTAACAGCTCTTAAGCCTTCACTGGAGGCATCAGTTTGAACAATAAATAAATAATTCACTTGAGAAGTACTTGGGGCATTGGGCATGCATCTAATTTCAATACCTCATTAAGTTTTTGTAAATCATTACAAAACTGCAGAGTCCCGTTGGCCTTCATTGCTAACACAATAGGGCTCAACCCCATGCTTCGCAATTCCTCAATAACATTGAGTTCATGCATTTTCTGGACTTCCTCTGACACTGCTTTCCTATGTGCCTTTGGGATGCAATAGGGTTTGACTCGAACATCACATTAGGTTCTGTGACAATAGCATGTTCAATAACCCTGGTAAGACCTGGCAGTTCTTAGAACTTCTCTCTGTTCCTCTGTAAGAACTCCTATACCTGCTGTGTTTGCAGCTTGGATAGGGAAGTGGAAACTGGGACTGATTTGTCCCCTACTGGGGGCTTAGAACTGACCTCAGCC
This sequence comes from Glandirana rugosa, assembly GCA_018402905.1. Lineage (NCBI taxonomy): Eukaryota > Metazoa > Chordata > Amphibia > Anura > Ranidae > Glandirana > Glandirana rugosa. The sequence continues at coordinate 119,447 of BLSH010394083.1, forward strand.
AAGACAACTTCCTGCTCATAGTCCTTTCAGGGCTTCAGTAGATTTACATGGTATATCTGATAGGGCTTCCTCTTCCTAGGTTGGTGTATCTTATAGTTAACCTCCTCAACCTTTTCTACCCCCTCAAAGAGCCCCTGCCACCTGGCTAGAAACTTGCTTTCTGTTGTAGGTATGAGCAAAGTCACCCATTCCCCAACCTGGAACTGCCTAAGTTTGGCAGATTGGTTGTACACCCTTCTTTGTGCCTCCTGTGCTTTTTGCATTTGCTCCTTGACCAGAGACATCACCTTAGCGGTCCTCTCTCTCATCTGAGTTACAGTATATGTTCTACAATTGTCTTCTGTTTCCACTCTCTAAGACAAGAAATCCCTATGGTCTTCGTCCATACACTTATTCAAATGGGGAAAATGCTTTGGGAATCCTGTCCTAGAGAACATACTAACTACTTCAGCCCCGGAAGGATTTGCTCCCTTAATGAGTACTTTTTGCGATACAGCACTGCGTCGCTTTAACTGACAACTGAGTGGTCATGCAATGCTGTACCCAAACAAAATTGACGTCCTTTTTTCCCAGAAGTAGATCTTTCTTTTGGTGGTATTTGATCACCTCTCCGGTTTTTATTTTTTGCGCTATAAACAAACTAAGATCGACAATTTTGAAAAAAAAAAAGTTTTTTTTTACGTTTTGCTATAATACATATCCCAAAAAAAAATATTTAAAAAAATGTATTTGTCAGTTTAGGCTGATATATATTCTATATATTTTTGCTAAAAAAAATTGCAGTAGGCGTATATTGATTGGGTTGGTCGGCAAGCGGTTAAACAATTCCCTGACAATTGCTTTTGAGTTGCCTTAGGGGAACTGCCTCTGGATACCTGGTGGCATAATCGAGTACCATGAGGATGTATTGAAGGCCCTAGCAGATTTCATCAAAGGGCCCACCAAATCCATCACAATACGCTCAAATGATACCTTGATAATGGGCAACAGCACCAATGGGTTCCTCGAGTGGAGTTTTTACCCAGTCAGCTGTCATTCCTGGCTAGTAGAACTGGTCTGTTTTTCATGCCTCAGTCTTGTCCTCCCAGGTGACCCCCACTGCGTCATTGTGGGCTAGGTCAAGCACCGTGCGCCTGAAAGACTGGGGAACCAGTAACTGATCTACCACTTCTCCCCTATCCTCAGTAACCCAATTGTAAGGAAACGCCTTCTGCGCACAAGCTTAAACAGGTTCCTTTTTGTACTCGCAGGAATTGGCTAATGCATATGCATAAACTCGCGCATGCCCACAAGTACCTGTGACAGATGTTGGCACCAACCAGGCCATTTAAACTCAGCCAGTGCTCAGGTTTAGTACTGCTTTGTCTTTTATCCTCCTGTGTGTCCTGTGTTCCTGTCATCCTGTATCCTGGTCCCAGTTACTGACCCGGCTCCTCTGACCACTCTCTGAACTCCATCTGCACCGACCCGGCTTGTCCTTGACCTCCACTTCTGTCTGCTCCATTGGCTTCTTTTGCACCAATTGGCCACTGACCCAGCTTGTACCCAGACCATGCTGTTGACTATTCCTCTGTACCTGTTCTGTCCTGCCAGTATATGACCCAGCTTGTCTGACCCTGCTTCCTGACACATCCTGTTGTGCCTGCTGTTCTTCAGTCTGCTACCAGTGCATGCTTCCCCTGCACACTGTCACCAGTATCAGCCTCCTTCAGTCTGCCATCATCCAGCTGCCTGCCTGCTCACCTGCTTGTTGAAGCCATCTGATGACTTCTCCTGCCCTACTGCTAGCAAGGCTTACAGGCACTCATGTCACCCTGTACTCCTGTGTCTCCTGTCTACACTATCAGGGGCCCCAAGTCAGAGGTTTAAGAGAGACCTTTCTCATCATATCAGGTATATTACACCGGTATAGCAGCTGACCAATAACCACAAAGTGGGGAAACTTTTTCAACCTTAGGTACTTGTGACACCCCATTAACTATGGTAACCTGTTCCCAGACATTTTTGCAATATGGGATCCCTCTTATGGGCAGAATAAAATGGACCCCGTGACACCTTGAGTTCAGGATGTGCAAGTCTAGAGTAGCTTTCCCTTTGTCCTCCTCGGACATAACCTGCAAAGGGGAGGCTTCCTCTATGTTCTCCCAAGCCATGGTCTGCATACGAGTAGTTTCCCCCTCTCAGGGGCCTCCTTAGCTGGTAGACCATCTGCCTCAGATGCAACTCTATCAGAGTCCTCTAAAATCTTGGTGTCCGGTCCCTTAAAGGGAACAGAGCAGTCCAGCTGTCCTGGCAGTCCTTGGCTCATGCACTCCCAAAGTTCAACAAATAAAGGACAGTCCCTTCCTATAATAACATCATCGATGAGGTTGGGTACCTCCCTAACCTTCTTTTCAATTGTGCCACAGGCCGTGGTGATTGCTATTGATACCAGTGGGTATTCCTTGGTGTCCCTGTGTAGTCACACCCCCCTAAGGGTTCTTGCTATCGGACTAACCTCCCCAGCTACCCTTTTACCCATAAGTGTTACCATACTTCCGGAGTCCAACAGCATTCTGGCATGAAGCTGGTTCACCCTAAGGTCACATTCAAACCTTCCCTCTGTCAGGTCCATTTGAGTACAACAGACTTTCTGGGCATAAAAGGACATCCTATGAAGAGCACCAAACTCCATGGTCTCCTTCTTCAGGGGGCAGTGGGTTTGAATATGGCTCTGGGAGTGACATCACCAGCACAGCATACCCTCATTCCTTCATGCCAGAGCAAAGCTCTGGGATGCTAGGGTGGTCCCTCCTGGTTTATGGATGATTGGCTCTTCTCACTGGCAAGGGTCCTCAGGGTTTGGCAGGTCCCAGTACATCCTCCCCCACAGTGTATCTCTTGAATATTTCCACTTGCTTGTCTGCTGTCTTGGGGTCCCCATTACTCACACATTGCTGAAGGTCATTTGGCAGCGAGCTCAGATACTGGTCTAACATGACCCGCTCCACCATCTGGGGACCCATCAACAAAATGTTAACTTCAGTTTCAAAAAAGTTTTTGCGGCTACACTCTGCCCTGCATGCACCACCAAATGTGATCTAGGTGAGCTTTGGAATGACCACCAGCCAGTTTGATAAAAGCAAAGCACTTGATTTATTTGAATCACGGATAAACAAAAAGTCAATCAACACTCCAAATCCTGGCATCACAAAATGAAACTGCAGGCTCACCACCAATCTTTGATCCCATACAGGGTTTAAGCTCATCCATAGTAAGGGTGCAAGGCAGGCCACACGGAGGGCTAGCAGCTTGCATCTCAGCTCGTCTGAGAGCTCACACTTGCCACACAGCTTGTGAGTCTCTCTTCCACTCTTTCCCTGACACAGGTGCTGATTTCCCTGCTGCCTTTCAAACCACCCCCACCTGGGCATTAACCCCTTTGAGACCAAAGTCCTGGTAGTCAGAGTTTGGAGGCTCTTCCCACCCAAGTCTTTTGAGTGCAGTGCACACAACCGCATGTTACTACAATTAACATAAAGTAAAAATGATACTATATTTTTCATGATTGCATTCATTGCAGTGCCTACTTACAAATCATTTGCCTTACTTTACCATTTTCAAATACTTGCTCGTCCATCTATTTTTTTTTTTGTTTGTTTTAAATAGAGAGGAATATAGAACAATAGATTAGAGACATCTTTATATTTGATTCCACTTCAATCTCATTTAGCATTGCTTTCCATTTATATTATCTAACAAATTATCTTCAAATATACACTCTTAACTAGAAAAGTCCAAAAATAGAAAATAGAAAACTATATCATGATAAATATCTTATAATCTGATCACACATTATTGGATTTCCTTTTACTTAAATTTGAAATACACAGAAAAATCATATTCAGCAACCTATTGGGGCTCTAGCTTACAGATTCCCACAGACATAAAAGGTAGTCGGACATACAAGCATGACGATCTGTCCATGCTCGGGCATCTGGGTTTACCAGTGGGTCCCTATACATAAATGACTGTCTCATGTTTAGGCCATGCAAGAGGATGGTGGGTGTAAGTACCTCTTGGTGTCATTATCTTGGGAAAAAGCAATAGAAATGAGCCAGCAATCTAATGGGTTCATTTGTATTTTTCTTTAAAAGCATTAGACAGCAGAGATGTCTCAAAGACATGTGAACCAAAAACAGCTGGGTCAAGCAACTCCTCTCAAGTTAATGGATACCATAAAACACATGCAATAGTATCTAATTGCTTACTGAATTGTATACAACGTGAACACCAATGGATTTGTTTTTCAGTGTATCCTTCAACCCATCAGTAAATCTATCTGTCTATCTATCTATCTATCTATCTATCTATCTATCTATCTATCTATCTATCTATCTATCTACAGTATCTATCTATCTCATGCAGCAGTAACACTTATTTTCGCACAATACAATAATCAAGAATGCAGTGCATAGACCACTTCCTTATTTTAGAGCTAGAGTAGAGGAGATGATATATAGTTATATATTTTTGTTTACTATTAACATGATATATAACAGTACAAACCAAGGTTGTACAGATAATATTTGTATGATTTTATAAATATTGTGTAATGCAAAATAAGAAAAATATATTTAGAGCGTAGGTTTGTCTTCCGCTGAGCTGTATAGAAGTCGAGAAATAAATGCTGCATGTAACATTATGACACAATTTAGATTGGCTTATCACTCATCCTCTCAACATTATGAAAGAATAAGGAAACTCTGTTCAATAATACAGTATTTTTTATTTCTACTGTGCCTTCAGAGATGGGATTTCATTACGATTGCCAAAGTCCCTCAATTCCAAGGAGATTCAGGTTTCTCTATATATTAATGTTTTTTTTCCCTATTTTAATCTCATTTTAGAAAATACAAGTACATAAATGCATAACAAAGCCATTTTAGCACACAAAACTCTTTCTTTTTTAATATTCTGTCCTTTCAAGTACCATTAAACCTAAAATTCAAGTGAACATTATTAAACAAGCTGTAAACACATTTTGTAAACATTTAGTATGTGTTAAAGTGTCCCTTTAAGTATAAAACATTACATATCTGGCATTATATTTATATTTACTAAGAATTGTATTCTGTTATATTACATAATGCAGTTAAGGAAAAATTGTTAAAGCGGAAGTTTACTTAGTAAGCTGTGCCTAAAATAAGGCACCCCAACAGCAAAGGACTAGTCATCAGCATTGCATGTAGTCTCCCTCCTAATATTTTCCCTATAAGCCCCCCTTTCCCACCTGAGCTATTTGTCATGCATTTCCAGAAGCATAAAAATGCTTGACAAAAATATTTCCATTTTATCTACTGTATAAGGCCCGTTCTGACATCACCAAATCTCTCCCCAATTTTTGTGTGAGCACTAGTCAAAGGCAGCATCGCTGTAGATGATCTGAAGCTGTAGATAGAGCTATATAGTGCCGTACAGCTATAAAGTCATAGGCACAGGAGAGCCTAGACACACTCACATACCAAAAATGCACTGCTATTTTCAAGGGGAAAATCAAGACAAAAAGTTACATTTTCAGGTTAGTGCTTAAGCACAATTAATATTACCAAATGCTTCCAATAACACTGTTTGGGTTCTAGTCCACTTTAAAGTGGTGACAAAATGATGGGAGATGCCATTGCTATCTTATTGTTTAAGGTGCAAGCTCTGAGGCTTTCATTTTAATCCTGGCTTTACTATTTAATGATTTGCTAACCTGGAACAAGCATAAAGGCTGAGAGTTCAGAAATATCAGACTTGACCAGCTGCATGCTTGTTTCATGTCAGGGAAGCAGTGAAAATAGAATCAGGATGACAGGCCCACAGCTCACATCTTTGAAAGATGCTAGCAAAACAGCAATGGCAGCTGCAATTTTTGTATCGAAACTACTTTCAATATGTCTGCTTTCTGTAGCCTTTTGAAATATTTCTGGACAATAACAATATAATTTTTCTGATTTACTTCTGAATTTACTAAAAAGGATATTTTATGTTCTTAATAAACCACATTGTATTTTTTCTGACAATTTTTGATGTTTTACATTTCAAACTGCTTTGTAGGCTTATTTTTTAAAGTCTTCATGCAAAATGATTCTATAATTAAATCGCACAGTCCAGTCATGTTTGTATACTATTAAATACAAACTATGAAGAAAACCCTCTAATTGAGACTTTTAAAGACATTGATTCCAATGATTAGAGAAATATCATAAAATATATCAATTTTATCGAAACATATTATAACAGGAAAATAAAAATCTTAAAATTACCCGATGCTCTCATAGGAGTGTGGTTTAACAAGGTTACAAAGCATAAAAAAGAATGACAAGGTTGGTATAACCACAATACTCTGTTGTTGAGTGTAGAGTGTACCCAACACGTTTCAAGATGTGCGATTAATGCTCTTCATCAGGGGTAGGTGGTTGTAATAATAGCAGCATTGCCATTCATATAAATCATTGTATCCAAAAACCGTCAGCTGGTCAGTTTGGTCAGCTGCTTCTGGATGACTCTGAACACATGCACCTGCAGACCAGATTGGCACTGTATCCAATATAGATCCAGCTTTACCTTTATCCTTTACAGTGACTTTTTCATCTATCCTTTTTTTATGGATAATAGTCATATAGCTTTGTGTGCTGCACAGGCCCACTTACGTTGATTCCTATTGTGAGTCATACAGACCCTTAATTGAAACTCAGGGAGGAACAGACCACTCCAACATTTTTTTGCTGCTTTTCTTGGGGCGTGATCCCCGTGGGCAGGGTTTGGTGCCCTTTAGGACTAGTTAGCCAGTGTGCCATTAATCTCCTCACGGATGGACAATAGGTGGCAAAAGATATTTCTGTACAAGTTTTTAACAAAGCTATTTTGGATACAATGATTTATATGAATGACAATGCTGCTATTATTACAACAATCTTCCCTGATGAAGAGCATTAATTGCACAGCTTGAAATGCATTGGGTACACTCTGCACTCAACAACAGAGTATTGTGGTTATACCAACCTTGTCATTCTTTTTCATGCTTTGTAACTTTGTTAAACTGCACTCCTATGATAGCATTGGTTAATTTAAAAATTTTGATTTTCCTGTTCTAATATTTAAATAAAATTGATATATTTTATGATATTGCTCTAATCTTTGGAATCAATGTCTTTAAAGGTCCCAATTAGAGGGTTTCTTCGTAGTTTGTATTATCCAAGGATGTGGGCATTTTTTACTTTCCTAAGATAGTACTAGCATTTATGTATACTATTAAATCTTCATTTTAAGATATCTTGAAAATACAGTCATGCAATCGGTCAAATATTTCCTGATTTCTACATTAAAATCATGATTTCTACATTACAAATGATATGATTTGTTCACAGAAGCTTTCGCTTTTCTAAAATTTGTGATTTCCACTATACGGTTTGGTCTTGACAGCAGAGCCAGTCCTGGCAAATACTGTAGTCATCCACTAATAAGCAACCTGTATACAGTGGCTCATAAAAACAAGATTAGACTGCACCTAAAATATATCCGTTGATAGAATAAATGGTTTTCTATCAGGTTATATACAGTTGTGCTCATAAGTTTACATACCCTGGCAGATTTTATGGTTCCGCCAGGAAGCTGCGCATGGGATGTACTTGGACATTCTAACATGACAATGATCCAAAACACAAGGCCAAGTCGACCTGTCATTATAGAATAAAGTGAAGGTTCTGGAGTGGCCATCTCAGTCTCCTGACCTCAATATCATTAAGCCACTCTGGGGAGATTTCAAACGTGCAGTTCATGCAAGACAGCCCAATAATTTCCATGAACTGGAGGCTTTTTGCCAAGAGGAATGGGCAGCTTTACCATCTGAGAAGATAAAGAGCCTCATCCACAAATACCACAAAAGACTTCAAGCTGTCATTGATGTTAAAGGGGGCAATACATGGAATTAACAACTGAGTTATGTAAACTTTTAATCAGGGTCATTTGGGTAGTTTCTGTTGTCATTATGATTTAAAAAGAGTAAACACAGTTGATTTATAAAAAATGGCTTCAGCCAAACACTAAACATGAGTGAAAGAAATGTTTTTGTGTTATCATTCATATTCTCTTGAAAAATGGCCAAGAAATCATAAATTCTGCCAAGGTACGTAAACTTTTGAGCGCAACTGTAGCTGCCTGTGTCTCCAGTGGAGAGTTCACACTCTCTATTTGACCAACTGACCCCTGTCACCTGAACAGGAAGTTATGGGACATATAAAATGTTACGATTTTAACCAAAACAGTAGGTGAAGGGGAATTCTCTCACTGAGCCTGCTGGCTTCCAGGAGAGAAAGTGAAAGGAAATCTCTTCAATGGGACAAAGACAGAAAAAATATATTTGGATTTTATCCATTCCCTACACCACTAAAGCAAAAGGCTACCGAACAACATTCAAAGTAAATCAACTTACAGTATGGACAGCCATAGAGTTCCACTCTTAATCCTATTTGTCCCTCTTCATTCCAGTCCAGGGGAACAATGCGTACATAGCGAGCTACCACTGAATGCTGCAGGTCATGTCGGACAACGGTGTCTGAATTTCCATTTCCAGGAAATGCCTGTTGAAAAATAAGTAGTATAAATCAAACAAATTCTAAGTCTTCCCAATCATCAGACAAAAAATAATGTAATGTTATAGCAAGTCACAAATGGGAGGCAGCAACTGGGAGTTGATCTGGGTCAAACATTTTATAAACAAAGCCAGTGCACATCTCTGTCTTGAAAGTACTGTATATGCAGACCTTGAATAATGCCTAAAAAATGATGACTCCATCCTTTAATAAAGTTATTGCGAGGGGAGAAAAATTAATGAAAAATGGAAATGTTCTTTCGATCTAACATTCAATGGCCCACTCATTGTATAGGAAATTTTCCAGCGAATTTCAACATTTTTCCAAACATTTTACACTTTAAACATTGTTAAACATTCTCCTTTGAAAAAAAAATATTAATAGCACATCTTTTTGCAGGTAAAAAAAAAACGTGCATTTATTATTTGTTTCAATTAAGAGCTTGTAAAACATTGCACCTGCAATCAGCAGACTGTCAGCATTAGACATGTGCAGAGTGAAAAAAATTTTGTTTAGTTTTGTTTCGATTCCTTATTTACATAAATTAGTTTCGTTAGATTTGTTTAATTCGTTTAATCAGTTTTCGGAATTAGTTTTGTTTATTCGTTTTCAAATCAATTTTCAAATTTTTTCAAATTCGAAAAGTTTTCAAATCCATTTCGAAAAGTTTACAAATCAATTTCGAATAGTTTTCGGAGTGAGACAGAGCTGTTTTACTCTGTTGTATTCTATTCTTTTGTTTTCTGTTATATTTTTTTTTTAGTCTATTGTTTTTTTTTTCTGTTCTATTCCTTTGTTTTCTATTCTATTTTGTTCTCTTTGGAAACTGAAAAACGATTCAAATTAAAGGATTTTTCAAATTTGAATTTGAAAACTATTTGAATTCGAAAAGTATTCGAAAATGATTTGAAAATTATTTCGTCCGAAATTTTATTTTGTTATTTCGGGTATGTTTAAAATCGGTACTATTGTAATTTGGAACTTTGAATACATCCAAATTTCCGAAAAACAAAAATTAATCTGAATTTTAATTTGGAACAAAACTAACTGGACATGTTTAGTGAGCGTAGCTGTCTGCCATTGCCTCATATGGGCAGGCAGTTACCGAATGACAGGAAGCATCATTGAACTACCAAGAGTGCTCATCAACACCCTGGTAGTTCATTGAGAGCTACAAGCTGTCAGCCACATTGGCTGACTGTAGTTGTAGTTCTCCCATTCACAGAACTCTGTGAATGAGCGATGCAGCCAGTTGGGCGATGCCCTGCATGAGTGTTATTTTTTAAAATATGGCAGCAGGTGGGGGGGAGATGATCCTCAGCCCACTGTCACAAAGGGGAAATGGGGGTATGTGTGGGCTGTTGCATCAGTAACATAGTACACCCTAAAAGGGGTGTAGCATGCAACATGTTAGGAAAGGTGAATTTGTTTAACCACTTCAGCCCCGTGTAGGATTTCCCAGGTTAAGACCAGAGCACTTTTTGCGATTCGGCACTGTGCCATTTTAACTTACAATTGCGCGGTCATGCAACGTTGTACCCAAACAAAATTTGCGTCCTTTTTTCCCCACAAATAGAGCTTTCTTTTGGTGGTATTTGATCACCTCTGCGTCATTTCTGATCACCGCTATAAACAAAAGAAGAGCGACAATTTTGCAAAAAAACCCAAATTTCTTACTTTTTGCTAAAATACAAATCCAAAAAAAATATAAAAACACATTTTTTTTCATCGGTTTTGGCCTATTTATATTCTTCCTCATACTTTTGGTAAAAAAAATTGCAATCGGCATTTATTGATTGGTTTGCGCGAAAGTGGCCGCATTTACGGATGATGAGAATTAATTTCGGGGGTTTTTAATTTATTATTTTTTTTACTAGTAATGGCGGCGATCTGCAATTTTTAGTGGTACTGCGATATTGCAGCGGACATGTAGGACATTTTTGACACTTTTTTGGGACCAATGACATTTAAATGTCCACTGATTACTGTATAAATGTCATTGGCAGTGAAGGGGTTAACCTGCAGGGGGAGATCTAGGGGTTAACTGTGTTCCCTGGGTGTGTTCTAACTGTGGGGGGACTGGGCTACCATGGGCATAAGAGATCTAACTGATCGCAGTGACAGGGATCAGTAGATCTCCCATGCCCCCACTAACAGATCGGGGAACCGCCGTGTTTACATCGGCGGTTCCCCATTCTTTGGCTGTGGCCGCTCATGGACATCGGGTCCACCCAAGCCGCGGGCACACTCTTCAGGAGTATGGCGGGCTCCCCCTAGCGGCCACTCGCAGATCACCGCTTTTTTACGGCGATTCGTGCTCAGCGTCCACACTGCCACCGTAAATACACGGTAGGCAGTGTGGAAGTGGTTAAACAATCAGTTAGACAATTGTTTGTCCAACAAAAAAAATTACTGACACGTTCATTCATTCATTTTCAATCATAAAATGAAAATGTACTATCGCGGTAATCACCCAAACCACACAAAAATTAAACATTTGGTATACCAACTCTATTTTTTGTTTGATTGAAGTTATTAAGTATGCAGATGACACCACCGTGGTCAGCCAGATAGACAACCACGACGAATCGGCCTACAGGGGAGAGATCCGTAATCTGACAGCATGGTGTGCCAACAACAACCTGACCCTCAATGCCACAAAGAGCTCATTGTGGACTTTTGGAAATCCAACAGCAGGAGATATCTACCAGTCAACATCAATGGAATTGAGGTAGAGCGAGTCTCCAGCTTTAAGTTTCTGGGAGCTCACATCTCTGAGGATCTGTCATGGCAGCAGAACACTTCAGCCCTGGTTAAAAAAGCACAACAGCGTCTGTACTTCTTGAGAAGTCTCAAAAAATCTCATCTGTCCCCAGAGATTTTAACGAGTTTCTACCGCTGCATCATCGAGAGCATCCTAACCAACTCCATCACTGTATGGTACAGAGGCTCCACTGTGTGTGAACGTAAAGCCCGGCAAAGGGTGGTAAAAACTGCCCAACGCATCACTGGCACCAAACTACCTGCCATTTAACACCTACAGCACACCAGATGTCTGCGCAGAGCTCACAACATTATCAAGGACTCTTCACACCCCAGTCATAAATTGTTTAACCTCCTTCCATCAAGAAGGAGATACAGGAACTTACGCACCAGAACCAGCAGTTTCAGGGACAGCTTTTTCCCATCCACCATCATACTACTGAACTCTACACCGCTAGATCATTACAAAACAAAATAAAACACTGTATATAACCTCTGTCCTATACATGTACATATTACATATTTTTTTTTATTACTCCTCATTATATCTGCACTATTTTTATCTATGTATCTTTATATCCCTACCATATATTCTGCCCAACATTTCATTCATTTGTGTATATAGCGTGTATATATATATATATATATATATCTGTAGACCACACGACATCCA
>BLSH010394083.1:142381-161664 GCA_018402905.1 Glandirana rugosa
TAGGAGCACCAACAGGAACCTCTCCCTAACGCAGTAGGAGATGGTTTTAGAACGATAAGCTCTCCCTCAGAGCACCAACAGGAACCACTCCCTAACGCAGTAGGAGATGGTTTTAGAAGGATAAACTCTCCCTCAGAGCACCAACGGGAACTTCTCCCTAATACAGTAGGAGATGGTTTTAGAACGATAAACTCTCCCTCAGAGCACCAACCGGAACCTCTCCCTAATGCAGTAGTAGATGGTTTTAGAATGATAAACTCTCCCTCAGAGCACCAACAGGAACCTCTCCCTAACGCAGTAGGAGATGGTTTTAGAACGATAAGCTCTCCCTCAGAGCACCAACAGGAACCACTCCCTAACGCAGTAGGAGATGGTTTTAGAAGGATAAACTCTCCCTCAGAGCACCAACGGGAACCTCTCCCTAATGCAGAAGGAGATGGTTTTAGAACGATAAACTCTCCTTCAGAGCACCAACAGGAACCTCTCCCTAATGCAGTAGGAGATGGTTTCAGAATGATAAACTCTCCCTCAGAGCACCAACAGAAACCTCTCCCTAATGCAGTAGAAATTTTTTTTAGAACGATAAACTCTCCCTCAGAGTACCAACAGGAACCTCTCCCTAATGCAGTAGGAGATGGTTTTAGAACAATAAACTCTCCCTCAGAGCACCAACAGGAACCTCTCCCTAATGCAGTAGGAGATGGTTTTAGAACGATAAACTCTCCCTCAGAGCACCAACAGGAACCTCTCCCTAACGCAGTAGGAGATGGTTTTAGAACGATAAACTCTCCCTCAGAGCACCAACAGGAACCACTCCCTAACGCAGTAGGAGATGGTTTTAGAAGGGTAAACTCTCCCTCAGAGCACCAACAGGAACCTCTCCCTAATGCAGTAGGAGATGGTTTTAGAACGATAAACTCTCCCTCAGAGCACCAACAGGAACCTCTCCCTAATTCAGTAGGAGATGGTTTTAGAACGATAAATTCTCCCTCAGAGCACCAACAGGAACCTCTCCCTAATGCAGTAGTAGATGGTTTTAGAGTGATAAACTCTCCTTCAGAGCACCAACAGGAACCTCTCCCTAATGCAGTGGCAGATGGTTTTATAACGATAAACTCCTCCTCAGAGCACCAACATGAACCTCTCCCTAATGCAGTAGGAGATGGTTTTAGAATGACAATCTCTCCCTCAGAGCACCAACAGGAACCTGTCCCTAATGCAGTAGTAGATGGTTTTAGAATGATAATCTCTCCCTCAGAGCACCAACAGGAGCCTCTCCCTAATGCAGTAGTAGATGGTTTTAGAATGATAATCTCTCCCTCAGATCACCAACAGGTACCTGTCCCTAATGCAGTAGTAGATGGTTTTAGAATGATAATCTCTCCCTCAGAGCACCAACAGGAAGTCTCCCTAATGCCCTATAAGATGGTTCTGAACGCTAATGTCTCCCTCACAGCACAGACAGGAACTTCTCCCTAATGCACTATAAGATGGTTCTGAACGCTAATATCTCCCTCACAGGACCACAATGAAGGTCTCCCTAATGCAGTCTGAGATGGTTGTGAATGCTAATCTTTCCCTCACAGCACCGCCAGGAAGCTCTCCCTACTCTAGTCTGAGACGATGTGACACGCGGCGCTACTTGACTCCAGCCTCATATAGAGGCTGGGTCACATGATGCACTTGCCAATCACAGCCATGCCATTAGTAGGCATGGTTGTGATGGCTTCTAAGGGCAAACTAGTGAAAAGATTGTTGATTGGCTGCCCAGTAGCTATAGAAAAGGCAGCAAAAATACCCGAATACCGAACCCGATCCTGGACTTTTTTTTTAATGTCCGGGATTGAGTTCGGGGCACGGACACCCCAAAGTCTGGTATGGACCTGAACTTTACAGTCCGGGTTCGCTCAACTCTAAACGTGATCACTTATAAAAAAAAGAAAAAAGGTATTGATATATATATTTTTTATATCTATACAAAAATAGTTTGCCTTTCATTTCTATTTTAAACTGAATGGGTTGTTTTACAAGGTGATCATTTACAATCACTTTTGATATTATTTGTTAGGGTTTACATGCATATTAGCTAAAACTTCACAGTAGTTTCCCTTTTCTTTTGTCCACCAAAGCAACAATCTCTTTAGTTGTCCAGAGAGGTGAACGGTGGCTATACTGCTACTAACATACATCAGAATACTATGATTACTCAAACGTCCTATGACAGGCTTATTCACCCATGTGATTTGGTCCCTAGAGACATATTACACGTTATGTGGTTTGTTTGCCATATTAAAGGCATATCAGACTGCCCTACCATGACTATCTCTGACAGTAAATGGCCAATGCCACTGTCATAATTTGAAGGAATGTACATTTTCAATGTCAACTTCTGAGTACTGGATAGCTAACTGTTCAGGATAATGATCCTCCTGGGTTTTACAAACCAATGCACAAAGCTGATAAGCTATGACACAGGGACATTTGCCGACTGCAGATTGAACACAACACAGTACACTCTAGCTATGAAATAAAGCAGAAAAGATAAAACATTAAAGATTTTACCTGTAAATATAGAGTTTTACAAAAGTAAAACAAACAGACGCTTAACATGACCGAATGCAATAACATTATCTTGCACTAACTAAACTCATTTCTAGAGTTTTGAGTCATAGCCTTATTAAACATTGGGGAATGCACAAGTTAATAAAAAATTGATTGAAATCAGATACCATGGCATTGTTTATAAAGTTTATTTTTTGGCTTGTTTGTATGGGGTAGGAATATGACATGCAAGGCATAATTATAACCTGTTGGTGCCAAAAGCAATATCCAGCATTTCAAACATTGCTTAACATCTTGAAGCTGAAAATTAAATCAGTAACACTTCCTCTAAACAGTGAAAGCTTCCAAAAAGCAGGAAAGCGTGTCAAGAGTCCACTATGTATGAACGACTGGCACAGGAGCTGCCTTTTTATTTTGAATGTTTTAATATTGAAATGCTGATTGCAATCTGCTGTCTATAGCTAATGTCTTGTTCCTACAGGAAAGGCCTGGAATAATTAAGGGTTTCATAACTGTTTAAATGGGGGAGGCTTTACTTTCATTTGGTTTTATAGTGAATGAACTAAAATATTCCAGTGCTGGAAATCATTTTCAATTCTATATTTAAAGGTTTTTTATTAATTTTTAAAGAGAAAAAAAAAGGTTACAAGAATATCGATAAATCCAAGGGTACCTCAGGGATAAATGGGAAATCAGCCTCGTAGGGCCGGTCTGGTACATACAAAAAATCCAAACTTTAACAGAAATCAACAAGAGCTCCAGCAGAGTGTTCCACAGAATGCGGCTACAAAGGAGATTTTAAGACGTAGAAGTCTGCTCCCCCAGCTCCACCGCAAATGGGTCCAAGCTGTGGACCAGGAGGGTCAGACTTCCCTAAGTTCTATGGAGTCAAGATAATGTTAACAAAATGTGCCGAGTTATACTTCCATAGTAGCACTAGAAATTGCATATGATCTTGGTTCAAGACAGTCATTTTTAATTCTAAAGACTTTAGAGTTCAATACAGACATAAAATATAAGAATTTGTAAACTGACAAGGTATTGTAAGCTTATCAAGACAACAAACAGAACAAATGTTTGAAACATGCATGGAACATTAATATCTATAACTTGCACTGGTCAGTAACCAAAACTACAAATAATTACTATTTATAGCTTACTAGATCATATACAGTTAGAATAATGCAAAAAGTATTATTTTTTTAAAATGTTTAATTATATTTTTAGTCTTCTAAGTGTTAAATACCATATGGACCAGGGACAGAACTCATTAGCAAGAGTTACAAACGTCGCCTTGTGTGCTCCTCCATGGTGGCTCGTCTCCATGCAGTGACATCCCTGCATGAACAGCTCAAATCTATTGCTATGTCTAGCACTGCCAAATAGGGATGAGACGAACACCCCCCAGTTCGGTTCGCACCAGAACACCGCGAACAGGCAATAAGTTTGTGCAAATACGCAAACCCTATTAAAATCAATGGGACTTGAACATGAAAAATCAAAAGTGCTCATTTTCAAAATGAAATTGCTGATCCAAACACCCAAATATTTATAAATGACAATCATGGAAATTGTCAGGGGTTCCTAAACTTTTGCATACAACTGTATATATTCTTATACTGTCTGACCTGACTTTATATACTATACACTGAATGAGCTGTATATACAGTCTACACTGAATGCAGCATATTTTATATATATATATATATATGTACTCTACACTAGATCTATATACTTCCCTGCCTGCACTGCCTGTATATACTCTCTAAACTGTATCTATATGCTACACTGCCTACACAGACACCACTAACTAAACTAGCTAAACTAGATCAACGTTCCTGTCTCCAGTCTCCAGGTTCACACACTACACACGGCCACTGTTCAAGTGGTCTTATATAGTGTGGGACATGGACGGAGACCCCTGAGCCAAGATTGGCCAAAGGCAATTTGGCCTGCCTTTTAGCCAATCATGGCTCTAACAGCAGAGCGCACTATGATTGGCCAAAGCATGTATGTCATGTGCATACTTTGGCCAATCAGCGGACAGCATTTCTCGCGGTCTCGCACTGCATTAGGGGGTGCTCGTATTTGGTGTGAACGCCCCATAATGTTCGAAATTCAGCGAACGGCTGAACACCTGATAGATGGGGGAACTTATGTTCGACTCGAACTGAGGGCTCATCCCTACTGCCAAATCATTGGGTGAAACAAAAGTTCTATGAATACTCTAATAAACCCCATAGGATGTTAGTGTCTAAACTCAATCCCCGTCTTTTTCACCCCTTCCCTGACTTCCTACTACGGCCTAATGGTACGCCTACACATTGTTCCCAGTCCATGGCCAGAGTTTTTGGTGAATTTTATAGTAAACTTTACAACTGTCTAACCCCAACTCACCATCCCCCCTTTAATCAGGAGACATTTGATACTTTCTTAGCGGATATATCTCTACCTAAGTTATCCTCCTCCATCTCTGTTATACCGAAGTTGGGCAAAGACCCCTCTCTCCCTGACAATTAAAGGCCGATAGCGCTTTTAAACTAGGATTAGAAAATCTTTATGAGGATCCTAGCCAACCGCTTGTCCCAAATGCTTTCTATACTGCTTGACAAAGACCAAGTAGGCTTTGTCCCGGCTAGACACACAGGGGATAATACTAGGCTACCATTGATCTTATACACATGTTAAATAGAGTCCTTCATCCTGCTCTAATCATGGGTTTGGAGGCTCAAAAAGTGTTTGATTGGCTAAGTTGGCCTTATATGTTCGCTACTTTATCCTGATTTGGCTTTCAGGGCTCTTTTATCCTTGCCTTAAAGGTCCTTTACTCCAATCCCTCTTCCCAGATTCAGTTGTCTTCCTTTTTGTTGCAAACCTTCCTGATGTGTAATATCAGCAGATAGGGGTGCCCGTTATCACCACTCATTTTTATACTATGCTTAGAGCCCCTAGCCGCTGCCATTCATGCCCACCCAGACATATGGGGGGTCCCTATGCAACAATGGGAATACAAATTGTCTCTATTTGCGGATAATATCCTGCTGACCTTGAGACATCCTCATCTTTCTCTCCCGTCCCTACACACCTTGCTATACCAATTCAGCCTCTTATCTGGTTATAAAATAAAATCCTCTAAGACAGAAGCCATGCCTCTTCATATCCCTCCTGAAGCCCTGGCCGCCTTACAGAAGTCATAACCATACCGGTGGTGTCTTCATTCCCTTAAATATCTGGGTATACAGTTTACCCCTACCTATTCGTCCTTATACCCTGTTAACTATACGCTTCTATTTAGGGACATTAATGACATGTTGAAGCATTGGAATACATACCCTATCTCATGGTTGGGCAGGATTAATGTTTTGAAAATGTCTATCATCCCTAAATATCTTTACTTCTTTGAAACCTTACCAGTGTCTGTTCCCATGTCCCAACTAAAAAGTGCTTAAACGCTGGTTTCTTAACTTTATTTGGATTAATAAGGCATATCGGGTTGCCAGCTTTGTGGTGTTCCCTCCTAAGAACCGTGGGGGTTTAGG
This sequence comes from Glandirana rugosa, assembly GCA_018402905.1. Lineage (NCBI taxonomy): Eukaryota > Metazoa > Chordata > Amphibia > Anura > Ranidae > Glandirana > Glandirana rugosa. Next base: position 148,483 of record BLSH010394083.1, read on the forward strand.
TGCCCCGGATGCTCTTAAATACTATACAAAATTGGCTCCGTCTATCCTGTACATCCCTGGTCCTCTTCATTATACCAGGATCCTAGATTGCAGAGGTTATGTTTGGCCCCAATGCTTTTTACCTTGAAGATTTTGCGTACCCGTGTTACTAAGTTCTCTCATTTCTTGCCATGCAGTCCATTATCTAATGTGCTTTTCAATCCCATGATACCCGATAATTTATCCTATGCCCATGTGTTATCCTGTGCTCAAGCAGGTCTGTTTCAGATTCGCCTATTTGACCATCCTGTTACTCACAGATTCCATACATTTGATGACCTGCAGACCAAGTACCATATCCCAAACACATATTCTTTTCTTACCTTACTTTTAATGTTCTTAAAGTTAAACATTATCTTTCCACACTCTCCCTATCTCTTGTACTACCTAAACCCACTGCCTTTGAACTTATTTGTGCTCAAGGCCCTCACCGGTTACACCTAATCTCCTCTATATACAAATTACTGCAAGATGCTTCTCCAATTTCCGAAGACCATCACTCCTCTATGTGTAAATGGTCACTTATCCTCCAATATCCCATCATCCTCCCCTGCTGGGACAAAATATGGTCATCTACATCCAAAATATCCAGATGCATGCTGCAGAGAGAGACTACTTATAAAATCCTAATGTTTTGGTGTAGAACACCTGAAGTTCTACATTGTCAAGACCATTGCCCCTCTCATGTTTGTTGGCATTGTGGTAAAACTAGATGCACTCATTTTCATATTTTTTGGCACTGTGAGCTTATTGAGCCTTTTTGGTCTATGGTAATGTCTCTGCTCCAATGAGTACTAGACCTTTCTCTCTCAGTGGACCCGCTACATTATCTCTTTCCCTGGTATTAGGAAACCTTTAAATAAGTTAGCTTCTTTTATCTTGTTAGTGACCAAGAGACTTAGCCCATTGCATTGGTTATCCCCTACCCCCCCGCCCCAGGTCCACTTCCTGAAGGCGATTTCAGAAATTTGCAGAATGCAGCATATGACAGCTCTGGTGGGAGATGCTATGACTCAGTTCAACAGGATATGGGATGTTTGGGATCTCTCAGAGTATGACTCCCCTTCTGTGTCTTGATTGATTGAGACTGGAGGCGGGTATTATTCCCCATGAGTGTTTGACTCTCCTTCTCATGTTCCTGCTTTCCCCATCCTGATCCCTGGTGTATTTCTCTACCCTTCTTTTATTTTTGTTTTCTTTGTGGTTTAGCTACCATGTCCTCTTTACAGTTACACCCATATGCTGTATACATTTTTTTTCTGTAAGTGATCCATGTTTCAGTTTCTACGGATATGTGATTCACCGTGCACACTGAGTTCCAATTACTGTTCTGTTTTATATTGTGATGTTTTAAATAACATTTTCTGTAGCTTTGCAAAACTTTAATAAAAATACAATTATATATAAAAAAAAACAAGAGTTACAACTTTCCAAGAATACAAAGATATTTTTTTTCTCCCTTTCCCATCAATCCAACAATAGAGAGCCGTATATGTGCTAGATGCAGAGAATAATTGCATCAAAACCAACCAAACAATCCTATTGAGAACCAGCATTAGTAATGTTGGAGAGCATGGGACACAGTCTGGGGGAAGCATCCAGATCCCCAATGCAGGTCAGCATGTGTTCCAGTTATTATACACTAGTTGATCATAGGGTCTATGACATGATGGAGAAAGGGATATACCAGGGGATGCCACCTTCTGCAGGTCAGATCCAAGCCCCAAAGAAACATCCCTCATATACCCCCAGTCAAGCAACTCAAGCGTTTTCTCAATTTCTAACAATACAATTACTCTGGTCCCAGAGTTTACATGGTCGACCTGCAGCTTAGACATGATTCATATGAGACTGGTCTCTAGAGAGCCAGTCACCTTAGAAAATCTTGTGCCAAAGAACGTGGTGTGAAATTTAAAATCCATATTAAGTAAAGCTATGGGGCAGTATGATGAGTAGTGGAGAGTGTCTTTACCCAGTTTTCCAAACAGTGCTTATAGAGTTTTTCATTCTAGGAGCCAGTTATCTTTGGGACACCTGATCCATTAGCATTTCCTTCCTTATCCACTCTGGGGATCATTTCCAAGGAATCCTCTCATCTGAGAGGTAAGAACAAAGGTGACAGCAAGTGAGAAATATTCGGAAAAGTCTGCCACTAGGTACGAAGCTCATGAAATAATTTATAGAAATGATTGGTTGCTGAGTCTAGTCTGGATGATGAGTTGTGGGTTTGAGACAATTTAGAGAAATAGGGTTTTAAGTCTGAAAGGGAGAGAGGACATATGCATCCACCTAGGTGTCCCTGTAGCATGAATTGTTTTATGCTACCACAACCAATTGAGCCTGTCCCCCTTAGAACTTGGTGCTTAAAGAGAGAGATACCCATTGCTGAACAAAGAGAATGAGCTTGACAACTGCTCATATTAGTAAATAGTAGCCAGCAAACCACTTAACCGTTCAGCAGAAGCAACAGCTGAATGTAGAGCACAAGGTCTCGCTAGAAGGACAATAGTAAATGATTCTTCCTAGTAGGAGACTCAGGCACAGTTAAAAAGGCAGAATATGCATTACTTAGATGTCAACTAGTACAGAACACTTTGCAGAAATTGTCTTTGGAGGATGAGCTTATCTCTGTCTCTTGAAAGAGATGCAGAACCATTTTTAACGGGGAACCCCAAAGGGCCTACCTTGACTTTCAAGCTCAGAAAGCCAATAAGTATCCTAAAATTAAGAGGTAAATCACTCCAAATGGCACTCTGAGACTAGAATGTTAGGTTTTCTGGGAGTGACTGAATTTTTTTTATTATGCTGCATTTTGTTTGGTCTGAATACAAGCGCTAGTGTAAAAAAACTAGCTTCTATATTTGGAAATTGCATCATATTATTGCATTTATCCATTTGCTAATGATTTGGAACAATAAGGAATGAAACTGCTGAGTGAATACCTTTGATTTTATCCCGTGAATATACTTTTTTCAGTTATTAAACACAATCCCTTAAAAATCTCATGGTCAGTGTGTCTCTGTGTGTGTTTGGACTGCCTCATAGAATAGCTATGTGATAAAAACAATGAACTCATATTTGTTTTGTTACTGAATACCGCTACAATTGATCCCAGATAGAAGGCAAGGGACGGCTAGATTCTAAACAATCTATTAACCTTGAGTTGCAAATCGGCATGATTTTGAATAATCAGATCATTTATCTGGCTTAGAGAGATGCTACAAACAGAACATCTGAACTGCAGGCAGATATTAAAAATACCATTCATTCTAGCTGTGTATTCATTAAAAATATTACATTCAAAGCAGGGCAGTGTTCTGATGCTTCTTTATTGCCCAATGAGCAAGAAGGGAAAAAGTGACCAAGCTATGCTGATTAATAGCATTGTAGAAAAATTAGGTCTTTGATCAGGCTATGATCTTCTTCAGGATTACCTGGATCACAAAACTGGTTAAACATAATTTGAAACATAATTGAATCCATTTTACTACTGATGATATGGACCTATTCATTAGAAAGTTTTAGTGCATAATCCTTCTTTTATATCTATCGTTACAATACATACCATATAATACTGATGTGTGCTTTAAAAAGAACCTCTCACATATAATGCGCTACAAACATTGATTTTGTAAAGAAAAATCCTCTTTGTTGTATTATGCTTTTGTGTATGCAGTGGGCTGATGGAATTGAGTTTTAGAAATGGTTCAATTGCTTTGGCTAAAATGCTGAAATAGCTGCATATATCAGATTAAGACTAATGTAAAGCATGACTTTTGCTGAACAATGGCTCTCAATATCAACAGACAAAGTGTGCAGGCTGTATAAGGAGAAAGTGAATGTTCCAGCTAGTATGCAATAAATGGAATATGGCAAATCAGGCAAGCTTGAAGCTGAACTGTAGGTAAAGCACTAAATGCACAGATAAAATACAGATGCAAAAAAGATATCTGTCCTTCCAGTCCTAAAATTTAGACAGATCTGCCACACAGCAAAACCCTGTGTAGTAGGGCAGGAGACTTGATGTTTCGCTGCTGCAGTTCAGTAACTCATATAGGTATTGTCCCTCCTCCAGAATGTAACTAAACAGTGAATAGAGAAGTAGCAGACTTATGAGCACAGCTCTCTTTCATTGTGCTTTATACTCCTATCAGAATACTCCTTGCACTGCAGCACAACTGACTGGCTTTGTGCTGCTTTTTCCTGTTCTCCCTTCTCACTCTGAGCTCTGATGTACAGGGACAGCAAAAGGTTAACACCAGGTCAAATGTGGGTACTTACACGGCTGGATGGATACATAGATGCATTTATTTATGTATTTTACATATGCTTGGATTTTACCTTTAATGAGAAAGAAAACACTTCTGTTTTATGCGCTGATTTTTGAAGGCCCACTTAAAGCGGAGTTCCACCCAAAAGTGGAACTTCCGGGTTAAGAGGAGGTGACCCCCTGACATGTCATAATTAGCATGTCATTTTTTTGGGGGGGGCATGGACCCTGTTTTCACAGGGTCCACAGTCCATTTCCTCTCTTGGCACAGAGGAGCCGGAAGGAAGTTCACCCCCCTCTCGGCGATCTTCTGGGACATGTCACAGGTCCCAGAAGATAAGCCTAGCCATTCACAAGCCGCAGTGCGATTTGCGCATGAGCAGTGAGTGCCCGGCTTTGAGGGGTGGGGGAGACGAGCGAGCCCTCGGGCGGCCGCATCGCTGGAACGAGGGACAGGTGAGTGGCCGATTGTTAAAAGTCAGCAGCTACCCTTTTGGGTAGCTTTGTGATATGTTGCATTATCCTGCTGGAAGTCGCCATCAGAAGATGGGTACACTGTAGTCATAAAAGGATGGACATGGCCAGAACAATACTCAGGTAGGCTGTGGCATTTAAACAATGCTCAGTTGGTACTAAAGGGCCCAAAGTGTGCCAAGAAAATATTCCCCACACCATTACACCACCAGCCTGAACCATTGATACAAGGCAGGGTAGATCCATGCTTTCATGTGGTTTACGTAAAATTCTGACTCAACCATCGGAAGGTCACAGCTGAAATTGAGACTCATCAGACCAGGCAACATTTTTCCAATCTTCTATTGTCTGATTTTGGTGAGCCTGTGCGAATTGGAGCTTTAGTTTCCTGTTCTTAGTTGACAGGAGTGGCACCCGGTGTGGTCTTCTGCTGCTGTAGCCCACCTGCTTCAAGGTTCGATGTGTTCAGATGCATTCAGAGATGGTATTCTGCATGCCTTAGCTGTACTGAGTGGTTATTTAAGTTACTGTTGCCTTTCTATCATTCTGCTGCTCACTGACTATTTTCTCTTTTTCCAGACCATTCTCTCTAAACCTTAGAGATGGTTGTGCATGAAAATCCCAGTAGATCAGCAGTTTTTGAAATACTCAGACCAGCCCACCTGGCACCAACAACCATGCCACCTTCAAAGTCACTTAAATTCCTTTTCTTCCATATTCTGATGCTCGGTTTGAACTTCAGCATGTCGTCTTCACCACGCCTAGATGCTTAAATGCAATGAGTTGCTGCCATGATTAGCAATTTGTGTTACCAAGCAATTGAACAGGTGTACCTTATAAAGTGACCGGTGAGTGTATACCATTTTGTAAATATTTTATTATATCTTTTCATGTGACAACACTGAAGAAATTACACTTTGCTACAACATAAAGTAGTGAGTGTACAGCTTGTATAACAGAGTAAATTTGCTGTCCCCTTAAAATAACTCAACACACAGCCATTAATGTCTAAACTGCTGGCAACAAAAGTGAGTGCACCCCTAAGTGAAAATGTCCAAATTGGGCCCAAAGTGTCAATATTTTGTGTGACCACCATTGTTTTCCAACACTGTCTTAACCCTCTTGGGCATGGAGTTCACCAGAGCTTCACAGGTTGCCACTGGAGTCCTCTTCCACTCCTCCATGATGACATCACGGAGCTGGGAGATGTTAGAGACCTTGCGCTCCTCCACCTTGCATTTGATGATGCCCCACAGATGCTCAATAGGGTTTAGGTCTGAAGACATGCTTGGCCAGTCCATCACCTTTACCCTCAACTTCTTTAGCAAGGCAGTGGTCATCTTGGAGGTGTGTTTGGGGTCTTTATCATGTTGGACTACTGCCCTATAGCCCAATCTCTAAAGGGAGGAGATCATGCTCTGCTTCAGTATGTCACAGTACATGTTGGAATTCATGGTTTCCTCAATGAACCGTAACTCCCCGTGCTGGCAGCACTCATGCAGCCCCAGACCATGACGCCCCCACCACCATGCTTGACTGTAGGCAAGGCACACTTGTCTTTGTACTCCTCACCTGGTTGCCACCACACATGCTTGACACCATCTGAACCAAATACGTTTATCTTGGTCTCATCAGACCACAGGACATGGTTCCAGTAATCCATGTCCTTAGTTTGCTTGTCTTCAGCAAACTGTTTGCAGGCTTTATAAAATACGTGAAAACTTTCGATTAATAGTTTCTAGCAGCGCAATAATGAACATTCACATATAACATGCAGAATGTGACACATAAAATTAATATTGTGAATTTATAAAGTGCTAGTGCTATCAAAGTCCATCATAGTGCAATATTCAATGAATTTGTGAAGTTGCTCCAATTTTAAAGTCCTCCACCTGTGCCACCACGTGAACAAAACAATCACACTGAGGAACCATAAGGCTGCATTCACACAGGGGCGATCCGACTTCAGGCACGACTTTGCTAGGCAACTTGCAGGCTACTTGCAGGCTACTTGGAGGCAACTTGGAGGCAACTTGGAGGCAACTTCAAGCTTGACTATGCCAGGCGACTTTGCCTGTGGCCAATCAGAGCGGGGAGGGAGGGGGTTGCCCTGGATAAATTCTTTTCTTTTAGTCGCTTCCATGTAGATGGGGGATCCGACTTGGAGGCGACTTCTATTGAATCCTATGGGCACAAGTCGGATAGAAGTCGCCTCCAAGTAGTACAGGAACCTTTTCAGAAGTCGCCTTGAAGTCGGAGCGACTTCAGTCGCGTATATTAAGACGGCTCCCATTCATTTCAATGGGATTTCAGATGTCAAGCGACTTGGGGCGACTTGAGGCAACTCAAGTCGGATCGCAAGTCGCCCCTATGTGAATGGGCACTAAGAGTTAATCAGCCCAAACAGAGATCCTGCTGTGTCCATGCATCTCTTCCGATGTCAGTCACAAAGCTATTAGAGATGGTCAGCCCAGCCAGAAAACAAAGCTCCTGCTGTCTCCATAAATCTCCTCCAATATCAGTCACTCATGTGGGTGAAGGAGTTCAGCACATCCCGCTCCAGTAGTCTCCATTATAATAATGAGGTAGTTCCGGGCGTGGGTCAGTAGCGGGGACGGTGTGAGGGTCCTGGGTGTGACTGACATCGGAACTCACTCACTTTTGTTGCCAGCGGTTTAGACATTAATGGCTGTGTGTTGAGTTATTTTGAAGGGACGGCAAATTCACACTGTTTTACAAGCTGTACACTCACTACTTGTAGCAAAGTGTCATTTCTTCAGTGCTGTCACATGAAAAGATTTATTAAAATATTTACAAAAATGTGAGCTCTGTACTCACTTTTGCAAGATACTGTATATATATATATATAAGTAGTAAACTGCCAGAGTTGAAAAAAAAAGTTTAGGTTAAAATGACACTAAACACTCACTGTTCAATTTACATTGTCCATTATATTTCTGTATATGGATGATGGCACTGCAATTATTTTAATTTAAAAAAATCTAAGTACCCTTTTCCATATTAATATACAGCCATCACATGAACCAGATCTTTCCCAGCCTATCTGTAGGGAAACATAAGCAGGAGGAGCTTCTAGTTCTCTGTTGCTGGTCACATGTTTAAAATAAAAAAACAGCCTTTGGAATACAGAGTAAAAATAAATAACATTGACAAACGTTTTTGAATTGCCATACAAATATTTATTTGAAATCAAATCTTTATTATTTGGGTCACTCTCCTCCAGTCTGTGTCTTAGAATAAGAGGGAGGTGAAGCCACTATCAGTCTGCATGTAATATCTTGCCCCCCATTGTGCTTAGATGGTTAGTGGGCATGGAGGAGGAGGGAGGAAGTGGGCTGTCATTTACTACTGTGTATACACCCACATGTGTGACTCTATAGTCACATGGGCTGCTCAGATGTGATAGGGAGGAGTTTCTCATCATAGAAACTCACTGAAAACTGAGCATGTGCAGAGTTGCCACCACAGCTGCAACCAAGATGCAGGGTGAGGGACCATAGGCTGTTAAGCTTAAAAACTATTTTGTGCCACACAAATAAATGTTTCAGGCGGTTTGATTTTTGATATATTGGAATTCAAATTCAGATTATGTAACATCAATATTATTAAAATGTAAAAATAAAGATAGCATTAGTTTGCACTGCATCTGTGCTCATTGGTCCTGCAAAAACAAATGTATGTGCTGGTTTGGTTTCAGAGATATTGCACCACATGTTATTACATTTTAAAATCAATTCTACCATTTGTTTGTGCTGCGTCTTGCTGATTTGTGCCACAAAAAAATTCTGTTTGTATGGTTTTTGAGATATTGGACATTCAACGTTAGATTATGTAACCACCACCACTCCATCCACTTTTCACAATGTTATTACATTTCAAAAACAAATATACCATAAGTTTATGCTACATTGGCAGGAAAAACAAGCATATTGGTATAGTGTATTTTTTCACACAACACTCTCATTTTGTATCAGAAAGAATGATTATGGGACTCATTTATCCTTTTAACCTAAAAACCTAAAATATACCTTTGAAGTTTTTCAGAAGATCTTTTTAGAGCTAGATGTGGGGAATCTATCTTCAAAAGTTTAAATTACTTTCCTAACAGGCTTTAAAAAAGTTAATAAATTCTGTGTTCTATGTTTTTTACAGACATACTGTATGTTACATGTGTATGTTTCAGCTTGATTTTTTTTGTTTTTTTAAAAAGAAGATGTTTACACTTATATTTGATGCTGCCTTAATAATATTACATTGATAACACATTATAAATAATAAATGTCAATAGGGGGGCGTGGCGACCGGCGGAGAAGATGGACGCATGACCTAGCGACGGTCAGCGCCTCAGTAGCCGCACGAGAGCCCACAGAGCTCAGACACACCATGGAAGGCGTGGAGAATGACCCGAAAGAGAAGGAAGGCTCTTAAGTGAAGAAGCTCGCCAGCTTCTTCCACCCCAGCGCCGGACGGGCTGCACAAAATGGTGGAGACCCACGGCTCCTGAAGACACGTGGAGCTGGGGGAGAGATAAAGCACAATGGCAGTACCCCTCAAGCGGCACGGCAAGTGGGAAACCCAGAAAGCGGGGATTTCTCAGGCTCCTCGTCTCCCTCCACCCAAAGCCTGGCAAAATCCAGGCCTGCAGAGACCAGCAGGAGGTAGAGAACAGCATGGAGGTAAGCCGCACATCCCCCACTGCCAGCCACACACAGTACGCCACTCCAGATCCCATGGATTCCTTCCCTGCTCTGGGACAACCAACTTCAGACATAACTCTCAAGGGAATGCTGATTTCACTCAGAGCATCGCTACAGACAGACATCAAAGAGTGCATGCAGCAGTTCCGGCATGAGCTACATGATCTGGGAGACAGGGTGGCACACACAGAATCGTCCATTGAACAGATCACCACTTCCTTTAACTCCATGGTGGATGCACACAGAAGCCATACAGAAGAGATAGAGTGGATGAAAGCTAAAATATCAGATATAGAAGACCAGGAAAGACGGAATAACCTTAAAATACAAGGTATTCCAGAAAGCATACCCCAGGAGCAGTTACAGAGGTATGTTACCGAACGGTTCACTAAGATAGCACCATCCCTCTCTGCAGCAGATTTGTTAATAGACAGAATCCATAGACTCCCTAAGCCCTCTTTCTTAGCCTCAGAGGTACTCAGGGATGTGATTTTAAGAATGCACTACTACAAATCCAAAGAGTCAATTACAATGGCATTCAGAAGAACCGCAGATCTACCAGGGGAATTTGCAGGCCTACAAATGCTACCTGATTTGTCAAAGCACACGTTACAGAGAAGGAAGAATCTAGCGACAGTCACCAAAGCATTGCGGAACCATAATGTCCCACACCGCTGGAAATACCCAGCTACTTTATCAGTAACACACACAACGGTAGCACATCCCTGATCTCATCCATGGAGGAAGGTCTCCAAGCATTGAGAAAATGGGGCTTTCTGCCCCCTATGGTGCACCCTTCACAAGCACATACACCTCACTCGACAGCATTGGAAGTGGCAAATTGTGTCTCATAAAAGGCCGGCCAAAAACAAGTCAACAGAAGGAGGCATAGACCATTCAAGACCACATTAACTGACGACATTACGTCCCAGGCCAAAGGAGTATTTCACATCCAATGGCCCCTAAAGGAAACACGGCAGTTAGTTCTGTTCTCGGATCTGTGTTAAGATCCTCTTTTGTATGTTAACTTTCGGTTATTTCTTAACAGTTTAATTCCCCAAATCCACAATGGTAAGGAGATCAAGTCGAACCCGTAGCACCAATGGAAGGACAACGCACCAATACCCTACAAGGTAACCATCTACGGCACACATCTGAACTTTGACATCACATAATGACTATTAAATGCCTATCAATAAATGCCAATGGGCTAAACCACCCGGCAAAAAGATTTTCTCTATGGAAGGAAGCTACCTCCGCAAGCGCAGATATTGTTAGCGTGCAGGAAACTCACTTCCAAGAGATGAAACACCCGAAATGTACACACAAGGCATACCCTCACATATTCATGGTCCACGAAAAAAACAAGGGGGTAATGATAGCTTTTAAACACTCTCTTAAAGTTAAGATGAAAGATGTAATTAGAGACGTGAAGGGAGACGTGAAGGGAAGATATGTTATCCTAATATGCAAGATCAATGACATTCCATTAGGTGTATGCACCTAACACTCATCAACTGAGATTCCTCCACAGATTGCTGACAACAATATCCAAGTGCAAATATGGAAATATAATGATATGTGGGGATTTCAATCTAACAACCAACCCAGAGCTGGATCTCTCCTCTGACCCCAAAGGGAGAAAATCCTCAATGGGGCCTTTACTGCACAAAGAAGGGTTATATGATGTATGGAGATGTCACCACACATTGGAGAGAGACTATACGTTCTACTCCTCTAGACACGGAACTTACTCTCGCATAGACATGTATTTAACAGATTTATGGCTCCTCCAGAGGACCTCTTCCTCCAGTGTAAAGAATATTACTTGGTCGGACCACGCAGCGATACTGCTTTCACTGGAGGAACAGGGACCAAAGGACCAAGCATCTATATGGAGGTGTAACCTCAAAACTATACAGAATCCTAAGTACAACAAGTATGTCTCTCAACATCTCCGCAAATTTTTCCACACAAATGTCCCATTGGTAACTGACCCATGGCCAATTTGGAATGCAAAGGAAAATGGAAAGCTAAGTAGTTACAGAATCTCAGAAACTCCCTTCGAACCCTCCTACTGGAATAATATGACCATCACTTACGTAAACTTAAACTCACCACCTACTCACAGGCCAATAAAATAGGGAAATATTTACCCGATAGAATTAAAACAAAACAAGCAAAAGTGAGAATACAATTTTTAATTCATCCCACGCATAAGGGCAAAATAACTCATCCTCAAGAGATTGCAGATAAATTTGCTGAATATTATGAGTCCCTGTATAATCTAAAAGTAGATGCAGACACTCCTCAACCTATAACATCAAACATTCAAAAATTCCTAGACGCAATTTCGTCACCCCAGATCACAGAAGATCCACTCCAGACCCTAAACGCACCCATCACACCTCCCGAACTATCGAAAATCATAGCTTCCCTGTCTAATGGGAAATCCCCAGGCCCAGATGGCCTTCCCAATGAATACTATAAATTATTTAAAGATTAACTGATTCCACACCTCTTAAGGGCCCTTACCAAAGCTACCCACACCTCCTCATTACTGCCAGAGATGTTGAGAGTATACGTTATCACTCTTCCTAAACCGGGTAAAGACCCAACGACTCCAAGTAATTTTCGACCAATATCTTTATTAAACTGTGACGTCAAAATATTTGTGAAATTACTTGCTAAAAGAATTATGAAAGTTCTGCCCTTATTGATTAAGAGAGACCAAATGGGGTTTGTGATGGGACGCCAAATGGCGGATGCAACTAGACGGGTTATTGATGTGATCCACCATGCTGAAAGGACCAGAACGCCTTCCCTGCTTCTAGCTTTGAATGCAGAGAAGGCGTTCGACAGGTTGCACTGGTATTACATGTCTGCAGTGTTATCGAAATGTGGGTTTTTGGGACACATTAAATCAGCTATAACCTCCCTGTAATTCACACCCATCAGCACAGGTATACACCACAGGAACGATTTCCAAGCCTTTTGAAATTTCTAACGGGACGATGTCAGGATGCCCACTCTCCCCAACAATTTTTAATTTGATAATCGAACCACTGGCAGAAGCTATTAGCTCACATCCACTAATAACAGGATTCGAGTTTAAGAACCAGCAACATAAATTAAATCTATTCGCAGATGACATCATTCTAATGCTCACAAAACCATTGCAATCTATAACATACACACATCAACTCCTACAACAATTCAGCAGCATTTCATATTATAAGTAGTGTTGAGCGAACCCGGACTGTAACGTTCGGGTCCGTACCGAACTTTAGGGTGTCCGTGGCACGGACCCGGACCCGGACATTTCAAAAATCGTTATGCCTGGGCTTGCAATGTCAGGCCCAAGCGAGTTGTGATGAATATTATACTTTACGACGACTTAACAACATCCTCAACTACACACATACAATATCTAACGTTACCAAAACACTCGTAATCTTACTACAGTAGACGCTTATCTAAATTAAATACAACGACCAAGAATTTGAGCTTAGGACAATAATCACCTACACTCGATTATCGAAGACGGTCACCAAGCTAATAGTTTAATTTTTAACAACCCCTCTCACCCGTAGGACTGTAGCAGGGCAATCTTTAAAGTTTTCCGAACCTTTAGCAAGGACACCACATATGGACACGACTACCCACACTTAATGTCCCTCC
>BLSH010394083.1:174561-186544 GCA_018402905.1 Glandirana rugosa
CTTGAACAGACGAAGTATCTCCTTGGAGTGACATATAAACCACTTACGGTAGTACGACTGATAAACATCTCCGACTTCATAAAGACACAACATGTAAATATAGAACTATAATCTTTAGTAGAGAATAAAACACGAGAGCCTTGCTGTGTTACAATATATATATATATATATATATATATATATATATATATATATTCTATACTATTTTATACTGTAGCTTTTCATAAAGATCAAATCAAAGATCAAGTGTAGAGGAGCCTTTCTATTTGGTCTCTGAAAGCACAAAATAAGAGATGATTTCTAATATCAAGATATAAATGTACAACACAGAAATACTTCAGCCTCTACAAATAGTCAGCATGATGGCATTCACCAAATATACAGTGAGGTTCCTCTATGAAGCAGACAAGTTCTAGACATATTCACAAACTGACTTTTAAAGTGCAGCAATCTATTATCCCTTGCCTCTGATCACAGCCAGCTTTGGGGGACACTTTTTGATAGCATAAAGGCTTTTTTCTGACAAAGACATTTTTGAAGAATAGACATGACGTTTGGAAGAAAAGAGATGCCTGCTTACAGATAGCAAGAAAAAAAATGAAAAAAAGAGAGAAAACCTCCAACATCAATTGCAGTGTGCACATAATATAGATATGAATACACTATGGAGCAATTAGATAAATACTGATAAATATTATTGTAAACTAGACATTTACCTACTGGGAACATGAATATTATGATTTTTATGTTATTTACATTTCAATGTATTCCTTAAAATAAAACACAGTGAAGACTGATCAGACAAGAAAATAAAAAATCAAAGGCTCAACACAGTAAAATAATTATGTTAACATTGTTGTTATCCTAATTATTACCTGTGTAGAGAATTGCCCCTTTACTTGCCTTCCCCAGGAGAGGGTGCAATGTTCCTCCCATCATCCCCTGGACTCCTGGACACACCTAGGGGATATAAATTGCTGCCCCTTGCTGTGCCCTTTGCACACTGGGAATATGCTAGATAGAACAGCTGTCATGGGCTTGCTAGCTGCAACCAGCTACCCCCAATGTCAGAATCATAAGAGCATGCAGCACTAACCTAAATCCCAGTCACTAGGGTTCGAGTCAAACGTATGTTCGGCGAATCCCAAACATTATGGGACGTTCGCTGGAAACTCGAGCGCCCCATAATGCATACAAATCATGAGGAAAAACCCCCCGTTGATTGGCCAAAGCATACACATGACCTGCATGCTTTGGCTAATCACAGCACGCTTTGCTGTGAGAGCTATGATTGGCCAAAGGTATGGTGCTTTTGACCAATCACTGCTCAGCAGGCTCAATCCACGCCCACACTATATAAAGCCGCTTGTACAGTGGCTCTATGAAGTGTGAAGTGTGTGTAACTGTGTATAATGTGTATAGAGAGGGAGCTTAGTTAGCGGCGTGTAGGTAGTTTAGTGTAGAAGGATATACTAGGTAGATAGTGCATTCTGTATACAGTTAGTACAGGCAGTGTAAGAATATATATGTATCTTAAATGGTATATACATATAATACGTTGCCTTTAGTGTAGACCATATACAGCTCATTCAGTGTATAGTATATAGAGTCAGAGAAAGCGGTGTAAGAATATACAGTATCTCATAAAAGTGAGTACACACATTTTTGTGACAACACTGAAGAAATGACACTTTGCTACAATGTAAAGTAGTGAGTGTACAGATTGTATAACAGTGTAAGTTTGCTGTCCCCTCAAAATAACTCAACACACAGTCATTAATGTCTAAACCACAGGCAACAAAAGTGAGTACACCCCTTAGTGAAAATGTCCAAATTGGGCCCAAAAGTATCAATATTTTGTGTGGCCACCATTATCTTCCAGCACTGTCTTAACCCTCTTGGGCATGGTGTTCACCAGAGCTTGTCACTGGAGTCCTCTTCCACTCCTCCATGATGACATCACAGAGCTGGTGGATGTTAGAGACCTTGCTCTCCTCCACCTTTCATTAGAGGATGCCCCACAGATTCTCAATAGAGTGTAGGTCTGGAGACATGCTTGGCCAGTGCATCACCTTTACCCTCAGCTTCTTTAGCAAGGCAGTGGTTGTCTTGGAGGTGTGTTTGGGGTCATTGAGATGATATCACGTGTGAGACACACACAAAGTCATGATATCACACATAAGATGCAAGCAAGGCTGACCCCAATTCGGAAGGCAACTCCATTTTGTGATGGTCAGCCATTGCAGTTTGAACTTAGAACAAAACTCCTCATTTCTACCCCCTTCCTTCCTGGCCAGATCAACTTCAAAGTGGCATCTGGACAAGCCAGAAAGAGAGATTTGTTTGCGTATCTTTAAACAGCCATAAGCCTAACTGATGCCCGGGCATGCGAGCGCCATAAATCACCCAGGCAACTCTAACCTCAGAGTGACCCTCTCCCTGTCTTAAAACTTCCATCAATTCATACCTTCCGTTAGGAGCATGCCATAGTGATAAAATTTACATATTTGAATGTAGAATTCCGGCCCGGATTATTCAAGTATAAACATTCCCCCCTTGTTACCCAAGGAGTGATAAAACTAGTGTATTCTCTCCCCAGGTTCCCTTTATATCACAGCGCATTCATGTGTGGACTTAAATGAAAGCACTCAATGTGCTGAGATTAAATATCTTACTGTGAGATTTGCCACGCGGCCCAATCTTGAAATATGTTTTTTCATAAACAATGCGTGAATTAAGAAGCAGGTAGCTCAACGGCCAGCCCTGGACATTGTCTAAGAAACCGCCCATTCATGTGAATAGTCAGGGGCATATGGCCCCACCCATTGTCACCCAGAGAAAAAGAGATTGCTAAGATCAATTGTCAGTTCTCAATTTCCATCAATGAAGCAACATCAGAGAACCAGGAAATCATCTTAGAAATGCTGATTAGTCACGGACATTTCAAATTCAGGTATATCATTCTGTTCCTTTGCTGTATATTTTGTCTCAGTATTTTGCAACCTTCTTTTATGTTTCTGTAAATATTTTACTGCACCTAAAACTTGACTTTTTCATTATTAAACCTTATTTTGAAAAGTGTTAATTTTGTCCCTAAAGCTCTTAATGCAACTATCGCAAATCGGTTCCTTTGAAGAATGCTACTGTTTTTAAAATAACGCATCTGGATATACATGTCTGCAGTGACAGCGTGTGTTACAGGTGGTATTCTGAAATACTGGTATTGCTGAAATCCTGAGCTCCTCTGGCTTCAATAGAGGTTGTGGGAGAGAAAGGGTTAATTGTTTGAATTAGCCCGGTAACACTCGCTCTCAGGCGTCTGGCATTTAGACGGTGGTCCCGCAAACTGGGAAATCTTTGTGCAACTGAGAGTGGTATGGTTATGTTCGTGACAAGCACGGCATTAGATCAGGGGGGGGGGTCCTCAGTCGTCTGTTGGTGAGGAGGGCATCGATCTGATACCCGCGTTTGTCACAGTCGCTATCATGTTGGAATACTGCCCTGCAGCCCAATCTCCGAAGGGAGGGGATCATGCTCTGCTTCAGTGTGTCATAGTACATGTTGGCATTCATGGTTTCATGAATCAATGAATTGTAGCTCCCCAGTGCCGGCAGCACTCATGCAGCCCCAAACCATGACACTCCCACCACCATGCTTGACTGTAGTCAAGACACACTTGTCTTTGTACTCCTCACCTGGTTGCCACCACACACTCTTGACACCATCTGACCCAAATAGGTTTATCTTGCTCTCATCAGACCACAGGACATGGTTCCACTAATCCATGTCCTTAGTATGCTTGTCTTCAGCAAACTGTTCACAGGCTTTCTTGTGCATTATCTTTAGTAGAGGCTTACTTCTGGGACAACAGCTATGCAGCCCAATTAATGCAGTGTGCGACGTTTGGTCTGAGCACTGACAGGCTGACCCCCCACCATTCAACCTCCGCAGCAATGCTGGCAGCACTCATATGACTATTTCCCAAAGAGAACCTCTGAATATGACGCTGAGCATGTGCATCAATTGCTTTGGTCGACCATGGCGATGCCTGTTCTCAGTGGAACCTGTCCTGTTAAACCGCTGTATGGTCTTGGCCACCATGCTGCCGCTCAGTTTCAGAGTCTTGGAAAACTTCTTATAGCCTGGGCCATCTTTATGTAGAGCAACAATTCTTTTTTTTTCAGATCCTCTGAGAGTTCTTTGCCATGAGGTGCCATGTTGAACTTCCAGTGACCAGTATGAGCGAGTGAGAGTGATAACACCAAATTTAAAACCCTGATCCCTATTCACACATGAGACCTTGTAACACTAACGAGTCACATGTCGGGGAGGGAAAATGGCTAACTGGGCAGAATTTGGACATTTTCACTTTGGGGTGTACTCACTTTTGTTGCCAGCAGTTTAAGCATTAATGGCTGTGTGTTGAGTTATTTTGAGGGGACAGCAAATGTACACTGTTATACAAGCTGTACACTCACTACTTTATATTGTAGCAAAGTGTAATTTCTTCAGCGTTGTCACATGAAAAGGTATAATAAAATATTTACAAAAATGTGAGGGGTGTACTCACTTTTGTGAGATACTGTATATGTACCGTTTATAGTATATATATATATATATATATATATATATATACACAGTATCTCACAAAAGTGAGTACACCCCTCACATTTTTGTAAATATTTTATTATATCTTTTCATGTGACAACACTGAAGAAATGACACTTTGCTACAATGTAAAGGAGCGAGCGTACAGCTTGTATAACAGACTAAATTTGCTGTCCCCTCAAAATAACTCAACACAGCCATTAATGTCTAAACTGCTGGCAACAAAAGTGAGTACATTCCTAAGTGAAAATGTCCAAATTCTGCCCAGTTAGCCATTTTCCCTCCCTGTTTGACATGTGAATCGTTAGTGTTACAAGGTCTCATGTGTGAATAGGGAGCAGGGTTTTAAATTTGGTGTTATCACTCTCACTCTCTCATACTGGTCACTGGAACTTCAACATGGCACCTCATGGCAAAGAACTCTCTGAGGATCTGAAAGAAAGAATTGTTGCTCTACATAAAGATGGCCTAGGCTATAAGAAGATTACCAAGGTCCTGAAACTGAGTTGCAGCACGGTGGCCAAGATCAGACAGCAGTTTAACAGGACAGGTTCCACCCAGAACAGGCCTCGCCATGGTCGACCAAAGAAGTTGAGTGCACATGCTCAGCGTCATATACAGAGCTTGTCTTTGGAAAATAGACGTATGAGTGCTACCAGCATTGCTGCAGAGGTTGACAGGGTGGGGGTTCAGCCTGTCAGTGCTCAGACCACACATCGCACACTGCATCAAATTGGTCTGCATGACTGTCTTCCCAGAAGGAAGCCTCTTCTAAAGATGATGCACAAGAAAGCTCACAGTTTACTGAAGACAAGCAGACTAAGGACATGGATTACTGGAACCATGTCCTGTGGTCTGACAAGACCAAGATAAACTTATCTGGTTCAGATTGTGTCAAGCAAGTGTGGTGGCAAGCAGGCAAGGAGTACAAAGACAGGTGTGTCTTGACTACAGTCAAGCATGGTGGTGGGAGTGTCATGGTTTGGGGCTGCATGAGTGCTGCCGGCACTGGGGAGCTACAGTTCATTGAGAGAACCATGAATGCTGACATGTACTGTGCCATACTGTAGCAGAGCATGATCCCCTCCCTTTGGAGGCTGGGCCACAGGGCAGTATTCCAACATGATAACGACCCCAAACACACCTCCAAGATGACCACTGGCTTGCTAAAGAAGCTGAGGGTCTCCAGACCTAGACCCAATTGAGCATCTGTGGGGCATCCTCAAAACGGAGGAGAAGCGCAAGGTCTCTAACATCCACCAGATCCGTGATGTCATCATGGAGGAGTGGAAGAGGACTCCAGTGGCAAGCTGTGAGCTCTGGTGAACTCCATGCCCAAGAGGATTAAGGTAGTGCTGGAAAATAATGGTGGTCACACAACATATTGGCACTTTGGGCCCAATTTGAACATTTTCACATAGGGGTGTACTCACTTTTGTTGCCAGTGGTTTAGACATTAATGGCTGTGTGTTGAGTTATTTTGAGGGGGCAGCTTGCTATGGGGTCACCCAAGCCGAGCCACAGCTCAGTGTGTCCATTCAGACACTGAGCCACGGCCCTCCCTGCCCCTTTTCTCTCCTCATTGGCTGACTGACTTTGATTGACATCAGCGGGAGCCAATGCCGCCACGCTGCTGTCTCAGCTAAAGAGGAGGGGTGTCCCGGGCAGACGAGACACTCCTGCAACATCACGAGATCTAGATGGGGCTCAGGTAAGTATTAGGGGAGCTGGGGGAGGCTGCTGCATACATAAGGCTTTTTATCTTAATGCATAGCGTGCATTAACCACTTCAATACCATGCACTTAGAACACTTCCTGCCCAGACCAATTTTCAGCTTTCAGTGCTGTTGCGATTCGAATGAGAATTGCGCGGTCGTGCGACGTTGTACCCAAACAAAATTTTTATCATTTTGTTCCCACAAATAGAGCTTTCTTTTGGTGGTGTTTGATCGCCTCTGCGTCATTTCTGATCACCGCTATAAACAAAAAAAGACCAAAAATTTTGAAAAAAAAAAAAATGTCTTTGTTTCTGTCACAAAAATTTGTATAGAGTACATTTTCTCCTTCACTGATGGGCACTGATGTGACTACACTGATGGGCACTGATGAGGCTACACTGACGGGCACTGATGAGGCAGTACAGATTGGCACTGATGGGCGGCACTGACAAGCAACACTGATGGGCACTGATATGCAGCACTGATGGACACTCCTAGGCGGCACTGATAAGTGGCACTGGGCACTGATGGGCACTGATGGGGGGCACTTTTAGGTGGCACAGGTGGGCACGTTTAGGTGGCATAGGTGGGCACTGATAAGTTACACAGGTGGGCACAGTTGGGCACTTATAGGTGGCAGTGGTGGGCACTGGTGCAACAAGCACTGTTAGGGATGGCACTGGCAGGCATCATACATGGGCACAGTGCCATCCCTACAGTGCATAATATTGCCCTTACCTGGTGGTCTAGTGGGGTCCTGGGACCTGGTGGTCCTGGGCGGCCTCTGTGTAATTCCCCTGGTGGTCCTGGACAGCCTCCATGCGATGTCCGGGGGGACTCCCTGGGGGTCCTGATCCGGCCCCCTGGTGGTCCAGTGGGGGTGATCCTGAGGGTGGCTGCACTGATAAATGTTCAGCGCAGCCCCCCCCCTGTCAGGAGAGCAGCCGATTGGCTCTCCGCTGCTCAGGTCTGCAGACCCAAGCAGAGGAAAAGCCGATAAACGGCTCTTCCTATTTACACTGTGATCAGCCGTGATTGGTCACGGCTGATCACATGGTAAAAGGCTTCGGATCAAAGCCTTTTACCTCGGTCCGTAATGCGGTGGGTCAGACTGACCCACGGCACCACCGATCGCCGCGATGCGCGCCCCCAGGGGCACGCGATCGCGGATTATCCTGAGGACGTCAATAGACGTCCAGTCAGGATAATGAGCCACCCGCCCGGACGTCATTTGTCAATGCGCCGGGCGGGAAGTGGTTAAGATAAAACAAAAGTCTGCCTTTACAATCACTTTAATTAGCAGTTAATGTTTCCCATTGTGTGTTTGCCAATGACTCTTTTCCCAGTGTCATATTGCTAGTTACACTGTATAACCTCCTAGTGGGCAAATATAAATGTTGTTGCTGGTATTCCTGTTACTCTTTTTGGATACCCTTTTTCTATAATTGTCAGCTTAATACTGGTTATATCTGTAGCACTACTCCCGTGAGGACCTCTGAATGTTACCTGTCCTCTGGAGCTTCCTTGACCTTGTAAGTGCCTAGACCCTTCTGACACTCTAGATTCAGTCATGGATTTCACCCTCAATATTTAGCAACCTTGCCACTAGTGATACCCTACACCAATAAAAGCAGTAGACATACATTTTAGTCAACACTATTGTATTGAACACTTCAAAGCAATATAGGTTAGTAGTGGAAGTAATTAATATGCAGCAATACACAGTCAATTGAAGGCAATTAACATGCAGCAATACACGGTTAATTGATGCTAGACAATCTGTTATGTTGAAACTTACAAAACATGAAGGAATATCAAGCAGTAAAAGCAATCCAACACAGCCATGATGTCCTCTTGCGTTAGTGTGTTGTCATCACACACAGGCACACTAAATGACATTGCGGCCATGTTGGATTGTTTTTTTACCTTAATCCTTACCTCTGTACTTATTGATATATTTCTACTAGTTCCAGGTTAATGACAACTCTGGACATTGCAGCCTCCAAAATGTGAGATTCCATTTATCTATCCCAGTAATTTCCTATTGAGGGTGTATATTTAGAACCTTACATATACCCAGTTATGACTAGTAACATTTTAGTACATCCAGAGACACAGGCTGGTACATTGTTTTGTTTAATTAGGGGAATTGAATTTGGATGGGAATTGGGATGTTATGGGATGCCCACAGAATTAGTTCATCATTTACATGGGGCAACTATATACACCTCTGTATATACATCAGTTCTTGTCCTCCAGCACATCACTTATCTTTCTCCAGCAAATCACTTGCTTCTATAAACTCCAGTCCTTCTCCACTTCTTTAACCTGACTAGCACATTGTGAGGCCTGTCGTGAAGTGAGCAGGACCTCAGAACCACCCATTACAGGTAGAGACAGCCAGTCCCCGTTTGTGTAGTAAACACTGCTGTGCAGGGGGCGTGGCTTGGCCAGGGAAGCGATCGGACGTGCGGATACCGAGCTCCGTCTGATCGACTACTATCATCAACCATCCGTGAACCTGAGCCATCAAAAGAAGGTAAAAACAACTCCATCACCCTACCTGTGACTCACACTACAGGCTGATACCATTTTGGAGCCAGTTCTTCATCCCCGCCCGCGACGGACCAGGCCGCGGCCGGATCCCCGGCCTAAATTTGCGGCCATAGCTATACGTCCGGAGCGCCGCCACACTCCATACTTCCCACTAGCTCACCATCCTCCCGGGGTCACTCACAACAGCCCTGCACAAAGGGGAAACGGACAACCTCCTATACCCGCGGCGGAGTAGGCCGCATCTGAATCCCCGGCCTCAATTTACGGCCCGATCCGGCCGCCGGACCATCGGTCCCAGCACTGCCGCTCACCACGACACTTGCCCACCCAGAGGCCTGCACAACACACCAGCTCCCTCTGACCTCAGCTCCACATCCGCAGTGAGGAGGACTAGGCCTTAACTGGACCCCCGACCTAAACGTGCGGCCTTATGGTCCACTGACCCGCTTGACCTCTGTCAATCCACAAGAACCCACCTGGACCCGAACTGGGGTGGGAGAATCCAGTGACCCCCTGTCACTACACAAATAAGGAGGCCCAAACAGAAGTAGTCCCCCTGGGGAAACATAACGCATTCACCGTCAGCCTGAGACACCCAGTGCAGTCTCCAGGCCTCGCAAGTACTATAGTCAACGCCTCACCGCAGTGAATATCAGAGGACTAGTTAGGTTAAACGACGCTCCTACCAAATTGTGCAGAAGATATCCTAACTAATACTACTGCAGACCTCAGTGGCACTCCCTCATATAACAACCAGGGCAATCAACAGTCCCCAAGATACTCCTCACAAAAGGCCTACACGCAAGAGATTTCCCCACTGTCAAAACTCAGTCTAAATAAACGCACCGACCCTATTTCTTGGCTGACCTAACACAATAAACACGATGGTGTGACCCCACAGAAGACAGCAGAAAGGAAGAACAATAGCGACGGAAGCCCGATAATCCATTACCATTCTAGTACCATCACACAGCATGTCCAGGAAAAGAATGGGAGAATTCAAAACCCAAAAACTAACCTCACTTTTCTTCAAACCGGCCCCTGTGCCTAGAGCGGAGCAGAAAGAACAAACAACCAGCGAGGCATACACTGACCTCCCAGATGAACCCTCTGGAGAAGAGCAGGTACCAGTAGTACCCTCCTCATCAGGTTCTCACTTAGAAGGGAACCCCGTCACCGGCAGCCCTGCCAAAGCAAGGATGAGGATAGATGCTTCCCCACCTCCAGCACCATTGACTGATCCCAAAAATGGCACCATCACGACTCAAGAAACGCTTAGCTCCCCAATAGCTGCTTTCCCGACTACAGGACAACCAGTTCTCGACACAACCCTCAAAGACATGCTCCTATCTCTCCAATCCTCACTTATGACCAATCTATCCACTCTAATCACAACGCTCTCAACTGAAGTGAAACATATCGACCACAGAGTCTCATGCTTAGAAACAGGCGTGGAAGCATGTGTCACAACCGTCAATGATATCATAGACGCGGTGGATGAAGTCAAAGAGGAACAGACATGGATGAGAGCCAAAATAGCGGATCTAGAAGACAGGTCTCGACGCAACAATGTAAAGATCCGTGGAATCCCAGAATCAATTCCCCCGCAAGACCTCCAGAGATTCGCAAAAGACCTTATGCGGTTGGTCTTACCTGAAGCATCACCTCGAGACATAATAGTCGACAGAATCCACAGAATTGCCAAACCGTCCCATCTCGCAGCCTCGATCCCCAGAGACGTCCTAATGCGGGTTCACTTTTTCCAAACCAAAGAAAGACTCCTGGCAGCAATGAGGAAAACACCCAACCTGCCACATCCCTATGAAAACCTACAAATGTATCCAGACCTCTCTAAATACACCCTACAACTCCGCAGAGATTTGAACCCCATAACCAAAGGCCTGCACAACCACAAAATCCAATTCAAGTGGAAATACCCGGCCTCCCTTCTGATAACAAAAGATGATGTCACTCATAAAATCGATAACCTAAAAGAAGGCATGCATCTACTCCACCGATGGGGAATAATTCCTGACCCCCCGCTGGACACCTCCCTTCTTCAACCTACAACTGGATCTGCAAAACCGCAACGCAGCAGAAACAGAAAAGCCCCAGATGGTACTTATGGACCGCAACGTAGGGCGAATATCTCTTGACAGAATCTTCCAAATTCTGCAGTCATCACCAGCCCAACCCAACCACCCGCTTACAAGAACTGTACGCCCCACGGCGGTGACACTGAAAATCCAGGAATACTCACCGCTCCCTTTTTTTTTTCTCCTGTTTTCCCCTTTTTCCTCTTGAGTACAATCTTGCATGTTATATTCTTGTTGTCTCATTAACGAACTTCTGTTTCACCAGTACCCACATTATCAACAGTCGGCTCATCAAATCACCAACAAGTCCATCACCCAGAAAACGTCTACAAGTGACAGCCATACTACTAACTGTAAGTGCGACTATAACTTTCTATTCCAAACGTCACAATGCCGTTGAAAATTCTATCCATCAATGCGCACGGGCTAAACCACCCGGCGAAAAGACACTCCCTATGGCGCTCAGCACAAGAGAAGCAGAGTGACATCTTATGTGTGCAAGAAACACATTTCTTAGCTTCCTCACCACCTAAATGCTCCAACATACTCTTTCCCCACATGTTTACAGCGTCCTACACTGAAAAAAAGAGGGGAGTCTTAATTGCAGTCAGAAGTACGGTTCTCTTCTCCCTCCAGCAGAAACACGAAGATCCTCTGACGACCTCCCTCTTCTCTTGGCATGAAGACTGACGTTAATTCTGAGGGGAGAAAAAAAGTCACATCCTGCGACATTTGTACACCCCTTTCTCATACAACCTCGTAAATCCACCACTCCTTCGATTCTTTACACAAAGAACGTGTGTATTCTACAGTGAGACGAAGAGAACACGACTCGCGGTATCCCTCACAGAAAAGCGGCCCACCAAATCGGGCACGCGTAACTACCTATCTTAAAAGTTGCCGTAACACTGCAAACCTTATCTTTCAATATCAGCGTGAATGTCAATCATCATACCGACAGTGAACATCTGCAAAAGACCCACTACCTGAACAACCACTAAACTA
>BLSH010394083.1:186554-222111 GCA_018402905.1 Glandirana rugosa
GATGTCACTCATAAAATCGATAACCTAAAAGAAGGCATGCATCTACTCCACCGATGGGGAATAATTCCTGACCCCCCGCTGGACACCTCCCTTCTTCAACCTACAACTGGATCAGCAAAACCGCAACGCAGCAGAAACAGAAAAGCCCCAGATGGTACTTATGGACCGCAACGTAGGGCGAATATCTCTTGACAGAATCTTCCAAATTCTGCAGTCATCACCAGCCCAACCCGACCACCCGCTTACAAGAACTGTACGCCCCACGGCGGTGACACTGAAAATCCAGGAACACTCACCGCTCCCTCTCTTTTTTCTTCTGTTTTCCCCTTTTTCCTCTTGAGTACAATCTTGCATGTTATATTCTTGTTGTCTCATTAACGAACTTCTGTTTCACCAGTACCCACATTATCAACAGTCGGCTCATCAAACCACCAACAAGTCCATCACCCAGAAAACGTCTACAAGTGACGGCCATACTACTAACTGTAAGTGCGACTATAACTTTCTATTCCAAACGTCACAATGCCGCTGAAAATCCTATCCATCAATGCGCACGGGCTAAACCACCCGGCGAAAAGACACTCCCTATGGCGCTCAGCACAAGAGAAGCAGAGTGACATATTATGTGTGCAAGAAACACATTTCTTAGCTTCCTCACCACCTAAATGCTCCAACAAACTCTTTCCCCACATGTTTACAGCGTCCTACACTGAAAAAAAGAGGGGAGTCTTAATTGCAGTCAGAAATACGGTTCTCTTCTCCCTCCAGCATAAACACGAAGATCCTCTAGGAAGATTCCTCATCCTGGTATGCACCATTAATAAGCAACCATATACGATAATTAACATTTACGCGCCCAACGTTCAGCAACACGAATTCCTGCAGAGAGTAATGCTCATTGCCAAACCACTACAGCAGGGACACCTATTGATCTGTGGAGACTTTAATACCATAGTTGATCCTCACCTGGACTCTACCTCCGCAGCTAAAAGACGAAAATCACCCCTAAAGAAGTTCCTCATACAACACGACCTATTTGATGTGTGGAGATGTCACCACGGGTCGGAAAAGGACTTCACGTACTTTTCTCCGTCACACAAAACTTACTCCAGAATCGATTTGTTTTTGACTGACAAATGGCTCCTACAAGGGGTCACATCCTCGGCGATC
This sequence comes from Glandirana rugosa, assembly GCA_018402905.1. Lineage (NCBI taxonomy): Eukaryota > Metazoa > Chordata > Amphibia > Anura > Ranidae > Glandirana > Glandirana rugosa. The sequence continues at coordinate 187,725 of BLSH010394083.1, forward strand.
CACACCGTGACATGGTCCGACCACGCCCCGATCTCGATAGAAATAGCAGATTCAGTCTCTCAAAACAAAAATCCTATCTGGAGGGTGAATAATTACATTTTACAAAATCCTGACTCCGCCCAGGAGATAGAAACCCACTTGAAGGAATACTTCGACCTTAACACTGGCTCAGTGGCGGACACAATCACGGTGTGGAACGCCCACAAGGCCTCTATTAGAGGAGTTTTAATCCAACTAGCCTCAAGGCTTAAAAAGAAAAGGACGCAGCGTCTGAAGGACATCACTGACCAAATAGACAAACTTGAGACTCTCAATAAGAGACAAACCACACCCCAATGTACAACACAAATTTTGACTTTAAGGCAAGAACTGAGATCCCTGTTATTACACTCCTTTGAACTTACACAAAGGAAGTTAAAAGCCACCTACTACTCCACCTCCAACAAGGCAGGCAAAGCGCTCGCCAATAAACTGAAAGGCCTTAGGACTAAAACGCATATTGACTACATCCTCCATCCCCACACCAAAAAAAGATTAACTAACCCACAGGACATAGCTGACGCATTCAGCACATACTACAGCGACCTTTATAATCTGAACAGAGACACATTGACCCCGCAACCAACCCTAGAACAAATCAACGATTTCTTAGCTCTTGTTAAGCTCCCCAGACTCAACGAAAATCAAACTGACCTCCTTAACGCACCCTTTACAGAAAACGAAATTCTTAACACCATATCCTCAATACCCCCCAACAAGGCACCAGGACCGGACGGTCTCACTGGTGAGTACTACAAAAAATTCTCCTCCCTACTGGTTAAAACAATGACTGTGGTGTACAACGACGCTGCCTCCTCGTCTACCTTTCCAGCAGAAAACCTGCAAGCGACTATAACCACAATTCCAAAACCAGGGAAGGAACCCAACGAGACATCAAATTTTCGTCCAATATCTCTACTAAATTTAGACATCAAAATTTTTGCTAAAACTATAGCCACCAGATTAAGTACAGTCATGCCCACCCTAGTACACGCCGACCAGGTGGGCTTCACTATGGGCCGCCAGGCAGCTGACGCCACGAGGAGACTGATCAATGTAATTCACCATGTGGAACTCAGCGGAACGCCTTCTCTGCTCCTATCCTTGGACGCAGAGAAGGCATTCGACAGGGTCCACTGGTCATTCCTTCAACAAGTCCTCCAAAAATTTGGGCTCACGGGCCATATCTTGAAATCCATACTGGCATTATACACTACCCCGTCAGCTCGAGTCCTCTCAGCCAATATGATCTCAAAACCATTCTTCATAACTAACGGAACCAGACAAGGGTGTCCGTTATCCCCACTAATTTTCAATTTAACATTAGAACCCCTAGCAGAAATGATCAGAAGCAATACCGGTATATCGGGCATCAACATGGGCAAAATGACCCACAAAATTAGCCTATTTGCTGAAGACATAATATTGATGATGTCCAACCCGGTTCCCTCCCTGGTAGAGGTTCGGAAAACCCTTGATCTTTTCAGTAAGATATCTTACTATAAAGTGAATGCAAATAAATCCAATGTGTTGGAAATAGGCATAGATGCAATTAACAGTAACCTGCTACAGTCGCAACATCCATTCCTATGGGCCAAAAACGACATCAAATACTTAGGGATTCGGCTACCTAATTCAGTGAAAAACTTATTCAACACTAACTTTAAACCAGCATTAGAGACACTCAGATCTGAAGCCCACAAGCTCACCAGACATGAACTGTCATGGAGTGGGAGGCTGGCGGCATTTAAAATGCTTCACCTACCACAGGTCCTGTACCTTTTCAGGACCATCCCCGTACAAATCCCCCAATCATACTTTAAAGCACTGCGCACCGTCCTCAACCAGTGCATATGGAAAGGGACAAAACCTAGATGCGCACATGCGACACTTACAAAAAACAAACTGGCTGGTGGCACGAGCTCTATAGATTTCGAAGATTACTACATAGCAGCTACCCTTGCACCTACACAAGAATGGTTTCTCTCACACCCCACTAAAATATGGAGTCATATGGAATCAGATTACGTCCCCAAACACAATTTGAAAGAATGGCTTCTGAGTATTCCCCTAGGAGGAAAGACACCCACTTCAGCACCCCCACCCATCAAAGCTACAGCACACACATGGAGGTTATTAATAGGGAAACTAAAATTAAACCCTGGCAACATTAAGCCCGACCTCCCTGTAGGAATTTTTGAACAAATGGCCCTAGACCTCAACCTCAAAAATTGGAAAACGAGAGGAATAACTCATATACACAATCTACTAACGGAAAACAAAATCAAACCATTTGAAGTCCTACAAAATGAATACTCATTGCCCCACACGGAATTCTTTACATTCCTCAGAGTAAAGGCATATATCCAATCTATCGAATCTAAGATGTATACCATAACCCCCAAGATATGGGCATTCTTCAACAGTCATTCAACCAAAGTCAAAGGCATACCAACTATATATAACAGCATTAAACAAAAAAAAGAATTTTACAAATCTAAGCCACATCTACAATGGGAACAAGACCTTGGACAATCCTATACAGAACCAAATTGGCACAATGCAATCAACTCAATTTTTAAAGCAACCCAATGTACATCTCTATGGGAACTCACATACAAGTTAACGCTCAGATGGTACCTCACACCCGCCAGGTTAGCGTCATTCGACACCAAAAACAGCGACCTATGCTGGAGATGCCATACAACAAAAGGTGACATCTTCCACATAATGTGGAAGTGCCCAAAAATCCAGTCCTACTGGCATGACATATTCCAAATCATTCAGGAAATAACAGATACCCCCATTGAAGCCTCACCGGCATTAGGTATACTCAATTTGAACATAGACCAAGTCCACTTCAAACACAGAAATGTAGTGACACATATCCTATTGGCAGCCAGATCCAACATCACAAAACTATGGAAGTCCCCAGCTACCCCAAAGGTGATAGATGTAATTAACCTAACCAACACCCACAGCTGCTACGAGATTGCGCACGCATCCAGCCAGGGGAGACTGGATGCGGCACAGGCCTCTTGGCGCCGGTGGTCCGCCTGGGTGACATCTAGACTAGTGGAACGCTTCCTATAGCCCATTAGTACTCAATGTAGCGTATAGCACAACCACATTCCAAGTATGGGCCACTCTCGCAGGACACAAATTGATCCCAACGGGGTGTCCTGGAAGGGTGGCCCAGATAGCTGGACAAAAGCAGAAGGAGCACGGCACAATATAACTCATAATGTGAAGACAGGTGGAGTACACACGGTTAAATTTCAAAGTTTAAAGTTGAAGAGTTACCTGTTAAACCTTACGTTCAGTTAGTTTTTGAAGCTGAAACAGCAGTGACACCGCTCCGGATGGGGTCTCCCATCCTTATCACTGAAATCTCTTTAGAGGCAGACTAAGTCTATGTAATGATACTTAAATGTGATATGCATTAACCATGGTAATAAATAAGGTTCGATTGGTACAGAACATTGTATTGATATGATTCTCTATAACAATGCAAGATTGCTTTTGTTTTTTGTCTCTTTTTTTTTTTTTTTTCTTTTTTCCTGTAATGTAAAAATTTGAAAAACAAATAAAAACATTGAAATATAAACACTGCTGTGCAACCGGCCTGATGGACTACTACTGCTGGCCCATCCTCTTGCTCAAGGCCCTGTCAGCCACTCCAGCTGTTTTTGCCTTCTCCACTAGCACCGTGACGCTACAGTCTCTCACTGACTTCCTTTGCAGATTGTCTCTCACCCCAATCTGCTCTGGCATGCCTCTACAGCTTTCCAGGGTGTGTGTCACTCACCAACCACCGGTGGACTCCTTGCTGAGCTTCTCCAGTAGCACTGTCTGTTGCTCTCCTGCTCCCTTGTGTTCCCTCCAGGATCTCGCTGCACTCCTGGATACACCCGAACTCCCAGGCCTCAAGGTCACCCCCCCAGACTGGGGGCTCCCAGGTGAGGCCTCCGCAACCTCAGCTACATTCCAGCTCTTCCACTCAAACTCACTCCTCACAGATTGGGCTGACCCTGGGTATTTAAGGAGGCCTGCCCCCTCCCAATCCAGATTGGGGATTGGTCAGGGCTCCTTAGAACACCCCAGATGGCTACACCTCCCTCCCAGCTCTCTGTCCAGAAACATTCCACCCGCTTCTGGAAAGAAGCGGGAGGTCCTGTTGACCTCATCTGGGAATCACCCTGTCCTACCTGAGCCACACTCAGCCCAGAAACAAAAACAATCAGGCCTGTTCTTTAGTCAGGCCTGATTAAATTTTCCTCATCTACCAAAAAAAAACCTCACTAGCTCCTACCTAAGCAGGGGGCACGACACTGATTTAAATCCAATTGCTAAAATATCATAAAATGTTTAATATCTTAATATAATTTCAGTTGTCATTTTTAATTTTTGTACATCTACAAAAATAAACAAAACAATGGTGATCTGCCATTAAGGTCTTTGTTTCTGCACTTCCTATTATAGGCTGACAACACTCTCTTGCATCATGCTGCTTGTTTAGACAGTTACTGGCCTTGACAACACTCACTGTAAAGGCATTTTCTGGTATTGTCACCATGAGAAAGCCTGCACTAAACAAAGACAACTTCTTGTTGCTTCTAAAACATAGGCATGTAGAAAGAAAGCATCTGGAGGAGATAAGTGGAAATCATATGTAATAAGGGTGAAAAAAAGTGTAAACAGTATTTGTTAAAGAAAAATTACAACTGTTTGTGATACACAGGGGCTGATATACTAAATGCAAATAGGCTGTTCATTTTGCAAATGAAGTTGCACATTTAAAAGGAATTATCCTTACTAAGCTCTGGGGAAAATCTCCTTTCAAACATCAACTTCCCTTACAAAATGAACAGTATATTTGTCTCTAGTGAGTGAACCTGACATTGTTTCAGCAAACCAAATGTAATCCAGTTAGAGTTTACATCTATGGTAACACTTTCATGTTCTAGGGTAATGAAAACAAGGTTTTGGTTTGTGGCAACTTTCTTTGTAACAGCTTTACATACAAAAATCATTTTCACATGAATTATTCACCCTAAATACATTGTTGTAATAGGTAGATACATTGGCGCCCCCCCCAATATGCACTTTTAGTTTGTTAAATATATAATCTTTTGTATAATTATTGCTATTTTAAAAATATTTTCAGCATATAATTTTCTCCTATTTATACCTAGAACAAGGACCCCAAATATGTAAAGGTTTTGATACATACATCAGCACTGTATGATTGAACAATAAGTACATATATTTAGCATTTTTAAATATTCAGCATTTTTGTACTGTCTATAATTCACCAATGGCTGAGACTGGACATCAGGGACAGTGTGAAAAGGTTCAGTAAAACAGACCATATTGAATTAGAAAAATGCAAATATGTGCAGACCCAAAAAGTGTGCACTTGCCAACTGGTGAAAAGGCAAAATAAGTGGTGCCCTAAATCCATTAGAGCCTATCAATTTAGAGTTAAGCTACAATAATGGCTAAAATGATCCTTCTACCTTTGACATACATATGGATGTCTAGTCTGTAATAGGCATTCACATATGTGTGTCCTAACTGCTTATAAGTATATGCACAGCTTGTATAACAGTGTAAATTTGCTGTCCCCTCAAAATAACTCAACACATAGCCATTAATCTCTAAACCGCTGGCAACAAAAGTGAGTACATCCTTTATTGAAAATGTCCAAATTGGGCTCAATTAGCCATTTTCCCTCCCGGTGTCATGTGGCTCATTAGTGTTACAAGGTCTCAGGTGTGAATGGGGAACAGATGTGTTAAATTTGGTGTTATCGCTCTCACTCTCTAATACTGGTCACAGGAAGTTCAACATGGCACCTCATGACAAAGAACTCTCTGAAGGTCTGAAAAAAAGAACTGTTGCTCTACATAAAGATGGCCTAGGCTATAAGAATATTGCCAAGACCCTGAAACTGAGCTGCATCACGGTGGCCAAGACCATACAGTGATTTAACAGGACAGGTTCCATTCAGAACAGGCCTCACCATGGTCAACCAAAGAAGTTGAGTGCACGTGCTCACTGTCATATCCAGAGGTTGTCTTTGGGAAATAGACATATGAGTGCTGCCAGCATTGCAGCAGAAGTTGAAGGGGTGGGAGGACAGCCTGTCAGTGCTCAGACCATATGCCGCACACTGCATCAAATTGGTCTGCATGGCTGTCGTCCCACAAGGAAGCCTCTTCAATAGATGATGCACAAGAAAGTTTGCTGATGACAAGCAGACTAAGGACATGGATTACTGGAACCATGTCCTGTGGTCTGATGAGACCAAGATAAACTTATTTGGTTCAGATGGTGTCAAGCGTGTGTGGCGGCAACCAGATGAGGAGTACAAAGTCAAGTGTGTCTTGAATACAGTCAAGCATGGTGGTGGGAATGTCATGGTCTGCGGCTGCATGAGTGCTGCCGGCACTGGGGAGCTACAGTTCATTGAGGGAACCATGAATACCAACATGTACTATGACATACTGAAGCAGAGCACGATACCCGCCCTTCAGATACTGGGCCGCAGGGCAGTATTCCAACATGATAACGACCTCAAACACACCTCCAAGACAATCACTGCTTTTCTGAAGAAGCTGAGGGTAAAGGTGATTGCTGGCCAAGCATGTCTACAGACCTAAACCCCATTGAGCATCTGTGGGGCATCCTCAATTGGAAGGTGGAGGAGCACAAGGTTTCTAACATCCACCAGCTCCGTGATGTTGTCATGGAGGAGTGGAAGAGGACTCCAGTGGCAACCTGTGAAGCTCTGGTGAACTCCATGCCCAAGAGGCTTAAGGCAGTGCTGGAAAATAATGGTAGCCACACAAAATATTGACACTATGGGCCCAATTTGGACAATTTCACTTAGGGGTGTATTCATTTTTGTTGCCAGCGGTTTAGACATTAATGGCTGTGTGTTGAGCTATTTTGAGGGGACAGCAAATTTACACCATTAAACCTGCTGTACACTCACTACTTTACATTATAGCAAAGTGTCATTTCTTAAGTGTTGTCACATGAAAAGATATAATATAATATTTACAAAAATGTGAGGGGTGTACTCACTTTTGTGAGATACTGTACATGTGTGGTAGGAAAAGACTTGCTTAGTCATTATTTTTATTATATAATTATTATTTATAATTTTATCAAATATTACTATTTTAAACGTTTTCAACTTTTTTTGCATTTACTATTATCACCAGGTGGCTATGCGATAGAAGTGACAGTTCCTCTTTATGAAGACAAAAGTAGTCCACTAGAACCCTGATATCTTCCCTTCCTAGTAGTACCAGCTTATTGGTGAAAGCAAGTCCTCTATTTGCTTGTAAATCTGGCCGCTACCAGCAGGAATTTGACAACTCTGACTCACATGTGCTTATAGCTACGTACTCTGGGTTTAGTTTCAGTGGTGGCGATAGAGCAACTGATTTACTTAATGGCTTTCTCCTGCTTAACTTTTTTCAGACTTACAGAGATGCCAGGAGAGCTCCAGTATTGGGAGGGAGGGCTGCCACTGCAATCAGCCAGCCACATGTAAAAGTAATTGGGTAGCTGTACTACAAAATCGGTCCCAATAAATAAAGATAAACCCATGGCCACTATTTCATCCATTCATTTACATTTCCATAACAAAGTTACAGTGATGACAGTAAAAAGGTTAATTATACTGATCCCTTGATCAGTAACCACTCAGAGAGGTTATAGATCTAGTTTTGGGTTCCGCTGCAGCACTGTGCAGCCCATTTTTGGAGATCAAAGTGATCTACCGAGGGTATTGCAGCTTGCGGTATTCTAGTCTGCATCTCCCCAAGGTAATACTTAAAATCTGGCCTGTTGGTGAGTCCTGAGGACAGGATTTGAGAACCACTGCATTAGGGAGTGTATAAAGGAGTTAAGGAATGAATGGAAAATTGATGCTTGGTCTTAGTGTTTAAAGAGGCCGGATTGTTGTTTTGGACATGTGAACATTCTCTCTGCTCCCCTAGTTCATGTGGGTCCAGCAGGTGGAGCTAAAGTCAACTGCCACTGATACAGCCAAACACATTTCAGCTTCCTCCTCTCCCACATATTTAACCATTTCCCACCTGGCCTATAGCAAAATGACAGCTGGGCGGTGGCTTTGTTATCCTGACTGGATGCCATATGACGTCTTTCAGGTTAACCCATGATTGCGTGCCCGCGGTGGCGCGCAGCACGGCGATTGGTGGTGTGGTGTGTCACTCTGACACACAGAGGCTCTTTACCACGTGATCAGCTGTGTCCAATCACATCTGATCACTCTGTAAACAGGAACATCCGTGTATCGGCTTTTCCTTTACTCACGCTGCCAGATGTGAGTAGAGAAGAGCCGATTGGCTGCTCTCCTCACGGGGGGGTCTGCACTGATTTCTTATCAGTGCAGCCCCCCTAAAGGATGCCCACCTAGGACTACCAAGGATGTGCCGACCCAGGACCACCAGGGATGCCCACCAGGATCATCAGAGGTGCCACCCAGGACCACCAGGAATGCCACCCAGGACCACGAGGTATGCCCAATAGGGATGGCACTCAGTGCTCATCAGTGATCCCTGCCAGTGCCTCCTGAGCAGTGCTGCCTAACAGTGCCATCTATCAGTGCTGCCTATCTGCACCCAACAGTACCACCTATCAGTGCCCATCAGTCCCACCTATCAGTGCCCAGTACCACCTATTAGTGCCCATCAGTGCCACCTATGAGTGCCCATCAGTGCCACTTATCAGTGCCACCTATCAGTGCCCATCAGTGCTGCATATAAGTGCCTTATCATCAGTGCCCATCACTGCCACCTCATCAGTGCCAATCAGTACTGTCTCATCAGTGCCCATCAGTGCAGCCTCATCAGTGCCCATCAGTGAAGGAGAAAACTTACTTATTTACGAAGAAAAACTGTTTTTTTTAATTTTCAGGTTTTTTTTTACTTGTAGCGCAAAAAATAAAAACCCCAGTGGTGATCATATACCACCAAAAGAAAGCTCTATTTATTAGGAAAAATCATAAAAATTTTGTTTGGGTACAGTGTAGCATGACTGTGCAATTGTTATTTAAAATGCAACAGCACTGAAAGCTGAAAATTGGTCTGGGCAGGAAGAGGGGAAAGTGCCTGGCATTCAAGTGGCTAATAAATTATCCCATTTAGGAGTTCTTAAAAACTATTTTGTTAGTACACAAGCCAATTGATTTGAGGGAACTTGTGATTCACAGGGAATAATTCCATTCATCATTACTTAAAACCAATATAAAACAAGTTTGACAGCTAAATAATGCACTTTTAAATAGATATTGAATAAAATATGTGCAGCACTAATAAGCGGTACCTTTAGTGCATAAACAAATAAAAATGTCCAAACAGTGGAACCTAGCCACCAAGCTGTGATCAAAGGTACAATGTGAATAGCTATTAGCAAAAAAAAAAAAGTCTAAATGGTGAACATAAACAAATAATCATCAGTCAGATAATAGCTGGGTTATCCAGTAAATCCAAAGAACTTCTCCAGTGCTAAGTATGGAGTGTCAGAACACTCACCAGGCATCAACCAAGTATCAACATTGACAACAGGGGACATTACACCCAAAGTGTTGTCAGATGCTTCTCCACAGTGATATCCCTCCACCAATCTATGCACTCACCAGAAGATGAACCAAGATGAGCCTTGTACTGCTGTTAAGCAGTACGGTGAATATGAAGTTCACTGTGTTGGTTCCGCGATCACTTTCAGTGGGATATGCACTGTGTAAAGAAGCTCACCAACGGGAGCTAAAATAGTGCTCATATGGTGTGGTATTTATTGCATAAAAGAAAGGTACATGTACAAATGCATAAAAATAGCCATAAAAACTTACTGAAAAAAAAACGCTGCTCCTATCACGAGGACACGGCAGTGGTGACGTCAGCACATAGGCCCCTCCCAACGTGTTTCATGCTCAAACACGTTATCAAGGGATCCACCAATTTATTTCTAAGAGGATTAAAAGAGGGTCAGTTGCAGTTAAAAAGGGGATTGAGGAATATGGGTTGGGACTGTACATGTCAGAGGTCAGGACTGTACATGTCAGAGGCTGGGACAGTAGTTGTCAGGGTTTCTGTTGCTTCTGTTACTTGTAAAGGTTTCCTATTATTTCTGCATTATAAACAATCCAAATACTAGTTTTGTATACTCTGTTCTCATCATCACAATTTTCTGTGTAAAATGATTTTTCTACTTAGAATTCTTGTGGATGCCATTCAAGGTGAATGCCAATATCTGAGATGGACATTTATTTACAGCCATTTAGGTTTCACAGTAAAAAGTAGCACAATTTTCTCCACAGAGACTTGTGCATCTGCAAAACCAAGGAAAGAAGAATGTTCATCTCGAAATAAAACATTCCACCTATATGTGGAAGCCAAGTATGTCTATAAGTGTAGTTATCCAAGGAGCAAAATGGAAACATGGAGTGCACTGTAAATGGAGGAATTTAGGTTGGGCTAAACATGGCTGATCACATTCCAGATTCCTCCCCTCTCTCATATCTGAAGCATCTCTGTTCAGTCAAGCCATGGGAAATTGAGAGATCTAACATCACAGTCATTACACCCTGGGCTGAGTGGCTCTAAAACCTTAAAGGGGCTGCTTTCCAGCTGGATCCCTCACCTTTTGTGTCCCCGATTGTGTCACCAGCACTCACAATTACTCATTCCACTCACTCTTTTGACACAGAGTAGAGTTTGTGTTGTCATCTGGCTGGGAAGTTTGTGGGAATTGTACACCTTGCTTTATAAAGCTAGTAATTTTTAGATTAAACAAAAGCAAATGTAAACACAGTTATCTCTCATTCCAGTGCATATGCATACGAGAGTGTGGAGCAAAGGACATTATTTAGGCAAGTGAATGCAAGACATTAAGTCCGGGTACAAACTCCCAAACCATTACTATACAGCCATGTCATGTTTAGAAGAGCATACCAAGCAATAGCATTATCTCTTGGCTGAAGCATGGTTTATGGAAAGGAAAAGAGGTTACTTTATAGATGACAACCATGGAGACCAGATAGCTTGGAATTTCCTTGTGCACCTATGCTGATAACATAGTTTTACTCTGTCATGTCTCTGCACCTTTTACCTTTCCAGATCCGCGCTATTGACAAAGTACGGCTCCAGCTCGGATCTGAATTCCCAGGACGTCCATGGACTTCCGCCTCAGTGAGATCTGTTATGTCCCGGCCAGCCCAGCCCCCATACAGTTAGAACACAATGAGGGAGCACAGTTAACCCTTTCACTGTCAATGACATTTATACAGTAATCGGTGGATATTTACATTTCTGATCGCTGTATAAATGTCATTGGTTCCAAAAAAGTGTGCAAAATGTCCAACATGTCTGCCCCAATATCAAAATCCCGATAAAAATCGCAGATCGTCGCCATTACTAGTAAACAAAAAAAATTAATAAAAATGCCATAAATCAATTCCCATATTTTTTAGACGCGATAACTTTTGTGCAAACCAATCAATATACACCGATTGCGATTTTTTTTACCAAAAATATGTAGAAGAAATATATCGGCCGAACCCGATGGATAATTTTTTTTTAGGATTTGTATTATAGGAAAAAGTAAAAAATATTGTTCTTTTTTTCAAAATTGTCCCTCTTTTCTTGTTTATAGCACAAAAAATAAAAACCGCAGAGGTGATCAAATACCACCAAAAGAAAGCTCTATTTGTGGGAAAAAAATGATAAAAATTTGTTTGGGTACAGCATCGTACGACTGTGCAATTGCCATTCAAAATGTGACAGCGCTGGAAGCCGATAATTGGTCTGGGTAGGAGGGGGGTTTAAATGCCCAGTAAGCAAGAGGTTAAAGAGCAATCAGTGACCTGCAGGCATACCTGCTTTCAGTTTATTTATTGCTGTATATGTCTATGATGGAGACTCTGTTAGATTGGCATTAGGGTCCAAACATTACAGAGGGGCCTTGACACAAGAGTGTGACTTCCACATATATTTGCATATGTACTCATCACGCCCGCCGGCCATGCGCATCGGCTCCATCATGCCCCCTACAGTCTTTTAACCTCCCTGGCGGTATGATTATTTCAGATCTTTGGTGCTGAAAGCAGTACCATTATTTTGCATGGAAATTTGGCATTTTATATTGTAACTCACTTAAAATCTGTCCAAAAAAGAGTCTAGTAGACATCCCGGGTATGATAAAGTTTGAAACAAGAAACCATAAATTATAATATAATAAATAACTATAGATAATTATCAAAAATAATAATAATATAATAGTAAAAAAATGTAATCAATAATGTAATTAAATCAAAAACACTGAAATGTGCTCATTTGCAGACTTGTCGCTGTCATCACTTTCAGTGTCTGATGATAAATTTCCCCAAAAATCAGTATCACTCAATTCTGCAAATGATTCTTATTTACTATTGCTGTTTACTAGCTGGTCAAAAACCACTTTTGACTTAAAGGGACACTTTTTGGTTGCCATGGACATTCTCAAGTTTCCAGGCAGAAAGAATGGCATATATAATATAAAAGTGCATGCAGGGTACTGGACAAAGCACTAGGGACAAAGGGGGTGTGAAATTATTTCATACAGTAATGTAATCTTACAGATTACAGTGTACTGTATTTGTTATGTGTGTTTCACTTTTTGAATTTGCCTCCAGGCTCCGCCCCCATGCGATGCAATGCTAGCAGGGAACGGAGCCCGGCACACAGAGGCATCGGGCGGAGGACACAGCCTGCGGACACAGCGGGGGGACATCGCTGGATCCAGGGGACAAGGTAAGTAACACTGCCTGGATCCAGCGATGCAATCCCAAGTGTGGCTCGGGGTTACTGCTCTTAGTACAGAATATTCACCCCGAGCCACACTCGGGAATACCGCCAGGAAGGTTAAAGTGCCTCCATACAGCTATGGCAATAGAGCCGACCTGCCGCCGTCAAACAACAGCAACAGGTCGGCAAGTGGTTAAAGTGTTACAGGAATGCAAACTATTTATTTGATCTAGCCTTCTCACCGCTTTATCCAACAAGAAAATCTGGCTTTAGATACATAAGTATTGATGCTCTGCTTATACAAAGGGGTGTCTTTTTTAAGAAAAAAAAAATAAAAAGGACAGAAATATACTTGGTCTAAAATACATGGTAAATTGTACTAATTTACATGCCTTATGCATAAACATGACAAGCATGGATCATTTTAGTGCAATATCAAGTGATATATAAAGTGATATACTGTAAGCTTTGTATTGTGTAATCACTTGGTCATTTTTGTATAGGCTGAATTAGGTTCTTGGAATTATACAAATTACTTCCTTGTAGGTAACACAAACTAGTATTGTACAATAGGACATTTATCGCACTCCATTAAATCTAATTCATTTTTTTTAGCAACTGGATTGCCTGGAAGGTTTTTTTGCAACCATACTGTTTCTGTTGAAAGCATAGAATGCTATTGGCATCTTTCTCATAGACTCATTATGTAACAATCTATACAACAATTGTCATGATGATAACATGTATAGTAGTTCTAAACAGTTATAGCAATTTGCATTCAAATATTTCATATGTTGCTCAGAAATAGATGTAATAGCAAGCTTTAAATAACACTTTGAGCTATTTTGTTCTTCTAAAACAATACTTTTTATTTTTTACACAGCCACTTTGTTTCAAAAAAGGAAGTTCCTTTAGGAAAGATAATGAGTATACAGTATATATATATATATATATATATATATATATATATATATATATATATATATTCAGACCCCCTTAAATTTTTCAGTCTTTGTTATATTGCAGCCATTTGCTAAAATCATTTAAGTTAATTTTTCCCTCATTAATGTACCCACACCCCCCCATATTGACAGAAAAACACAGAATTGTTGACATTTTTGCAGATTTATTAAAAAAGAAAAACTGAGCGGGGCGTGGCCTGAAGGAGAACATGGTGGATGTTTCTATACAGAGCTCCAGATAGCCTGTATTGTATCCAGGACCATCCTGCTCGACCAAGGACGGGTGAGCCACCAAAACACCCGGGGGGGACACAGCATCACCTCAGCTACATCACCACCACAAAATCTCGGCGATCAGTGCCCCTGGCTCCCCACAATTCGAGCTGCCAGTGCGGCCTACATAGCAGCCCACCACCTTCCTCTTCTGACTCACACCAGCCCATCTGCAAGGGATACTCACCCCCAATCGAGGGGACACATGTAATCCATCCCTTCAAACCATCCACAGGACTGCCAAGCCGTTTCGGGTCCGATCGTTGCACTCGAACCGGGCCGCGTCCGCTAATTGAGGCCCCGGCTTCAGTTGCGGCCTACTCGGAGGTACGCGACGGCCGCCATCTGGTGTCCGAAAACAATATTTACAGCAACCTACACCCCATACAAAAGGAACATAATACCACAGCAGCCCCGGGACATTACCACAACAGTATCTGAATAAAGATAAAGACTACAGAACAGGATGGCTACCTAGGCCGGGAATTCAGGCCCCTCATCTGGAGCACCACAACCTCAAATGACACAGACCCATTCTGACATACCCACAGTCATACAAGCAGCGGTTGATACACTAAGGACAGGGGGGCATGTCTAATAGGCGGTACACACCACCTGCACCTCGCCGATTAACCAACTACTATAGCCCAGCCACCATGAATACAGTTCAAGATGGAGATGGCGCAGGGACTGGTCGGATATCGACACATGACCACTCGGACATCAGAGCAAATTCCTCCACTCCCTCACGAAGCGGCGGTGTAACAACCGGCCTCGAGGACGGCAGAGGAGAGGGTATGTACACTATATCTGCACCAGAGCCCTCACCTGCTTCACATCCCTCAGACAGAGGCAAAAGTACAGCCCTCCCCAGCCCTCTCACCTAGCAAAGGACCACAGCTTAAGAAGCATCTTTGGGCCAAACCTGACATGGTCACCCCTACCGCAGAGCATACCACAGCCCTAGTGGAGATCCCAGCTTCAGACAACCTGGTGTCAGAAGCCTCATTGAAAGCTATGCTCCTCACCTTACAAAAGGATCTTCACAGAGAGCTGCGTATCTCAGTGTCCCAGATCCATGACAGGGTAGATTGCCTGGAGGATAGAACAATGGTGCTGGAGGAACACATGCAAAACCATGTTAAAGCCCACAATGAATTGCTTAAGGCACACGACCATACTACTTCAGAGATTCACTGAATAAATCTGAAGCTGGCGGATTTAGAAGACCGCTTGAGACGCCAAAATATCAAAATCAGAGGAATACCGGAAACCGTCAAACCTAATGAGATCCCCGCATACCTCCAGAAGCTCTTCTCCACCTTATTACCTCACTTACATGCCCGCGATTTACTGATTGACAGAGCACACAGGATTGCAAAACCATCTCACCTACCCTTTGACATACCAAGGGATACACTAGCAAAGATGCACTATTACTCAGTGAAAGACCAAATTATGTACGCCGCAAAAAATACCAGACCTCTCCTTGCTCCGTACGCCAAAATTCTGCTTTTCAACGACCTGTCCAAAGCCACCATGGAAACACACAAAGCATTTGCTCTGGTCACTATCCTCCAGGAACGAAAAATCACCTATAAATGGGGATTTCCGACCAAACTACTGGTCACCTACCAACAACACATCGTCCCTATATTGACCCCAAAGGACGGATACAAAAAGCTAACCAACTGGGGATTTCTACCACTCTCATCTGAACCATCGGAGCACGCAAGGAACAACATCATCCAGCAGACACTAAGGAATCACTTCTCTGACAAGGACTGATCCAATATGCTCACACTAAAGTGGGTCTCACAAACACGACGACTCCAGTATGGGACCGATAACCTTCAAAATCCCACCACCCCAGGTTACTGTGTGCCACGCACACTGATTGTTATTGTTTTTTTTTCGTTCTAACCTTCTTTTTTTTTCAGAATATTCATTGCCTGTTGCTTTGATATCATTTGAACTCACAGTTACACTTGGTACCAGATCTAATCAGATAGGTAGACACAGCAATCTGACTAAACTGAGACTTGAGATATCCCCTTATCCTGAATATTTAATTTACTGCTGATTTGAGTCTATCTTTGCTTGTATACTTTTCATTACAGGGGGTCTGGTCTCGTTCCTGACTTCTGAAGACTCTAGCCAATCATGCCCATACAAATCACCTCCCTTAATGCCAAGGGACTTAATTCGCCCTTCAAAAGAAACATGATGTGGAGGGAGGCCGTACATCAGAGAGCTGATGTGATCTGTATACAAGAGACACACTTCCTAAAAGATAAACCCCCAAAATGCTCTCATAAAAAATTCCCCCACTGCTTCTTTGCTAATGCCCCAAAGAAAAACAGAGGTGTTATGATAGAGATTCATTTTCGTTTACACTACATCACTGTGAGGCAGACATTGAGGGCAGATATCTAATTCTATCAGCAACCATTGAAAACCAACGCCTCACTCTAGTTAACATCTACGCACGTAACACAGCTCAAGGAAGATTCTATCAAACAATAATCTCGAAAGTGACCCCCTTTAAAAACAACCCTCTGATAATTTGCGGTGACTTCAATGACATTATCGATTCCTCCCTCGACACATCAAACCCGTCTAAACGACGGCCTTCTGCCCTGGCTTCCCTCCTTCAAAAGGAAGACTTATATGACCCCTGGAGGTGTCTGCACAACACAGAACGAGACTATACCTTTTATTCCCACCCGCAAAACTCATATTCTCTGATCGACCTGTTCCTCACAGATAAATATCTTCTCCAATCCATAACCAATGCACACATAGGGGTGATCACATGGTCGGATCACGCACCAGTATCGATTACTTTATGCGATAACAGACAAGCTCCTAGCCATAAGGTCTGGAGACTAAATCCATCCCTCCTCACTTCCCCAATGGGCATGGACGGGATTCGATCCGAGATTGAGTCGTATTTCCAACAGAACTCCCAGTCGGTTACTGACCCTTCCATTGTCTGGAATGCGCATAACACAGTTCTGAGAGGTTTGTTTATCAAATTAGGCGCACAACAAAAGAGAACACATAGGGCCACAACCGAAAAGCTATTAACCAAAATAAGAGACCTGGAGACACGGCATAAAAAGCTCATGTCCCCGGACCTCTTTGAAGAATTAAAGAATGCTAGATTGCAACTCAGTGAACATCTCCACTGCACATTTGACTATTACGTCAAACGTCTCAAACTCCAATTTTACGCCTCGGGGAATAAATCAGGAGCCTTTATGGCAAAACAACTTAAAAGACAAGCGGCAAACAAAAAAATGCAATCCCTAATTAATTCCCACGGCCAGAAACTGTTTAATCCCTTAGACATAGCCAATGAATTTAGATCCTATTACGCTAAACTTTACAACCTCAAAAACTCAGAGAAAACTTACCAACCTAAAGAAGATGAAATTGATGCATTCCTGGCATCAGTCCATCTTCCTTCTATTTCTCCGACACAGCTAGCTGAATTATCGAAACCATTCTCCCCAGCAGAAATTCTACATGCCATCAAACAGCTGCCCCTACACAAAGCCCCGGGACCCAATGGATTCCCAAATGAATACTATGTACAATTTTCATAAATTCTCACCCCATATCTCTGTGAAACCTTTAACCAATATGCCTCTATGGGGAAAATCCCCAAAGAAGCCCTGGAAGCCCTAATAGTCACCCAGAGACCCAGACAATCCGGCCAATTACCGCCCCATTTCTCTCCTTAATACGGACACTAAATTGTACGCAAAGCTGCTGGCACAACGCCTCTCCACAATCATTACTCACCTGATACACTCCGACCAGGTGGGATTTATACCTCACAGACAGGCGAGTGACGGCACGAGGCGCCTCATCGACCTGATTCAGTGGGTGGAACACACCCGAACACCTTCTCTGTTCCTCTCTTTGGATGCAGAGAAGGCGTTCGACAGAGTGCACTGGACATACATGCAGAAGGTACTCCAAAAGTTTGGTCTGTCAGGAAGCTTTTTAACATCTATCATGAACTTATATTCCTTTCCTAGTGCCAGAATATGGACTTCAGGGATCAAATCTGACCCACTAGACATCACCAACAGCACAAAACAGGGGTACCCATTATCTCCCCTGATCTTTGCCATGGTGATGGAACCCCTTGCACAAGCTATAAGATCCTCCCCGACAATATCGGGCATCAAAGTAGGTAACGTGGAACACAAAATAGGCCTATATGCTGATGATGTCATCATCACAGTCACAGATCCTCAGACATCCCTTTCCAATGTACAAAAACTTTTGGACCAATTCAGTGCTGTATCTCTATATAAGGTTAACCACAACAAATCCATTATGCTTGATCTGGGTATCGAACCGCAGACTAAGCATAATATATCTGTAAACTCTCCCTTTCAAAGGGCCAGCAAGGCCTCGCTCCCTTACCTAGGCATCCAGCTAACATTTCCTAGCCGACTATTGCTGTCCACTAACCTTACCAACCTACAAGAAAAGCTTATGCGCATTTCTAAAAAGTTAAGCACAGTCCCTTCCACCTGGGCAGGGAGAATAGCCCAATCAAAAAAGTACTTGCTCCCCCACGTCTTATACATGTTTCGTACAATGCCTGTACCTCTCTTGCCCAATCAGCTTCAACAATTACAAATATTGATGGATGATTTTATCTGGCAGAATAGGAGGCCTAGATTCAAAAGAGAAACTCTACTTTCCCCAGTACAAAGGGGTGGTATGGGTGCCCCAAACATTCAAGCATACCATAAAGTAGTAGTTCTTGACCAACTAAAAGAATGGTGGATACCCAACGCAAATAAAAACTGGACCCAAATTGAAACTAACGCTGCATTAACAGACTTAAAAATCTTACTTTCAGCCATCACTCTCAACTTCAAGCCACAACATTATTATATGGACACAATTACAGCAGCTTTAATAGTATGGGCTGCTTGCATGCAAAAGACAACAGGTACCCCCAGAAAGATCCTCTCTAAATGAAATCTCAAAGCGATGGAACTGCTCTAGCCAGATCTCTCCTTCGAAGTATGGAGCAGGAAAGGACTGAATACAATTGACCAACTGTACTCCTCAATCGGGTCTACTCTCGTTCTCACACCTTCAGAAGACATACGACATTCATAAATCAACATTTTTTCTATATCTCAGAACCCAGTCAATCCTCACCAGCATCAAAATATCAGAGGAAGAAACAGTATTACTTAACATCATAAAATACTATGACACACCAAAACCTGCTGTCAAAGGCATATCGATGGCCTATAATACTATCACCTTCCCTCAGACAGTAATACCTGATCCATCCACAAATTTCTGGAGTAAGTTCACGGACAGTTCACTACCACCCAAGCTTTGGAATGAAGCCCTTATGCTTCCCCGCCGAGATTCTCGGTGCATAACCCATTGGGAATCCCTACTAAAACGATTTCACAAATGGTACTATACTCCGTCAAGACTGGCTAATATTTTCCCATCAACATCACCATTGTGTTGGAGAGGACGTGGTGAAAGAGGAACACTATACCACATATGGTGGGAGTGTTGCCACATTAAACCCTACTGGCAGGAAGTCACACGTATGTTATCCACTCTCTGCAACAGTCCGACATGAAAGGTCCTCATTGGTCTATCAATACCCACCTGGCCTGGCCATGTGCAGATTCTTGCCACACACATCTTGATTGCCGCACATTTAGCCCTTGGAAAAAAAATGGAAATCAGTCCAACCTCCTACCTCCTCGGACCTTATCAGATTACTAAATTCACATTATCAGATGGAAGCGGCGTTCGCTAAAGCCAACCTCACTACCCTAAAAATGTATTAAATCTTGGACACCCTGGACTGAAGATCAGAGAAGTGCCCCCTTATAACACACTCTGGACTTGACTACCAGTCTTTCCCCACACACACACCCTCAGTTCTCACCCCCTGGCAGTTTAGAACGATATACAACCCCATAGTAGGGATTAGATATCTCAAGTCTGAAATGGTAACATTTGGCACACCCAGTTGATGTCTACCAGCGTTGTTCATTGTTAGTTTCTCCCTTTTCTAGGCTCATCCCTGGCTTTGAACTTCACAGCCTCTAAATAGATGCTGTTTATACCCTGTAGTTGTGCATGCAGGGGGATAAACCAGCATATATTAAGTCACCAAATGGGCTCCAGCCTGAATAACTATATGATCAATCAAAACACCTCACAACATACCCAGTAAATATACGAATGATAAATATGAAGAGGGCTGCCAGGACGTTCCCTCGCCCAACAGGTACAGTGTGAACCCAAGTTGGGGTGCCCGGGCTGGGGAGCGGATTGGTCACTCAATACAAATCTTGAAGTTATGTATGGCCTGCTAGTGTCCTTCTGTGTACACAACTGATAGATACTACTATGTACTGTGCTACCAACTGTAGATCCCATATGTTATAATCTACGACACAACTATATTGCCTTTTTCCTGCTAACGACTTTACTCATCTTTGTAATATGCAAAATGTAATAAAAAACATTGAAACAAAAAAATAAAAACTGAAATATCACATGTTCCTAAGCATTCAGACCCTTTGCTCAGTATTTAGTAGAAGCACCCTTTTGATCTAATACAGCCATGAGTCTTTTTGGGAAAGATGCAACAAGTTTTTCACACCTGAATTTGGGGATCCTCTGCCATTCCTCCCTGCAGATCCTCTCCAGTCCTGTCAGGTTGGATGGTAAACATTGGTGGACAGCCATTTTTAAGTCTCTCCAGAGATGCTCAATTGGGTTTAAGTCAGGGCTCTGGCTGGGCCATTCAAGAACAGTCACAGAGTTGTTGTGAAGCCACTCCTTCGTTATTTTAGCTGTGTGCTTAGGGTCATTGTCTTGTTGGAAGGTAAACCTTCGGCCCAGTCTGAGGTCCTGAGCACTCTAAAGAAGGTTTTCGTCCAGGATATCCCTGTACTTGGCCACATTCATCTTTCCATCAATTGCAACCAGTCGTCCTGTCCCTGCAGCTGAAAAACAACCCCACAGCATGATACTGCCACCACCATGCTTCACTGTTGGGACTGTACTGGACAGGTGATGAACAGTGCCTGGTTTTCTCCACACATACCGCTTAGAATTAAGGCCAAAAAGTTCTATCTTGGTCTCATCAGACCAGAGAATCTTATTTCTCACCATCTTGGAGTCCTTCAGGTGTTTTTTAGCAAACTCCATGCAGGCTTTCATGTGTCTTGCAATGAGGAGAGGCTTCCGTCGGGCCACTCTGCCATAAAGCCCTGACTGGTGGAGGGCTGCAGTGATGGTTGACTTTCTACAACTTTCTCCCATCTCCCGACTGCATCTCTGGAGCTCAGCCACAGTGATCTTTGGGTTCTTCTTTACCTCTCTCACCAAGGCACTTCTCCCCTGATAGCTCAGTTTGGCCGGACGGCCAGCTCTAGGAAGGGTTCTGGTCATCCCAAACATCTTCCATTTAAGGATTATGGAGGTCACTGTGCTCTTAGGAACCTTAAGTGCAGGAGAATTTTTTTTGTAACCTTGGCCAGATCTGTGCCTTGCCACAATTCTGTCTCTGAGCTCTTCAGGCAGTTCTTTTGACCTCATGATTCTCATTTGCTCTGACGTGCACTGCGAGCTGTAAGGTCTTATATAGACAAGTGTGTGGCTTTCCTAATCAAGTCCAATCAGTATAATCAAACACAGCTGGACTCAAATGAAGGTGTAGAACCATCTCAAGGATGAACAGAAGAAATGGACAGCACCTGATTTAAATATATGAGTGTCACAGCAAAGGGTCTGAATACTTAGGACCATGTGATATTTCAGTTTTTCTTTTTTAATAAATCTGCAAAAATGTCAACAGTTCTGTGTTTTTCTATCAATATGGGGTGCTGTGTGTACATTAATGAGGAAAATAAATGAACTTAAATGATTTTAGCAAATGGCTGCAATATAACAAAGAGTGAAAAATTTAATTTCCATACCCACTGTATATATGTATATATATATATATATATATATATATATATATATCTTTTTTTCAGCTGGAACTTGGTGGAATTCAGTTCCACCACCTCTGGTTCAGGCCCTCTACTTCTTACTCACCACAAGTGGCAGCTTGTCTCCCAATGGCTCCCACAGATCTGATCTCCTGAGCGGCTCCCACTGAGTGTAGGATGGGGACAAGGGAGATGCAGGTTCCCGGGGTGCAGTGCAGATTCCGACACCCCCCACTGGACAGTATGCAGGGAGGTAGTAGAGCCTGTTGGGTGCTTCAACTTAATACAGCAACACAAGTAAGACATGTGGAAGATGGTGGAGCTTTTAATGAGGGAGGGAAAAGATGGGGGGCAGTGGAGGGGGAGTTGCATGCAGAGGTCCAGTCTGAAGAGGGATAAAATTGAGATGTGGATAGGGGATGCAGAGGTAAGCAGTTGTGGACAAAGGCTGAACCCTGCATTCTGTGTGTAGTGCACTCCTAAACTCTGCACTATGTATGTAGTGCACTCCCAAACTCTGCACTTAGTGCACCCCTGAATGCTGCATGTAGCGTACCCCTAAATTCTGCACGTAATGCACCCCCGAACTCTGCATGTAGCGCACACTGGAACTTTACACATAGTGCACCCCTGAACTCTGCACTGGGTGTAAACCCCCCGAACTCTGCACTCCTGGTATTTAATTCCCCTTTTAAGAATTTAACCACATCCACTATTTCATGCACTTTTAGAGGGTGTGTGTTTATTTGTGTGCGTGTGGGGGGGTTTAGGGGGGCGTGGTTGAGTTCCTGCACCTATTTTCTGAAAAAAAAAGCCTTGTATATATATATATATATATATATATATATATATATATATATATACTGAAAAATATGAAAACCCCTTCAATAGACAACTTTTTAGTCTGAGATCATTTAAAGGATGTCTCTTTTATGGAGCCACAATTACAATGGAGATAGCCAAAGTCAACCATACTGAAACATTCATTAATTCCACTTTCAATACCTGCCAAATAAGGGGTACCAAACTATAAGCATAATGGAACTGTCAACAAATCTTTGACATCTGGAGAAAAAAATCAAACAGGTTTTCAAAGCCTGCCCATTAATAAGAATAGGAATGCTAATAATATTCAGATCAATGTCAATTATCAGACCTACCAGGGCTGATTTACTAAAGGCAAATAGAATGTTCACTTCGCTAAGGAATTTGCACTTTATAAAGGAACTATCCTTAGAGCTTAGTGAATGAGGGGATGTTCTGCTGAGCTCCATATCCAAAATATTCCATATGAATATATAAAATTATACTCTGGAGAGAGAAACCAGGAAGCTCAACTTGCTGAAAAGGTCTAGCAGAGAATTAAACTGGTTCTAAAGGCAGATTTTTTTTTACCTTAATGCATTTTCTGCATTAAGGTAAAACATGTTCCAGTGGAGGTATCACTCCCTCACCCCTTTTTATACTTACCTGTGCCCTATCTCAGTCCAGCGCTCTGCCCATCTGCAGTGGTGTTGATCTATCTCTCTCTCCTTACAAGACAGAGAGGCAGCAGTGGATGCCATTGGCTTCTGCTGCTGTCAATCAAATCCTGTGGGTAGAGAATGGGGAGTGGCGCTGAGCATTTCTATAGATGCACACAGCGCGGCTTGGGAGCGAGCCCACAGGTGCACCCCTATAGGAAGTGGCTTCCTATGGTGGTGCACTGAGAGGAGGAGGAGCCTGGAGCATTGGCAGGGGACCCCAAAAGAGGAGGTTCGTGGCCACTCTGTGCAATACCATTTCGCAGAGCAAGTATATATAATATGTTTTTTATGAGCCTTTTGAAGTGTTTTTAAATACTGTTTCAAAACAAGGGCATCATGGGCTACATTTTAGGATGATTGTATGTTTAATTATAAACAGATTTTCAAGTCTACTTTAAACAATATTCTTCAGAATATCTCTTGGAATATAATGCGGTACTTCCTAGAATGCATCAACAATTATATAGTGGCTTGCAAAAAATCAAAGGTGAAAAGTTTATTATACCAAAAGACATTTTATCAGCAACTCAAATATTCTTTGGCAGCAATCTATCAGAACTAAAGGATTCAGATCAAAACGCATTAGCCAATAATTTATGACAGCCTTTGTAGGCTTCACTGAGGCACACTGCAGCTTGCATCAACAATTGCTAATATAGACATAGAAATGGAAAAGTCTTCAGTAATAAAGTTAAGTGGCTTTTCCATATTTCTGGAGGTATTACATTAAAGTTTGTATTCTTGGTTTTCAAACAGACTATGATAATTAACTGCTAAGAAAAATTTATTGCGGTGGCAGTGAAACCCTGGCACTATAACTAACCTCTTATTGTCTAGGTCATTGTTGTGGCAGGTTGACCTTTGCTGGTCTAGAGCTTGCAGAACATATTATCAGACCAGTTATTTATTATCACAGTTGAGATGAACACAATTTCTGGTTAGGGCTGAAATTTACAGAAATCTTTTTAGCATTATCTTGTTTTTTTGTTCTTATCTTGCTTTTTTTTAGTAAGAACATACAGTATTTAGTGTAGACTTGTTCATTGTTTATTGCATAGTATGATAAAAATAAATTTTTACATGGAATTTGTTTTAGCAAGTTACTTACTAAAATGCACTAAAATGTATGTGAATGTAAGCTATTAAGTGAGAATTCTACTCCTTGTATTTGGGGTGGTATTTTCTCATCTTCAAGACTGATTCATAAATCCACAACTCCAAGATTCTTTACCATGTCACATATAGCGGGGTTATCTGGTTGGTAACAAAGGGGGAAGGGTTTATAATATAGAACAAAGAACCAAAAATGCCAGTGGTTCCCCCAACAGGAAGGAGTATAGAGATGTGTAAAAAATGACAATTTTGTTTAATTCATACAATATATAAAAATAGTATGTACAAAATTACAGCATTAAAAACGTAGCAGTGGTAGCCATACAATACATAGCTATTTGAGGTTAGCAGTTGATTTCAAGGTGGAATACCAAACCACAAGCAATTATGCCAATAATCCCAACATGTTTCAGAATATCTGCAATTCCTTCTTCAGGGGCTAAGGAAGGCAAGCTGTATGGTCTAGTGGTATAATAATAACACATCAGTATACATAATTATAAATATAATAGTATGCAAAGTTTATGTAATAACAACATAACAGATATGCAGCATATAGGATGGCAATGTGATAGAAAGACAAGCAGGTAAGTGATGGAGAAGAATACTTACACCAGTGGCTACAATTTATCAGAAACACACAAATGGGCCATGCAGTGCTCGCGTATTACTCCTCCACATCCAGAACCCCATGAGATGAAAAGTTACATAAAGATGGAAGTAATGTCCCCCGACTGTGACAACGTCATAGGAGCTGGGGGTAACCCAAAAGAGAGGATGTCACCACCGCAAATCTGGGTGCTCACAAGGATCGCATGGGTAGAGGCAACCCTGATAAGACAGTAAGTAAGATGTATAACTAAGTGTGTTCCCATGTTAAGAATACAGACATAAGCTGTATGTATGTAGTAAGTAGCCCCACACAGGGAAAAGTAAAATGTTGTATCCTGGGGACACTCATAAGTAACAGGGAGTGCCCCCTAGAAAAATAATATATAATCCAAGATAATGCACATGCAGCACATCTGGGATCAGTGTGTATTAGTCCAAAGTAGGAGAAAGGCAAGTGCACCACCACACAGCCATAAGTGTACAGCTGCTCAAAGAAGTGGTGAACCTATAAGTGCTAAGCCTTACTCAATGAGAAACCCCCTGGGTTGGATAGGCCAATGGGGGGCATGGGGAGTAGGTGCATTCGATGTGTGGTAATTGGCGGCGCAATAAAAAGACACGGGCACAGCACATGGGAGGACCATCAAATATTACACAACAGTGATGGCAATGATTCCCCTTTGTTCTCCTGTTCCTCTCTAATTGCCTTTTTATTGTTGAGATTACACTGTAGGTATCAACGCCATCACTGTTATGTAATATTTGATGGTCCTCCAATGTGCTGCTTGCTTGCCCTCCTATGCATTCCCCCTGTTTGACCACTACATGACATCCACGCTGCCTTGGTTCTCCCCGGCATGTGTGGGCCCTCTGGTGTCCATCCCTGGGCATCATTGGGCAGTCCCTAGGGATCCGTGTACTATTAGCGGTGTGCAGTGTGGATGGCAGTTCTTGCCCTCACCCTACACATGCATAGCCGGCCCTGCAGTCCATCTAGCTCCGTCACGGCTCCCATCACGTGTGTCGGTGGCCTTGTGACATCTGACGTCGTCACACAATGCATGCGCAGTGATTCCGGATGCCGCGGGAGCTGGGGGATTGTCATTGAGGCTTATCTCTGTTTTTTTGGCGGTGCGTCTCTTTTGATTGCACTCCTGATTACCACACATTGAGCACACCTGCTCCCCATGCCCCCATTTTCCTATCCAACCCAGGGGGTGTCTGCTTGAGTAAGGCTTAGCAGTTATAGGTTCACCACTCCTTTGAGCAGCTGGACACTTACAGCTGTGTGGTGGTGCACCTGCCTTTCTCCTACTAATACACACTGACCCCAGATGCACTGCATTTGAGTTATCTTGGATTATATTTTATTTTTCTGGGGGGGGGCACTCCCTATTACTTATGAGTGTCCCCAGGATACAACATTTCACTTTTCCCTGGGTGTGGCTACTTACTACATACATACAGCTTATGTCTGTATTCTTAACATGGGAACACACTTAGTTATACATCTTACTTACTGTCTTATCACGGTTTCCTCTACCCATGCGATCCTTATGAGTGCCCAGGTTTGCGGCTGCGTCATCCTCTCTTTTTGGTCACCCCTGGCTCCTATGTCACATTTGGGGGACATTACTTCCATCCCTATGTAACTTTCCATCTCATGGGGTTTTGGATGTGGAGGAGTATTATGCAAGCACTGCATGGCCCAATTGTGTGTTTCTGATAAATTGTAGCCACCGATTTAAGTATTCTTCTCCACCACTTACCTGCTTGTCTTTCCATCACATTGCCATTCCTTATGCTGCATATCTGTTATGTTGTTATTACATAAACTTTGCATACTATTATACGTATAATTATGTATACTGATTTATATTATTGTTATACTATATTATTATAATACCACTAGATCATACAGCTTCCCTTCCTTATCCCCTGAAGAAGGAATTGGAGATATTCCGAAAAATGTTGGAATTATTGGCATAATTGATTGCGGTTTGGTATTCCACCTTGAGATCAACTGCTAACCTCAAATAGCTATGTATTGTATGGCTACCACTGCTATGTTTTTAATGCTGTAATGTTGTAGTTACTGTTTTTATATATTGTATGATATAAAAAATGTTATTTTTTTACACACCTCTATAATCCTTCCTGTTGGGGGAACCACTGCCTAAAAAGTACGGGGGGTATTTTTTGGTTCCTTGTTCTTAACCATGTCACAAAGCAAAAACTTTATTTATAATAGTCTTCTAGGGCAACTTATACTTATCTTATTTTTGCTCATCCAAACTCTTTAGCCACTCAGGTCAAAGGAAAGTCCTATATAAGCTACACATGCCCACATTTACATTAATGACACCAGGTGGCTGATGATATGAGTGACTTTGCATAGACAACTTTTCAAAATATACTTTTTTTAAAATTTTTAAACCATGCCCTCTGCTGCCACAAGACATGTGTAAACAAATCTGCCAATAGCAGGTAAAGATACTTATAAAGATATCCCTACAGCAGGTAAGGATACTTGCACAGCACAGGTAGGGCTCCTGACCCTGGTGCTGTGCAGAGATATGCAAACTAAGCTGTGCACACTCATTTAGGATCAGACAGAGAGACAGTCCAATGAAAAGGAGAGGGGAAGCCTATCTGTAGATAGAATGTATGTTGGTTTGTTGGTAAACATGCATGTTTCAATATACAAAGTCAAGGTTTATTTGCATTGTTGCAGTGTGTATTCCTTTCTTCTGAGTTATCTTGCTGATTTTATTGACTTATTCCTTTCTAGGTATGTAGGAGCAATATTCTATAGACTTGCTTTTCCTACAAATTACACAGATGCCTGATAGCTTGCATACATTTTTCTATAAACATCAGAATCAGAATATCACTGTATTAAGGTGTGCACTGCTCCAGGCACCATGCCTAGAAAAATCTATCATACAATATTTAAGGCCATAAAATCTTTGGTTTTATTGAGCTAAATATCTTTCATGTGCATCAAAACAAAAGGTGATCAGTGTCTTATAGTTTGTTTTCTTTCTAAAATATCCATAGCCTGAGTAGAAAGTCTTTACCCTGCCAACAGCCTGACAGTGAAACTCTTGCTCTCTCTGCTTTATGTGGTGTTCTGACACCATGACAACCCCCCTGCTTAGTCAGAGCCAGAGCTCTCCAATCAGCAGGGAGTATTACAGAGCTATATGTGTGACGCAGTAGGGGGTGTGTAAGACTTCTGCTGAGACACCAAAGAGAGAAGGGTCCCATATGAAGCTGCTGCCAGGGGACAGGGTTTTCTATTCAGGCCATGACTACTTCAGCAAGAAGACTACCTGTAAGACATTGAACACATTGTCTTGATGCACCTGGTATGTATTTAGTTCATTTAAATTGGAAGTTCAATTTGGATTTGATTATTATAAATGTATTATGCCATTAAATGCTAATGCAATGTAGTTATGCTATTATTACTGAGCATCAAGAAAGGTGGTTTTAAGAAAAGAACACCAGTAAACTGTATATGCAATTTTGTACTGTAGGAGTCAGTGTTGACTGGTCCAACACACATGAAGTTAGTCACGTACACAGGGGGTGGCTGGTGGGGTTTTTTCTGGGGTGGCAGCAAACAACTTCCCCCCGGGCGGCCGACCGCACTTAACCACCTACCCCCGCCGTCTGCTGGTCAGTCCAGCACTTACCCCATCTAGGTGGAGGGTGGTGGATGATGGGTGGCGGGCTGCAGGCAGTTGCTCCTCTTCTCCTGTTCTGTCTTCTCCTCCATCATGGGGGCTTCTGTGCATATCCTCCTCCTAGGCACTAGGAGTCCAATAGTATCGCCTGCCAATTGGGTGATGGGTCTCAGACCCACTTCCTGATTGGCCGGGAGGAGGATCAGTGTTAGAACAGCGAATATTCATTTGCTATTCTAACACAACTGGGGGGGCTGAGAGCGCACATTCTCTCTGCGCCCCAAGCCCATACTATTTTGAAGACTATTAGAGCCTTTGGCTCTAATCAGTTCTTCAAAAAAACACCCCAGCTGTTGTAATTCATGGGCCCGGTGTCCTGACAGGGATAGGGGAGGGCAGCAGCATGGATAGAGGAGGCGGTGCCAGTGCGCCCTTAATGGACCGCCACTGCATGTACACCTTCATAGTTGAAAGTACTGTGTATTTTCTTTGGCTTCTGGTGCAGACCAGAGCATCAGTGAGTAAAGTAGTAACAGTTTTCAATAGCAATACTTGAGAATCTTAAACATCTTGAAAATTTCAGAATTGTACATTTAGAGAAACCACATATTGCTGCAAGAGCTGGAAACAGTGAAAACATAATTTATTTAAAATATTTGACTGTGTACGGCCAGCTCACTCTTATAATCATGCCTTTTACAATATATGAAACAACAGTAAAAAAGAAAGATTCCAGGTAAAAAGCAATCTGCAGTATGCTGCATTCTTACACAGTATTTGTGTTTTATAAATGATATATTTATCTATATTACAGTATGTAATGGGCCATGATAAAATACAGTTATTTGTAAGTGTCACAGTTTCACACATCTTAATTTAGGCAATATTTGGCCACATTAAATTTTAAACATAAAGAAAGATTTTACAAGAGCTTTGCCTTGGTCAAAGTTCATTCGCATCTATTATTAAGCATTTGTAATTTGGTATGTTGTAAGTCATTTGTCATTGCCGTACAGACTTATTTTCACAACATTTTGTGATTATTTCAAAACTCAATTTCAAAAAAAGTAAATATAGAAAATATATTTTTATGTTTTTCTTATTATACCACTCATATATTTGTGACAGAAACATCCATTTAACAATGTAAACACACTGCTGTGATGGTGATACTGAAAAAAAGCATAGACGTTTTTAAGATTTTTTTTTCTTATTCTTGCAATGTTTATCATATGTGATACCTGCATAAGTGTATTTCTGAAAAACACTAGCCCAAAGTATTGTGTAACAAATTGCAATGCATTAGTGCACTCAATTCCTACAGTGAATAATTCTGATTGAACAAATTCTTTTCAGGAAATACATATTGTAACATTGTTTAAAAACTAAAAGTAACGATTAGATTAAACCAGTATGCAACACTGTTAATATTCACCGTAAACGCAGAAAGAAAGCTTTATTTGTGGGAAAAAAAGGATATCAATTTTGATTGGGTACAGCGTCGCACAACTGCGCAATTGTTAGTTAAAGCAACGTAGTGCCGTATCACAAAAAAATGGCCTGGTCATTAAGGGAGTAAATTCTTCAGGGCGTGAAATGGTTAAAATGAAACCTGTGCCCAAACTATGTACAATTAAATATTGTAACGTTCTAAGAAGTAAAATCATTTTAAAACAAGCCCTCATTTACCTTTTAAACTATAGGCATTGTTGAGAAATGTATCTTCAAATTCCTGTGCATTTCACTGTTGTGTGATTTTCAGCCCATTCATTTGAATGGGCAGAAATCACACTGGATTGTGCCAAAATTAGTGCATACACTGCCGCATCAAATCTAGTGGTACTGTGGAACCATGCAAACTGGTGCCTGCAAATGCACTGCATTAGCAATCTGCATTTGGGGTGCCATTAACAATGTATTGGCACCCACAGCTGATTGCAAATGCAATGTGTTTTGAATGCAGTGCAGGGAATGTGCATAAAATATGTTCTAGTATTAACCAGTCCTTAAGAACAAAGGCAATGAAACCCTCAGCTATTTTTTATGGAGAACAGAATCTGAGAGAGCCTGCTAGCCTCCAAACGTAAACACACAGCAAGCGTTTCAAATCTGTTAGCAATTGACAGAAACATGACTTTAGAGTCCTTGTTGCAGATGGTCATGGGCGACTTGTTTAACCTCCTTGACGGTGTTCCCGAGTGTGGCTCGGGGTGAGTTTTCACTGCAAATAGCAGTAACCCCGAGCCACACTCGGGATGGCATCGCTGGATCCAGGCAGTGTTACTTACCTTGTCCCCTGGATCCAGCGATGCCCCCCAGCTGTGTCTGCAGGCTGTGTCCTCCGCCCGATGCCTCTGTGTGCCAGGCTCCGTTCCCTGTGAGTGTGGCGTCGCACGGGGGCGGAGACCGGCAGGAAATTACAAAAGTGAAACACACAGTAAACATACAGTACACTGCAATCTATAAGATTACATCACTGTATGAAATCATTTCACATCCCTTTTGTCCCTAGTGCTTTGTCCAGTGCCCTGCATGCACTTTTATATTATATATGCCATTCTTTCTGCCTGGAAATTTGAGAACGTCCATGGCATAAAAAAGTGTCCCTTTACGTCAAAAGCGGTTATTGATCAGCTAGAAAACACTGACAGTAAATAAGAATCATTTGCAGAATTGAGTGATACTGATTTTTAGGGAAATTTATCATCAGATACTGAAAGTGACGACAGTGACAATTCTGCAACTGGGCAAATTTCAGTGTTTTTGACTAGATTACATTATTGAATAAATGTTATTATTATATTATCATCTTTGATAATTATTTATAGTTATTTATTATATTATATATATTTTTTTCATATATATTATAATTTATGATTTTGTGTTTCAAATTTTATCATACCTGAGATGTCTACTAGACTCTGGTTTGGACAGGTTTAAGTGAGTTATTCCTAAGAATTACAGGCCTACAATATAAAATGCCAAATTTCCATGCAAAATAATGGTATCGCTTTCAGCACCAAAAATCTGAACTAATCATACCGCCAGGGAGGTTAAACCACTTCAGCCCTGGAAGGATTTCCCACGTTAGGACCACAGCACTTTTTGCGATTCGGCACTGCGTCGCTTTAAGTGACAATTGCGTGGTCATGTGATGTTGTACCCAAACTAAATTTGCATCCTTTTTTTCCCATAAATAGAGCTTTCTTTTTGTGGCATTTGATCACCTCTGTGTCATTTCTGATCACCACTATAAACAAAAAAAGAGCAACGATTTTGCAAAAAAACAATATTTCTCACTTTTTGCTAAAATATAAACCCCCAAAAAAATATAAAAAAATTAATTTATTCATCGGTTTTGGCCGATTTATATTCTTTCGCATATTTTTGGTAAAAAAAAAGTGCAATCGGCGTTTATTGATTGGTTTGCGCAAAAGTTGCCACGTTTACAAACCATAAGAATAAATTTCTGCCATTTTTACATTTTTTTTTTACTAGTAATGGCAGCAATCAGCAATTTTTAATTTGGACTGAGATATTGGGGCAGACATGTCGGACATTTCTGACACTTTTTGGGACCAAAGACATTTCTTGTGTAGATTATATAACTATTTTAATGTCCATATTCTGGAAACAGTAGCAATTTACATATTTTTTTAAAATACATTTTTATTCTTTTTTTCTGGAATCCATAAAACAATATTTTGTTTGTTTAAAAGTGAAAAAAAACTGTTAAACTTCAAATTTGTAGATGTATTTTTTGTTTTGGTAGGGAGGCTTTGTCCACTATACACATTTGTGCAAAATGTTAAATTCATGTGCAATAGCTAAAGGATGAACAAAAGAGCATGCATGGATTATTTATTTCTGAGCTATTAACTGCAGCAAATTGGTAAACAGTAGCTGTCTTTCACCCAGCCACAGTTATATGTGTGAAACAATTACTCCATTAAATGTATGTACATATAAATTATTTTTGCATGGATAACCAACAGTCTGTACAAGGGTCATTTTTTATTTTTTTGCTTATCAGTTTCGCAGTTTCACCATATATACATTATATACTGTATATAACTGCAGTATTTATTTTGCATGTGTTCCTTCACATTGTGATAAATTATAGAGGATATTCAACATAAAAAACAATGAATTACTGATGTGTAAGAGAAGAAATATTACTTTATTGGTGTTCACTATAAATTGTACAAAGTGGACTGTTCGTTCATGAATCAATTAGGCCTCTGATGCATAAGTGCATACACTTACATTAGCTCCAATTGAGCAACAATTGTAGAATATATGTAAGACCACATTTCTCTATCCACATCTCTGAAAAGAATGATGTAAAGTATTTGTTTTTTTTTTCCTTACACATTATGGTTAGTGCTATAAAATAAAATGTAAAAATATGTATTTGTATATTTGTGTCTATCTATCTACAGGTATCTATTTATCTATAGCAGAAATGTAGCCAGCAACTCAATAACTCCTTAGTATTATTCTTTTTTGGCTACAAAATATACACAGGATCAATGCTACATCTAGATATATTCGGCCAGTAATTGGAGTTTTAGGAGGCTACCTTCACACATTTTCCTTAACTTCTTTGTTACAGAAACCCAGATATTTATGAAGTTCAATAGCAACATTTTACAGCCCTAACCACTCTTATTATAGAGTAGCCCTTTATATACTGAGGGTTGAATCTTTTTTCTTCAAGTGTCCTAGTGATAACCCTTTGTTCGTGCCTCTTTTTTAACTGGCAATAGCATTTGACCATTAGCAGTATCATCTCTATATGATGGCTTATAAAAAAAGTACATTATAATGATTACTTAGACTGAGTATATCTGCCAATACAAGTTCTAAGCTGTTATAGTCATCACTAGTGTTGAGCGAACCCGGACTGTAACGTTCGGGTCCGTACCGAACTTTCGGGTGTCCGTGGCACGGACCCGGACCCGGACATTTCAAAAATCGTTCGGGTACGGTGCCTGTGGGCTTTCAAGCCATGCCTGGGCTTGCAATGTCAGGCCCAAGCGAGTTGTGATCACTACTGATATTGTCGAATCTTGAACATAACCGTCTATATGAGTCAGATTCATTAGTAATATTACATGAAAAAAATATTCGGTAGTATATCTCTACTATGACGATTACCAGTTTACGATAACGGTCAATTTTTTCTCCGTGCTTGTTTCCCAATAGTGATCCTGTGAACTTCTTTTTTCTAAGTTGGGAGTCATATATTTCCCGATGAGATATTATTCTCACCAATCCCGACATTTTACAACGATAACTTGAAGTATTTATAGACCCAAAGACATTGTTTCT
>BLSH010394083.1:226019-241065 GCA_018402905.1 Glandirana rugosa
GCCACGGTCACGGCCTAGTCAACCTCTAGGCTCCTACTCTACATCCATCCCCCTTCCCATTTTTTTATTTGATTTTAATTTATTTTCCCTATCCCCATTTATTTGTAGGGCACTTGCCCTAGTTTGAAGATGATTTTAGAACAGTTATATGGCTTCTACCGTTAATTAATACTTTTCAGACACAGTTTGAAGATGATCCACATTCACCTCCATTTTTGCTTTTTTTATGTTTTTATTTTTTTAAAAATATTTACAGTTATTTCCCTGTCCCCATTTTTTTGTAGGGCACTTGCCCTACCCTTACCCCCATTTTACTTCCTTTTGCAGCCCTCTGGGGCTTTCCAGGACTTTCCTACAGCCATTTTTGTGCCTAAAAGTTCGGGTCCCCATTGATTTCAATGGGGTTCGTTGTCCGTGCGATCGTTCGGGTTCCGTCCGGACCCGGACCCGGACTTTGTCCCGAAGTTCGGACGGACCAGCAGAACCCGAACTTCCAGGTGTTCGCTCAACTCTAGTCATCACAGTTATTTTCATTCTGAACTCCTTAACTGGTCATTAATACAATTTTGCAAAATGTCTTTCTTTCTCTTCTGCCTTTGATATCCCTTCCAAACAACATGTAGTCTATTAATTGATTAGACATGATTTTTATAGAACCAGGTTTCTTTTACAATCAGTATGATAATATGAGTCTGTCATAAGAAATTTCAGCCCATTACTTTTTTTAGAAACACTTCTTGCATTTCATAACATACAGAATATTGTGCATTTTTAGTACCTACACCTTTATTTTTATACACCTTCCATGGAAATTATAAAAACCAGTGCAGACAGGTTTTGCAAAAGTGTCTCATGCACATTCTAAAAGAGGTGTAGCCAAATTTATGTATCTGTCTAGAGAATGTGTACATGAATTTGGCACACACTGCAGCACTGTTAGAATGCATGCAAGACAATTTTGCTAAATCTGTCAGCACCAGGGTCTCTCTCTGTTCCCCTAAATAGCGTTGGTTTTAGTTAGTTTCACTTTCATAAGATGCAAACTGTTGTTTTTTTCTCTTTGAATTTGGTGCAGGCATTGCACCACAATGTAAATATGGCACATTTTAGAGCTAACTGAATTTGGTGCGCAAATCACTGTCAGAACCAAAAATGTTGCACATGCTTCGTGAATCTGGCACAACACATTACCAAGAGGGATTAACACCAGAAAAGTGGTGCAGCAGCTTTATTGCTTTCCCCCTCCTTTTATGTTTTAATATGCAATTTTAATCATCTTTTTATTTGTTCTTTCCAAATCCACCCTCACTTTATCACCAAGAAGTTTTCACATCTACCGCATTTTGGCTTCTCTATCTTGCACACTTTTTCTATCATGGGCTTTCCTTTTGCTAGATCCTAGTTTTATATCTGCTCCAAATTATTTCTTTCAGCACAGTGGCATCCTCCCTATTAGTATGTATTCTGCTTCAGCATCAATATCTCTGAACTTATACCCCAATATGACCCAAATTAACATATTAAAGAAAAAGTAACAAGGGCTGAATGGAACAGGTAGAACAGAAAGCAGAACAATCTGTGACATATGTGTAACTGTTAAGTGTGTGGCAGCAGACTAAACATACAGTGCAAGGTCCCAGAAAGCATGGATGGGGAAACATTACCACTAAATGTGAAGCAGTGAACCAGAGGCAGCATCAACACCAGCAAAGATGAGGTGCAGAGGGACATACAGTATCCTGTGAAGTTAGGTATCCTTACCACCTAGTGAGCAGTTTGAAGCTGGTCCTTTGTGCTTTACTGGTTAACAAATGACAATTAAGGGCAAACAAATTTGTCCAGTCTTCATCTGACAACTGGACATCAATGTCCATGGCCCATCTGAATGTATACAATGGGAGGTCGGGATGAACCTTGGAGTGGAGAATCTGGTATACTGAGGAAATCATGTGCATGGGGGGAGAATCTTGGAAGAAGAGGGATTCCAGTGGATCAGGGTCTCTGGTCAACAATTCATTGTTAAGGAGAAAGTGGAAAAAGGAGCAAAGCTGCCTATATTCCAACCATTAGGTAAAGAATGCTCGTCCCAAGGTAGGGGAGAGCTGAAAAGGTGGAAGTCGTCCCCTGTGAGGAGCTGAATGTTTAAAACCAGTAATGGCCAATTTTATTTGTGTGGGGTCCTCGCTAAACTCCATATCATACCAGATATTTATTTATTTTAATCACATTTATTTTAGGTTTGAGTATTGCCAATTTCAACAGTTCTAGTGCAAGATTATCTGAAAGTTATATTCCCTATTCTTTTTGCATTATCTTTGAATTAGGGGAGAATATCCAATCAACTTTTATAACAGGTCAACACAATATTGAATCACAATAGTAAAACAGGCTTTCTGAATAAAATCAAAAAATATTTTATGAATGCCTCATAATATGCAGGCGCAATAAGGATTAAATGCTGGCATGTCCAGTGCAGTGTGGAAAGCAATAGCCTCTCTCCATTTTATACAGGGTGGGCCATTTATATGGATACACCTTAATAAAATAGGAATCGGGAGACCTTGGGGGCCACTCAACTGGATATGCGAAATTGCTACATGATGATGTGTTTTCCTCTTTATGCACTGAAGCTGGCACGTTCCCTGAGTTTTTCCAGCAAGATGGTGCACCACCACATTATGGGTTTCAGGTCCGAGCATTCCTAGATGAACAGTTTCCTGGAAAGTGGATTGGTCGTCGTGGGCCAGTTGAATGGCCCCCAAGGTCTCCCTATCTGACCCCCTTAGACTTTTATCTTTGGGGTCATCTGAAGGCAATTGTCTATGCTGTGAAGATACGAGATATGCAGCACCTGAAACTACGGATACTGGAAGCCTGTGCTAGCATTTCTCCTGCGGTGTTGCGATTAGTGTGTGAAGAGTGGGATAAGAGGGTTGCATTGACAATCCAACACAATGGGTAGCACATTGAACACATTTTATAAGTGGTCAGAAACTTGTAAATAACTCATGAAAGAATAAAGTTACGTTAAAACCAAGCACACCATTGTTTTTCTTGTGAAATTCCCAATAAGTTTGATGTGTCACATCACCCTCTTCCTATTGAAAAATCAAAAGTTGGATTCAAAATGGCCAACTTCAAAATGGTCACCACCCATCTTGAAAAGTTTCCCCCCTCACATATACTAATGTGCCACAAACAGGAAGTTAATATCACCAACCATTCCCATTTTATTAAGGTGTATCCATATAAATGGCCCACCCTGTATATACCCAATTATTTACTTGTTATATGTGTTCTTCTTGTTATATAGATATCTATGTGGCTGACCATTGCAGTAAAAAATGTAGTCTAGTTTGCCCAAGCACAAAATCATTGGGGAGAGATACAGAACAATGTATCTCTGAGATATAAGATACAAACAATGCAGTTAATGTATCACAGAAAGTGTTTGATTCTATGGGATGGAAACGTAACAAATATTTCAGCCCAGGACACCACCATGACTCTCAAAACCTGTTAAACAATTAAACCAATTTGATTGAGAGCACAGTTATATGTGACAGAGTGTGTGCAAGGCAGGATGCAGAAGAAATTACACAAGCAGGGTTGTTAGGTGAACATACCCCCAGCATTAAGTCAAAATGGCAAAAGGATACTAGAAATATTTCTATTTCTTTCGGCTTTGCTAAGGCTTACAGAAATGGTGAAAAGCATTAAAGGAGTTGTAAAGGCAGAAGATTTTTTTTATATCTTAATGCATTCTATGCATTAAGATAAAAAAACCTTCTGTGTGTAGCAGCCTCCCCAGCACCCCCTAATTACTTACCTAAGCCCCATCTCTCTCCAGCGATGTCAATGAGTTTCTTAGCCATCAGGGACTTTCCTCCTGATAGGCAGAGACACAGCAGCAGTGCCATTGGCTCCCACGTCTATCAATCAAAGTCAGTTAGCCAAACAGGGGAGAGAGAGGGTGGAGCCGGGTCAGGGCTCCATGTCTGCATGGACACACGGAGCTGTGACTCAGCTCGGGTGCCCCATAGCAAGCTCCTTGCTGTGGGGCACTCGACAGGAGGGAGGGGCCAGGAGCATTGAAGAGGGACCAGAGAAGAGGAGGATCCAGTCTGCTCTGTGCAAAACCAACTGCACAGTGGAGGTAAGTATAATATGCTTGTTATTTTTAAAAAAATTACAATTACTTTAACAGTCAGTTATACAGCAATTGCCATTTGTCTTTCTTTGGCTTTGCTGACATTTTGGCCAAAAAGTTCTTCCTGAGTCTCAGTACAGTAACCATATTCTTGCTTGGGTCCTTGGAAAAAGAAGATTTTTGTCCAGGTTTTTGTCACTTTAAATACTTTTTTGGGCCAGCTTGGTGGAAAAGCAGGTGGATAAAAATATGATCTTGACCTCAGCCAATCACAGTTGTTCCTGAATGACCAAGGCACCATGCAACAACTCTCAGCATCAGAGATAAACTCAGTCATACCCCACCAAGAAAACAACAGCACTTTTTGTATGCAGCAAATTCTGCATACAGTGTATATAAATACTACGGTGTATTACAGCAGCCTCAGTGGTCATACCATTCTGGAATAGTAACATTTCATTTGAACCAAGCTGGAACAAACAAAGTATTAAATGTGAAAGGAAAACTTTAGGAACTCTGGTTTAACTTATGTGTTTTAGACAAATTACTCTTTAACTCATTTATAACTGATGTAGAGTTGGAATGTACGTATGGATGGATCGTGCTTTATTGGGTTTTTTGCCTTCCTCTGGATCAACTCTGGGTGTATGATTGTATATATAGGATTGCATATATTTTTTCTCCTTCTATTGTTTGAACTAGATCGACTTGTGTCTTTTTTTTCAACCAGACTATGTATCTGTGTAGTGCACTACAATCTATAAAGCATGTCTTCTACTTTCAAGTTAACTTAGATGCCCTGACAAATTAAGCAACCCCATAATAGTAAGAATTATGTGAATAAATGTAAAGTTATACATTTCAAATCCAAATATATGCATACAACCTATAATCTCCTGCAAGTCAAATGAACCAGTGATCAAGAAAAATTTGAGTATATTTGTAGATCATAGATTTAACACTCACATGTTAGTCTCAAGCTTCTAAATCTAAAAAAATAGTTTCATATTTAAAGAGGCACAGGTTCACTTGTGTCTATGCAAATAATCATTAGCTTTGTCTTGAAATTTGCAAGTCCTTCACATGTTCTAGTGAGAAGGTTTCCATTAATATTTTTTCAAATACTCGAGATGAAGTATGATTTGGTGATATTAAACTTCTAAAGTACTCTTTTAATACAAAAATGGGCAGTGCTACAACCTTTTTAGCTCAATTTTATTTGGTGTATCCATATATCAGTGGCCCGCTCTCAGTCTCTGCCAGCCAACACATACAAGATATCAAAAGACCAGGCAACACGATAGACTACAGCCTTTTCTGTTTATTCATTAAATTCAGGGGTAAAAAATTCAGGCCTCTGAGCATAAAGTGGGGCAGCGCAATTATATTGTACACCCATAGTGGATTAAGGGAAACAGGTACAACACAACAATAGTCCTTGCGGCACCTAATTGCTTTCTAGAGATGGTGAGACAGGATAAACATTTTTCATATTGCTCTTTTTATTACACAAATGGTGTCAGGCAACAAGAACCCCCTTCACTCCCTAGCTGACCAGCACTGAGACATGTCAAATGCTTTACTCATTTCATCCTAATATCATTTGACAGGTGTTGGAGGGGATGTTAACTGTCTGAGATCAGTACCTGTCTATCTATCTATCTATCTATCTATCTATCTATCTATCTATCTATCTATCTATCCATCTATCAATCTATCTATCTATCTATCTATCTATCTAAATATCTATACACAATGAATAAATATTTGTACTCATTATTTGTGTAGGGTCCAATAATTGATTGCTTTTAATATTTT
This sequence comes from Glandirana rugosa, assembly GCA_018402905.1. Classification (NCBI taxonomy): domain Eukaryota; kingdom Metazoa; phylum Chordata; class Amphibia; order Anura; family Ranidae; genus Glandirana; species Glandirana rugosa. The sequence goes on from BLSH010394083.1 coordinate 231,988, forward strand.
TACATAATGAAAACATATATGTACTCAAAGGAAATACAGCTGTCCACTGCAAATGATACTCATAATCTAAGTTAGCATGTGCAAAATGAAAGGATTGTTTTTATTCACATATGGATATAGAAATCAATTTATTTTAAACACAAAAACATTTTCCAGTATGAACAAAGATGTTGTTGACCAAATGCACGCAGGGATTCATAACACTAGAATTACTTTACAGAAGCATTAGAAACTGTTGACTTAGCAAAGTGCACATGTTTTGTGAAGTGAAGGATTTCATTGCTTAGCAAATAATATAATGTTCCTTTTAATTACCCAATCATGTGTGAAATAAAAAAAAAAACAGGATTTTTTATTACATATGATTGGTTGATTGAAATGAACACAGCGTTACTCTATTCACTAAGCTAGATGAACAATGAGTTTGCTAAGTGAACAGTCTCTAGTCCTTTAGTAAATCAACCCCATTGCTTCTAAACTTCCACTGTAGCCAGTCTTAAGCCGGCCATAGATGGATTAAAATTCGGCCAGTTTAACAGGAACTGGATGTATTTTGATCAATTTAGGCAGGTTAGTTGTACTGAAGATGATCCATTGATCGATTTCAGTACAACCAACCTGTTGGTATTTTCATGCAATTACTGCCACTGGCTATAGCCAACAGCAGTGACCTTTGAATTCTAATAGTGGAGAAAATACAGCAGCACAGGGTGAGGGATTCCCCTATAAACAATGTCTGTGTTGATGGGGGAATCAAGCAACTGCTTAATGCATGGCCAGACTTAGTTCACTGTTAACTAAACTTAAAAAACAACTAATTTACTCTTAATGCTGTCCATGCACTTTCAGGGCTTTCAATGAGCTTTTGATTACAACAATTAAATGGAACACCATTTCCCCAACAGCTTTAAATGGTTCAGTGTTTTAGTAGAAATTACTGGTGGATTTTTTTTTTATGTTTAATCTTTTCTATAATTGAATCTGTTTGAAAGGGGTGGAAATTACCTGAAAGCTGCTATGCATAAAGTCATCATATTTATTTGTCCCTCCAAAAAAAAACTGTTAATGCTTGAGAATGTTTATGGAGTTTAGCAAATGTTTACAACTGGTTTTGGATACTGTACTTTTTAAAATCAAAGAACATGCATTTTTATTTATTTGATGGTTGCTTTCTCTAGAATCCAAACTTCATTGAATCGCTACATTTTGACAGTCTAAATATGGACAGTTCCACTTGCTAAGATGGACATTTAGTCTATCCCAAGGGAACCATGTATTAATACATTTCAGCTGAACACATTAAAGTTTTTGACAGGAGTTATTCTTTCTAGCATTTAAAGCTCAACCCAACTTTAGACATTGAATTAATGTTTTAATCATTCTGTGTTGCAGAGGACATTAATCTGGTGCACTGTCAGCCACTTCCCTCAGGGTTTCTGGAACCATAAAAATTTGGAGCCATTGACCTTGAATGAACAAATCTAACTTGAAGCTTATTTTTGACAAGTGAATAGACGAAGAAAATGTGAAGTAACATCAGAAGGCATTTTATATTAAAAATAATAGAGTTCAGACAGAAGAACTGACAAGTTTTTAAATGCCTGATAGCAGTTTAACCCTGCCACCTGTCACCACTGGAGCAGCAAAGATGTGCCAGTAACAAGTTATCTGTCCTGGAAGTGCTAGTAAAATGTTAAACTCTGAAATGTTATTGTAAATATGCTTACATAATTCAAATAATTTATGATGGACTCATTGACATTTTTATACAGTCTTTATATTTAGTTTATTATTTATATATATTTAGAGTGTATTAAAAGTCAAAACTTTTTTGTTTTGGATAAAGTAAGGAAGAGTTAAAAACCCTTGTCATTTTTTTTTTTAAATTGTGTCCTATGTGGGAAAGAAATGGATGCAAGAGTCCCCATCTGTGGTGCTACAATGGCCTCCTGGTAAAAGTCCCTTTCAGTTTGCTGTTTTGTCAATCTCTTCCAGTTCCCATTTTAATGTTAGGATCGCTTTTACAAAAGAAGCATTTGTAAACATTGGGAGGATTTTTCATTTTACATACGGTTATACAAAAATATGGTAGATGCTGTAGAGTTAAACTATTTGAGAATTTTGGGTATCCCTTAGAGACTCTAGTGTTTAGGTCTCTACACTTGTATTCCTGGGTGGGCACACCCACTTTGTCCATTATAATTTATTTCTTTCTAGAATATTTTTTCTTTATTTCTTGGATAAACTATATATATATAAATTATTGCATTCATAGGTGAAAATAGACTACATATGCCTGATAAAAATGTACAACCACGTCTCTTTCTGCTGACTGTAGAAAAAGCCACCTCCCAGTGACAAAAATAAGTGGGAATGTAATGGGTGGGCCATTTATATGGATACACCTTAATAAAATGGGAATGGTTGGTGATATTAAATTCCTGTTCGTGGCACATTAGTATATGTGAGGGGGGAAACTTTTCAAGATGGGTGGTGACCATGGCGGCCATTTTGAATCCAACTTTTGTTTTTTCAATAGGAAGAGGGTCATGTGACACATCAAACTTATTGGGAATTTCACAAGAAAAACAATGATGTGCTTGGTTTTAACGTAACTTTATTCTTTCATGAGTTATTTACAAGTTTCTGACCACTTATAAAATGTGTTCAATGTGCTGCCCATTGTGTTGGATTGTCAATGCAACCCTCTTCTCCCACTCTTCACACACTGATAGCAACACCGCAGGAGAAATGCTAGCACAGGCTTCCAGTATCCGTAGTTTCAGGTGCTGCACATCTCGTATCTTCACAGCATAGACAATTGCCTTCAGATGACCCCAAAGATAAAAGTCTAAGGGGTCAGATCGGGAGACCTTGGGGGCCATTCAACTGGCCCACGACGACCAATCCACTTTCCAGGAAACTGTTCATCTAGGAATGCTCGGACCTGACACCCATAATGTGGTGGTGCACCATCTTGCTGGAACTATGATGTCAGTGATAGGAAATTGCTGGCCATCAAGTCAGCTTTGGAGGAATGGCAGTATGTCCTGGAAGGAACAGCTCACCCGGTATTGGTTTGTACTGACCATAAAAACCTTAAAAAAACATATGCTGTGAAGATACGAGATGTGCAGCACCTGAAACTACGGATACTGGAAGCCTGTGCTAGCATTTCTCCTGCAGTGTTGCTATCAGTGTGTGAAGAGTGGGAGAAGAGGGTTGCATTGACAATCCAACACAATGGGCAGCACATTGAACACATTTTATAAGTGGTCAGAAACTTGTAAATAACTCATGAAAGAATAAAGTTACGTTAAAACCAAGCACACCATTGTTAATTTTCACATTGTGAAACTCCCAATAAGTTTGATGTGTCACATGACCCTCTTCCTATTGAAAAAACAAAAGTTGGATTCAAAATGGCCGACTTCAAAATGGCCACCATGGTCACCACCCATCTTGAAAATCCCCCCTCACATATACTAATGTGCCACAAACAGGAAGTTAATATCACCAACCATTCCCATTTTATTAAGGTGTATCCATATAAATGGCCCACCCTGTATATTAATGAAAGGCTTTATAGAGAGAATATACCAAGTTTGCATTTTACATTTGACAATATTAATTGGTGCTCAGTTATGAGCACACACATGAAATATTAAAGAGGCATTATCATTCTATTATATAAACAAATACATTATGTATATACATTAGAGTATGTGTAAATAGTACCATAAGATGTTCAACATTCAACAATTATTGGTCAATGTTTCAGGTAACATGTATTCAAAGATTAGGTTCTGACACAACTATCTGAAGAATGTTATAAGAAAGGCCCATTTACTATTACCCTCAAATGTTGAAATAAAATCAACCACCTTAGGTTACAATAAATGCTGGAGAGTAGCACAAAGGTTAGTAATTTACAAACAGATGACAATAAATCTATTGTGTTAGCTTTGGGGTATAAATATGTCCCAATAAGTGTATCATTTCTAAATCACTTGCTAGGGTTATAGTTAACTAGAATGATTTTTGTAATATATAACCCACAGAGACACTCTTCTGTTTTTTCTTCATCACAGTTAAACATAAGTGCAAGATACAAAGGAAGCTAGGGTAAGAATAATCCTAATGAGGGAGTTGTGCTAAAATGCCAGTGGGTAGGTGAGACGACTGCATGGCATAGATCAACTATTCCTGTGAAATTAGTTGAAAAATTGACTGCTCTCACTCATATGTGCTTTAAAGTGCTGTGTAGTGATGATCAGAGTGCTTTTGGCAAAATTTAATTAGTTATAAAAATACTGTTTTTTCTATTGCCATATTACACTGAAGCATAAACTATCAATTTTGCTCACTAAGCTGCTTAGGTGAAATTTGCTCAAAAATAAAAATGTGTGTTTTTTCCCTATATTTAGAGGGTGCCCTTGTTTGAGTGTTAAGGAGGGGTGTATTTAGGGTAGTTTAGCTTACATGTCCTTGTGTAATGTCATTTTAAGTTTATTTAACTTTTTTCACTGTTTGCTTATTAGTTTATATGAAAAAAGTCAAATATTGAGCCTAATGAGGGACCATTTTATGGCACAAGGACAGGTTGGAGATAGTTGATAGGAGCTTCTGTAACCCTTTGGTGATATTTAATTTAAAGCCCTTTGAGCCCCTAAATACCACTTTCATTTTGCAATTCCCCATTGACTCCTTTGCATTTAACCATAAACTACAGTTTTTCACATCTACAGATTTTGGGTCAAAATTTTTGCAGCCAAAACTTTTGAGGGAATAACAACTCTCAATTTTTCCTATATGGCTTTATAAGTACTAGCTATCCCTAAATCCTTTTTTAAACACTTTAATTACAGTTTTTAAACAATTAGAGCTGACAAATACATTGGGTTTGAAGGGGGATTCCCCTATGCAAAGAAACAAGAAAAGAAAAAGTCTGGGCACCTCCAAAACTAAACCAGACCCATATGCAAAGATGCAGCCTGGTTGTTTGAAGCAGGAAGGCAGTGAGGATGGAGGCCTTCTATCTGAACCATATTACACCACATAATCTCAACTTGGGGGGAATACCTTGCCAGACCCTCCCCTGACAAACCACCCTCATTCCATGTTGATGGGAACAAGGGGTTCTTCCCAATATATGTGGCTTGGTGGATGTGGGGGACTGCAGGGGGTGACTTATCATAATCTGGAAACCCCCATGAAAATAAGGGGGCCTGCAGATACTCAACACAATTCTCTACATGAATGAGTAAGAGGTACACATTGAAAGCTCAAAAAATAAAAACCTGATTTAGACTCAACCGCCTCTCTTATATGTATATGAGGGGAAACAATGAAAAAATGACTATTTCAACAACTCACAGTTGTTTAAATAGTAATTTTTTTTTCATTTTTTCTACTTGACCTTGAGGGTCGCAATATGTTTTTTGTTACGAGGTACACGTTATCGCTAGTTACTCACTCACAAAAAGAAATAGTAAATAAGCACACCACATCTATAGCAAAGTCCTTAGTAGTAATATTCTTACTGCTTAGTAGTAATATCACCACTAAACATCTATGACAAAGTCCTTAATAGTAATATTATTTCTCCTTAGCAATAATAGCGCCACTAAGTGTATGAATTCATTAAGCAAGTGGTTTGCATCGATGTATGGGCAAATAAGCGTTTTTGCTTACCTCTTCTGCAAAAGGCAAACAGCCAGAGTTCCTGTTAAACCCTGTGTCAACATGAACACAAACTTCATCCCTACAAACAATCCTAATGCTGAAGCCAACATGTTTCATTATAAAAAAACACAAGCATGAAATAAAACAGAAAATAAACTTCAGACTGTGGGTGAACAGATGTTACATTATGCAATAAATGAAGTTCTTTCAGAAAGTTTTACCAAATTGTCCATATTCAAATCACTTTAATGCTTCACTGTTTGAGTTGTTTGTCATGCCAGAATACAAAATAGGTAAAATGCTGATTTTTGCCACATTTTAAGAGGCACCTTTTATTATCACATTGCTGTTAAACAAGAGTTGACTTTATTTTTTAAGCTAGTACAACTTTACTGATCACTGTTAGAAAAAACTTTGTATCGTGAATTAATGACAGATTACAAATACATTTATTAAATATTACATACTGATAATACCTTGGCATATCACTTTATATTTTGGTAAATTAGAGTATATTACTAAAGCAGAAGTAAAAAAACATCCATGAATGGTGAACAAGTTGATTCACATAAATCTCAAGGGTAATGAATTATTCACATGTATTAAACATTATTGCACTCACTAATGTTAATGTGATTTTGTAACAAACCACCAGATGCACATTACAGTGCCAGCATGCTAGATATAGCTGGAGGATCCATCCCAATAATATTGATGGAAATCTCCAATATTATATAAGGATCCCTGTTCAGAGATTGTTTTCAGGGATGAGGAAGCCAGATAGATAATGACACAAAGGGATCTCAAACAGGGATATATATTGGTAATTGTATAAACAGATAGTGAACATCAATGGTGCAGATAAATGTAAATACAGAGTGAGGCACAATACGTATTTGAGTAATCGGCAAAAGAGCACAATATAGAGGAATAGAATTGCCTGACTGCAGGCTAAATAAAGAAGGAAAGCTAACTAAGGCAGACTGCTAAAGACTTAGTACTAGACATGGCAAAATACTAAGTATGACAAGGTACAAGGCATAACAGGAATCAGACTGGGAACAGAATTCACAAGGAACCTGGGCACATGTGGAGCTGAGTATCAAACAGACAAACCAACAACATTCTAAGGTGCCTTTTTCTAAAATAAAACAGGGGTTTAAAGCTTCTAGCAACAAGCAGCTGCTAAATATTATAGTCCCGTACCAGCAGCTGGCAACCACGGGAAAGAATGCCAGATGGAATATAAGGAAGGATGCCACCAATGGGTGAAAAATTCTTACCAAAAGTATACATATTTTTAATTCAACTGTAAAAAAAAAAACTGTCAAAATTTAGATAAATACAGTTAAAAAATAAATTAACTAAATTCAGCACCAGTGTTTTGATTCTCATGACTCACAAACTACTAGTTTTTAAAAGTATCCCAAAGCATTTGTGTTGCAAAGCTAGAGGATAAACACTGGCCATTTACAGGAGGAGTGTCACAGTATACAAACTATCATAAAGCAATCATATAATTATCTTTTTGTAAAGGTGTCACATACAATCTCAGAAGAGAAGGTTATGGCATCAAGGAATGCCTTTTTAAGAGATCTTTCACTTTATTAACCTTGGTGGTCCTGATGTTCTTATGTTAAGTGGGGTGATTCTACTCAAAATTTAGTATGAAGTGTTTGCATTTGGTTTAATTGTATAAATAAAACAGTTAACAACTTACCTTGTTTTTAACAGTTTAAATGCTTGTAGGTATTATAGATTTAGGATTGAAAATACATCCAATGTTTTTAATTAAAGTGGATGTAAACCCTCACATAAGCCCAGTGAAGTGAACAGCCTCAGTTGATACACAGAGATGAAACAAATCTCCCTACATATGTTTTACATGCATATCTGCTGTCTTCAGCTTAATAAACTGTGTAGAAAGTGCACATCCTGTTAGAATTTTCACTTCCTCCTTCTGCACTGTGAGAGAAGTCTTGGATTACACTGGGAGACAGCTGGTTAGAGGAAAGGCACCTCCCAGATAGGCAGAAGCTTTCAGATCTGTTCTGTGAGTAAATCTATGTATAAGCACCCTCCCTGACACAAAATTCAGGCTGGTTTTATATCCTCTGTCAGAGAACTTGTCAGAAGTTATCATGCTGATAACAGAACGGAGCAGGAGAAAGCCACGGGACTTTGAAGAGAGATAAGAAAACACTGAAGATCTATGTGCCCAGCTCGAATTTCATGAATTGGGTTTACATCCAATTTAAAGCTGAATTAAAATCACAAAAAGGCATATGTAGTCAGATAGAAATTGCACTATCAATGTCCATATCCTTTAGGCTTGTGCACGGCCGAAAAATTTGTTCATTTTCATTCTGTTCATTTTTTTCGGAAATTCAAGAATTCAGGAATTCAAAAAATTCAGAATTTGGAAATTCTCGAAATGTCAGGATTCAAAATTTGGAAATTCGCGAATTCGGCAATTCGAAAATGCCGAAATTCAATATTAGGAAATTCGGAAGTAAAAAATCTGAAAATTTTAAAAATTGGAAATTTGGAAATTTGAAATTCGAAAATAAGAAAGAACATTTGACATAATAACTAACTAAGAAATAACTATTAAATTATAAGTACTGGAATTTCCTTGAAAATATGGCTGTTAGTGAACTTAAATACGAAATTTATCCCTAACAGCCATATTTTCAAGGAAATTTCAATAACTTTTAATAGTTATTTATTAGTTAGCTATTGTTTCAAATTTTCTTTCTTATTTTAGAAATTCCAAATTTCTGAAATTCGTAAATAAGAAAGAACATTTGAAATAATAACTAAATAATAAATAACTATTAAATTATAGGTATTGGAATTTCCTTTCAGATTTGGCTGTCAGTGAACTTAAATATGAAATTTATCACTAACAGCCATATTTTCAAGGAACTTCCAATACATATAATTGAATAGTTATTTATTAATTTAGTTATTATTTCAAATGTTCTTTCTTATTTTCAAATCTTTGGATTTCAGAATTTCCAAATTTCGAATTTTCGCTTTTCCAATTACCGAATTTCCAGTATTCGGATTTTTGGATTTGCCAGTTTTCGGATTACCAAATTGTTGAATTAAAAAAAATGTGTTAAAATTCGGAATTTCGAAATTCGGAAATTTGCATTCGCACAAATTGCCGAATTTTGAAAAATTTGTTAGAAAATGATTTTGGAAATAAATGAATTGCACATGCCTAATATCCTTAGTGCTATCATTTCCCTCTTACAGGTGTTGTTCAGCGGTTCTAAATATCACTGTGCAATCCAATAGGCACCAGATTTACATAGTTACATAGTTAGTCAGGTTGAAAAAAGACACAAGTCCATCCAGTTCAACCAAAAAAAAAAAAAAAAAAAA
>BLSH010394083.1:243898-257227 GCA_018402905.1 Glandirana rugosa
TTCCACCCACCAATAGGGGCTGACCCCTGTCTGACCTGTCTACCCCGTTATAATCTAATGCACCCTCCCCCCTCAATCCTAGTTTAAATACTCCTCCAGCCTTCCCATAAACCTCTCCCCTAGCACAACAGACCCCCTTCCATTTAGGTGCAGACCATCTTTAGCATATAGGTTGCACCTCAATGAAAAGTCAGCCCAGTGCTCTAAAAACCCAAAGCCCTCCTCCTTACACCAGGTCTTTAGCCATGCATTCAGGGCTCTAATCTCCCCCTGCCTTTCCTGTGTTGCGCATGGCACAGGCAATATTTCAGAGAATATTGCCTTGGAGGTCCTTCTCTTCAACTTGCAACCTAATTCTTTAAATTGGTTCTTAAGGAGCCTCCACCTTCCATCTATTCTGTCATTGGTTCCATGTGGACCAAGACAGCTGGGTCATGCCCAGCCCCTCCCAGTAATTTATCAACCCGGTCCACCACATGCCGAACCCTGGCACCAGGGAGACAGCAAAACATTTGGTTGAGGCGATCCTGGCGAAAAATTATTCTATCAGTCCTTCTAATTATAGAATCCCCAATTACCACCAACTAGGTGGTCTAGGCCTACCTGCACTACCCCTACCACCCCTACTAGATGGGCTGCTCTCCCGGCTGTTAGGGGGAGCAGTGACATCCAGGGCTGCCACCTCTGAATTTGCCACCCCCACATCATCACTCAAATTGGCAAATCTGTTAGGGTGCTCAAACCCAGGACTGGCCTTCCTTTTCTGTGAGCCCCTACCACTCCCTCTAACTGTATTAACCCATCTACCTACCTTATAATCCTGACTTACCCCTCCACCCTCCCCCTTAACCCTACTAGCCACCTGCTCCGTGAGCAGAGGACCCCTTTCAAGGTTGACAGCTCTGTCCAGTGTTGCAATTTGCTCCTCCAGATCTCTAAAGCGAGCTTCCAGAAGGGCAACCTGCTCACATCTGTCGCAGCGATATCCATCCTGGAGCTGTTGCTCCATAGTTGCATACATGCGGCACACTGTGCACTGCACAAAACCTTCTATCTTGCTAGCACACATTTTCCCAGATACAACAACACAAATAACAGGAAATGTCTGATGTTACTTACAGGTTCTGAAGATTCCTGTTATAATCTCTTGTTTTAAACTCTGGTTTTTAACTCACCACTTAGTCAAGGTCCACTTGCTCAGAGGTCCAGCAAGCAAAGAGGTAGCAAGCTCAAGATGAGCAAGCTCTGAAATGAGCTCAACAGAGAGCTTTATAGGAATTCAATCACCTGTGGCCAATTAACCACTCCCCTTAATTAGCAGTCTAAAGGAAGGAAAGAAAAAAAAAAGCTATTTAAAAAGTGACAGAAAAAGTGTTAAAAAGCTGCAAAGAAAAAACCCCCAAACCCCCCAAAAGATTTAGAACTATTGCTCACAGTAATCAGATCTTAGTAACAGAACTGACCTGACATGCTCCCTTCTCTGTAACTCATTTCTGTGTTCGGTTCTGCCAGCATAGACCACTGTGCCTCAAGGGCAGGAAATAGCATTTTCAATGAGAGAAAAGGGCATTTTCTAGCAATAATCTGTTACATGTTATAATATCTAGGGGTACAGGCCTAAAAAGAGATAAAAATGTGTTAGCCTTTAATTGTGCTGTAATCTCTGCTAATATAGGACAAATAATCCATAGTTACTACAAACAGAAGCAGTGTTTCATCCACTGGAAAGTGAATGAACACATTTTATAGGGGAATAGTTTCCCATTTGATCCCCCAACTTGACATAACTGTATATGTTTTTAGCAATAATCTATGTGAATTGAAGGTTGCTTCATGGATAGATATATTGCACAGTTTAGAGAAAAATAAAAGAACTAGAAAGGAAAAAATATATAAACATGTTAATTCTGTATTTTGTCATGTTCTATTAATAAAATTAGTAAAAAAAAAAAAAACACTTAAGGTATGGTTATTAGACAGTTTGGACTGGGCCTTAGAAATATTCTAAAGCCTGGTTAAAACAGGCAACCTATTTATTAATGATACGGTGAAATTGCATAATTAAAAATATTACTGTAAATAAACTATTTAAATTAGGCATTTTTTTTATCTTTAATTAGCTAATATAACATACCCTTCAATTTTACAGCTATATTATACTTGAAATATTGTAACCTTTTATTACTGAAGATGATAAAATGATGCCTATATCATATCAATTAGCTACAAAGGAACCAATTTATAAAGCCCAGCAAAGTGCTTTAAAAATGTGCTTACCTAAACTTTGAAGATAGGAGAGCACCATTAACCACTTCCAGACCGCCCGCCGTCATTATATGGCAGTACTTTGCCATTGAATACCGTTGTTCTGGTAGCAGATAGCTACCATAACCCCAGTATTTTTTTAAACAGTTAGCGGCCCGCTGTCAGATAAAAGTGGACTCTGTGGCGGATTCGCCGCAAGATCACTTTTATCTGGGGCGGGAGAGGTGCTCCCCACCACTTTTCCGTCATCTCTGCCACTTACCAGACCCACTGATAGAAGCAGAGGCGATCGGGTCCTCCTGTCACAATGCCTGGATGCCTAGTGAGTGGAAGATGGCGCCCACTCGGCTCCATAGCATTGAAATGCAGAAGCGACGTGAAATGTCACTTCTGCCCAATGCTCTTAAAGGAGAAATATATATTTTTTAACCACTTAACTCCCGGAAGGATTTACCCCCTTCCTAACCAGAACCCTTTTTGCAATGCGGCACTGCGTCATTTTACCTGACAATTGCGCATTCGTGCAATGCTGTACCCAAACAAAATTGAAGTCCTTTTTTTCCCACAAATAGAGGTTTCTTTTGGTGGTATTTGATCATCTCTGTGGTTTTTATTTTTTGCTCTATATAGGAGAAGAGTGACAATTTTGAAAAAACAACACTTTTTTTTACTTTTGCTATAATACATATCCAAAATAAAAATATAAAAAAACAAATGTATTCCTCAGTTTTGGCCGATATACAGTTGTGCTCATAAGTTTACATACCCTGGTTGAATTTATGATTTCTTGGCCATTATTCAGAGAATATGAATGATAACACAAAAAACATTTCTTTCACTCATGATTAGTGTTTGGCTGAAGCCATGTATTATCAATCAACTGTGTTTACACTTTTTAAATGATAATGACAACATAAACTACTCAAATTACCCTGATCAAAAGTTTACATACCCCAGTTCTTAATACACCCTGTTCCAAATTATTATGCAAATTCTATTTCAGTGTCACAAAGATTAAATATTGTGTTTTTCAGTTTAACTCATGAATGGGCTCTTATGATCACTGAAAATAATCTCGGACACCTGTGATAATTAGATTGCCAGGTGAGCCCAATTAAAGGAAACACTGCTAAAGGAGGGTGTTCCACATTATTAAGCAGAGCACCATTTTCAAGCAATATGGGGAAGAAAAGGGACCTCTCTGCTGCCGAAAAGAGTGATATAGTTCAATGCCTTGGATGAGGTTTGAAAACATTAGATATTTCATAAAAACTTAAGCGTGATCATCGCACTAGTAAGAGATTTGTGGCTGATTCAGGGCACAGACGAGTTTGTGCAGATAAAGGCACATTGAGGAAGATTTCTTCCAAATCCATGTATCGGATCAAGAGAGCAGCTGCTAAAACACCATTACATAGCAGAAAACAGATATTTGAAGCTGCTGGTGCCTCTGGAGTACCACGGACATCAAGGTGTAGAGACCTCCAGAGTCTTGCAACTGTGCATTAACCTTCCATTCGGCCACCACTAACCAATGCTCACAAACAGAAACAGCTGCATTGGGCAGAAGACTAAATTGCATGAAGACTAATTTTCAAACAGTCCTATTCACTGATGAGTGCCGTGCAACCCTGGATGGTCCAGATGGATGGAGTAGTGGATGGTTGGTGGATGGCCACCCTGTTCCAACAAGGCTGCAATGTCAGCAAGGCAGTGGTGGAGTCATGTTTTGGGCTGGAATCATGGGAAGAGAGCTGGTTGGCCCCTTTAGGGTCCCCAAAGGTGTAAAGATGACCTCTGCAAAGTATGTGGAGCTCCTGACTGACCACTTTCTTCAGTGGTACAGAAGGGAGAACTATGCTTTCCGTAATAAAATCATCTTCATGCATGAAAATGCACCATCTCATGCCACAAAGAATACCTCTGCACCAATGGCTGCTATGGGAATAAAAGGAGAGAAAGTCATGGTGTGGCCTCCATCCTCCCCTGACCTCAATCCTATTGAAAACCTTTGGAGCATCCTCAAGCAAAAGATCTATGAGGGTGGGAGGCTGTTTACATCCAAACAGCAGCTCTGGGACGCTATTCTGACATTTTGCAAACAAATTCAAGCAGAAACTGTCCAAAAACTCACAAGTTCAATGGATGCAAGACTTGTGAAGCTGCTATCAAATAAGAGGTCCTATGTTTAAATGTAATGTGACCCGTTAAAATGTTTAAAAGGTTAAAATGTTGTTCAAAGTTGGATTGAAATAGCTTTTGATTTCAGTAAATATGCTGCAAACACAACAAATGACAATTTTCAGTTCTTTACAACCTATAAAGTGTTTTGAAACGTACTGTACGTAATAATTTGGAACGGTGCATTGTAAGTTTTTTATTTTGAAAAAAAAGTACTGTTATCATTAGGAAGTTTGTTCCAATAAAATTTGAATTGTACTCTTAATAGTTGATAACATGAGAATTATGCTGACTGTTGTTTACATCAATTATTTAGGTAGATGAGAAAAATATCATTGGCATAATAATTTGGAACAGGGTGTAAAGTGTATTGCCCCCTTTAACATTAATGACAGCTTGAAGTCTTTTGGGGTATTTGTCGATGAGGCTCTTTATCTTCTCCAATGGTAAAGCTGCCCATTCCCCTAGAAATTCTTGGGCTTTCTTGCATGAACTGCATGTTTGAGATCTCCCCAGAGAGGCTCAATAATATTGAGGTCAGGAGACTGAGATGGCCACTCCAGAACCTTCACTTTATTTTGCTGTAGCCAATGACAGGTCGACTTGGCCTTGTGTTTTTGATCATTGTCATGTTGGAATGTCCAAGTACGTCCCATGCGCAGCTTCCTGGCTGATGAATGCAAATGTTCCTCCAGTATTTTTTGATAACATACTGTATTCATCTTGCCATCAATTTTGACCAAATTTCCTGTGCCTTTGTAGCTTACACATCCCAAAACATCAGCGATCCACCTCCATGTTTCGCAGGCCTTCTTGACTCCTCTCCAAATGTAACATTTATGGTTGTGGCCAAAAAGCTCAATTTTGGTCTAATCACTCGAAAGGACTTTCTGCCAGAAGGTTTGAGCCTTGTCTCTGTGCCGTTTGGTGCATTGTAAGTGGGATACTTTGTGGCATTTGCGTAGTAATGGCTTTCTTCTGCCTCTTTATTGTGCATCTTGAAACAGCCACACCACATGTTTTCAGAGAGTCCTGTATTTCACCTGAAGTTATTTGTGGGTTTTTCTTTGCATCCCAATTTTCCTGGCAGTTGTGGCTGAAATTTTAGTTGGTCTGCCTGACTGTGGTTTGGTTTCAACAGAACCCCTCATTTTCCACTTCTTGATTCGAGCTTAAACACTGCTGATTGGCATTCTCAATTACTTGGATATCTTTTTATATCCCTTTCCTGTTTTATACAGTTCAACTGCCTTTTCCCACAGATCCTTTGACAATTATTTTGCTTTCCCCATGACTCAAAATCCAGAAACGTCAGTGCTGCTGGATAAGAGATGCAAGGTACTATCAGGAGTCCAGAAACTCATTGACCTTTTATACACACACACACACACTAATTACAAGCAAACAGATCACAGGTGAGGATGGTTACCTTTTATAGCCATTCAAACCACTTTGTGTCCACTTGTGTGCATGTTATCTGGCCAAAATCACTAGGGTATGTCATTTTTTATCAGGGTCATTTGGGTAGTTTCTGTTGTCATTATGATTTAAAAAGAGTAAACACAGTTGACTGATAATAAATGGATTCAGCCCAACACCAACTGTGAGTGAAAGAAAGGTTTTTGTGTTATCATTCATTTCTTTGAAAAATGGGCAAGAAATCATAAATTCTGCCAGGGTATGTAAACTTATGAGCACAACTGTATATTCTTCTACATATTTTCGGTAAAAAAATTGCAATAGGCGTATATTGATTGGGTTGCACAAAAGTTATCACTTTTACAAACTATGGTAACAGATTTATGGCATTTTTATTATTATTTTTTTTTTTACTAGTAACGGCGGTGATTTGCAATTTTTAGCAAGACTGCAATATTGTGGTGGACAGATCGGACATTTTTGCCACTTTTTTGGGACCACTGACATTTATACAGCGTTCAGAGCTGAAAAAAATAGCCACTGATTACTGTATGAATGTCATTGGCAGTGAAGGGGTTAACACTAGGGGGAAATCAAGGAGTTAAGTGTTCCCTAAGGAGGTGTTTCTAACTTTGGGGGGAGTGTAGTGACTGGGGGTGGAGAAAGAAAGCTGCTCCCGATCACTGGGAGCAGCAGATCTCTCTCCACTTCCCTGTCAAAGTGGATATCCATTTGTTTACATGAACAGATCCCTGTTCTGGCTCTGTGAGGAGTGAGCGCAGGTAGCCGCCAGAAATCGCTCCCGCCAACCACATGCATCGGCTCCAGAGATGTAGAGTGGGCATGAGTGTGCGCCCCCCGAAGTTTCTTAAAGCGCCGCTGCACAACTAGGGCGATTCATGAGAGCACGGCGGCTGGTCGGCAAGTGGTTAAATGACATTTGATTTTTTTTTTATTGCATTTTAGTGTAAATATGAGATCTGAGGTTTTTTGACCTCAGATCTCATATTTAAGAGGTCCTGTCATGCTATTTTTCTATTACCAGGAATGTCTACATTCCTTGTAATAGGAATAAATGTTACCCATTTTTTTTTAAATGAACGGTGCAAAAATAAAAAATAAAAACTAAAATAAATAAGAAAAAAAAATGAAAGCGCCCACGAGCTCGCGTGCAGCAGCAAACTCATACGAAAGTCATGCTCGCATATGAAAACGGTGTTCAAACCATACATGTGAGCTATTTCTGCAATCGTTAGAGTGAGAGCAATAATTCTAGAACTAGACGTTCTCTGTAACTCAAAACTAGTAACCTGTACAAATTTTTAAATGTCACCGATGGAGATTTTTAAGTGCCAAAGTTTGTTGTCATTCCACGAGCGGGCGCAATTTTGAAGCATGACATGTTGGGTATCAATTTTACCAATTTTCTTTCACAATATAGAAAAAAATTGGGCTACCTTTACTGTTGTCTTATTTTTTAATTCAAAAAAGTGAATTTTTTCCCCCAAAAAATGGGCTTGTAAGACCGCTGTGCAAATACGATGTGACTGCCATTTTATTCTCTAGGGAGTTAGAGAAAAATATATAATGTTTGGGGTTCTAAGTAATTTTATAACAAAAAACCTGATTTTAACTTGTAAACACCGAATCTCAAAAAGAGGCTCGGTCCTTAGGTGGTTAAAATTAATGGAATGTGTGTAGAAAAATCTGGTTGAAACACCTGATAAAATGACCTACTAAAGTCAAGTGACCAACGCTCCTCCAATCAGTTTTTTTCTCCCTGCTGCATTTAAATGCCATAGGGTTTATACCACAATGTGGAGAGTATAAATGAGAGTGATATCTTCTTTCCATTATGTATGAGCCTCTAATTGTTTTTAAATGTAAGAAAAAATAGTAAAAATAAATTTAAACATTATGCCACTGAGATTAACCTGGTTTAAAAGAGATTGCACTGAATTAGTGATGTATGAAAGCTTTCCTAATAATTGACAAAAAGTATAGGAAATTCAATATGAAAAAGTCATTACAAAAGGCGATGAAAAGAGACCATATTAGAACAAAAAGATTCTATAGATTAAATTAACATTGTTTGCTTATTTAACCTAATTAAATTATTGGCAGAATAGTTAGATTAAAAACATTTGTTTATATTGAAATCATAAAGTCATAAGACCTTAATTCACAGAGACAAAGACTCCAAAAGTCCTCTTTCTTAACCACTTCAGCCCCGGAAGGATTTACTCTCTTAAAACGGTTGTCTACCTGGAAAAAAAAATCAAAAATAAAAACCTGCAAGACATTAGCATAATGAGCTAGTATGTACAGCATACTAGCTCATTATGAAATACTCACCTTCAAACGAAGATCCGACCGAGCTGCTCTGTCCCCTCTGAGGGAGCGGACATCTTCTCTCGGATCTTGCTTCCAGGTATGCGGCTCTGGCGCTGTGACTGGCCGGAGCTGCAAGACATCACTCCCGCACGGGACCCGTCTTTCCAGAAAGGTCCAGCCCTATTGCCGGGCCTTTGCCGGGACATACACAGCGCATGCGCGTGACGCCGCAGATGATATGGAGGGGAATATCTCCTAAGCTTTACAGGTTTAGGAGATATTAATTTTACCTACAGGTAAGCCTTATTATAAGCCTATAAACCGCTTTAATGACCAGAGCATTTTTTGTGATACTGCACGGCATCGCTTTAACTGACAATTGCACGGTCATGCGACATTGTACCTAAACAAAATGTATTTCCTTTTTTTTCGACAAATAGAGTTTCCTTTTGGTGGTATTTGATCACCTCTGCGGGGTTTTTTTTGCGCTATAAACAAAAAAGAGCGGCAATTTTGAAAAAAAAACCCAATATGTTACTTTTTGCTATAATAAATATCCAAAAAAAATTAAAAAAAAAAACTTCTTCAACAATTTAGGCCACTATGTATTCTTCTACATATTTTTGGTAAAAAAAAATACAATAAGCGTATATTGATTGGTTTGCGCAAAAGTCTACAAAATAGGGGATATGGCATGTTTGCATTGACAGATCCCCATTCTGTCTCTCTGAGGAGTGATTACGGGTAGCCAGCGGACACAGCGGCTGCCGGCCACGCACATTGGCTGCAGCATCAACCTATGCGCCTCCTTTAGCGCTTAAAATGGCCGACGTACCATGACGGTGATTCATGCAGCCGTGCCAACCTGCCCCAGTAAAACTGCGACGGCTGGTCGGCAAGTGGTTAAAGTATATGTTAAGATAAAAATAATTTATAAAAACATTAAATATTAGCTTACCCATCACTCCTTAGAGTATATTTTTTTTCTCCCTTTTGCTTTTTTTTATACTTTGTGATCCTGCCAGTTCTTTAACTTCTTGCACTGGAGAGAAAATGCTTCCTGATCTTCATTAGCAAGAGCAGAGTTTGGCCCTGGGATGTACATACCTGCACACAGCCAGCAAGCATAGCTTGGTGGATGCTAGAGCACTACAGGCTGTAAAATGACTTGCCACTTCATTGAGGAGAAATGTGTACCCACTTAGCATGGTGCAAAAAGCAAAAGCAGCCGGAGGGTGCCAGGTAGTAGTGCGTGGTGCATGCAGTATATATATATTTACTTGTTTTATGGCACCTAATAGGCACTTGTTAGATAGATGTTTAATTGGGGGGGGGGGGCTATAAGTATACTTTAATACTAAAAGATTCTCAAAACAATGTAAGTAGTTTTGCATGTGAAAATAGAAGGGTCCAGATACAAAATCATTATGAAGATGTGTTATGCTTATCTGAGTGGTTTAAGAAGATAAACAGGCTCCAATGGGGAGAGTTAAAGCCCTTTCCATTCTGTCAATGGTTCTGACATATACACAAATAGGTTTTGCATTTTCCACTGTCATCTGAGATATTAGAGATGAAATGCGACATCTGATCACATTCAAGAGCATGAAGCATGAAGTCAAGTGGAAGAAACACACATATACATGGTCCATTGCTCACAGTAATAGAAGTGGTGGTGAATAAGAGGGTCAAACAAGGCTTTCTATGCAGAATTTGAGCATTCTCCTAACACTGGAAAATTCTGTTTATAGAAAAATGACTATGTCTTATCACATTTTTCTTCGTTTTTTTTTTTGTTTTCAGAATAAAGTAAAGCATGCAATCTAATCAGATTACACATGTGTGTTTATTTGGTTTGTCTTTTATCCACTGGCATATTGTTGTATTTCGTTTTAAAAGATGCTGTAATTACACTGATTAATCTAAGGTTACAGACAATAATTAAAGGCTATTAAACAAATTATATTTTATCTATATGACTACAAAAAACAGGCAGCTAAAGATTACATCTGGTACGCAACTTATGAATCTTTTTTAGTAAGTGGAAGGTCAGGGTACCGTTAAAACTGAGCACAGCACCCAATCAATAGTGCAAACGGCATGTAAAATGTAACAAATGTCTCCCATGGAGAGGGAACCCTAGGGTGACAATTAATACAGTTAAACATGGACCAGACTAAACTGAGTTCAGAGAGTGGATAACTGAGCTATGACAAATGTAGTACTCTGGATTGTATACCAAATGTATGTAATACTGGTGGAGGGAAGGTGTCAAACATTAACAGATAGTTCATTTTCAGTCCTTGTGTGATTTCTGGGCTTGGTATCCCCCATCCCTTGTGATTGACCTAGATTGTGGTTTTCATCTCCGCTGAGACAGAGGTGTTGCCTGTGAGGATGGTCCTCTATCATCAAGAGGGTCAAGCCAGTTAGTAATCGGTACAGGATCTTTTTTTTTGATAAGCAAACAAGGATAGGTAGTGGATCTGGAAAAATCAGTGTGCACTGGGCCTCTTCTCTTTCCACCTGGACACTCAAGTGCTGCCCCCATTTGTAAGTCACCCCAGCTTGAAAATGAACATCTAGCAAAGGTCTCATAGCTCATCTCATATGTAAAGTGAGACAGGAAAGATCTGGAAGTAGGTGTACAGTTGCTCTGTAAAAGTCTATCATGCCTTAGCACCAGGCTCTTCTCCAGATCTCTATTTAACAGGGTAGTATAGTACTTGACAAAGTATATCTTGAAGTTTATTAAGGGGATCACAACTGAGATCAGCCGATTGGTGTACCCTATTCAATTCCAGTGTCTCATTGAGCTCCCTACCAAACACAGGGCTGAGAACAGCAGGTACTGTAGCTATAAGTTGGGTCCTGTCATAGTCTCTGGTAAGTCTCATGGGGTTGACTGCAGCGTTTGGCATCCTCCACCTGGAGTTGGTGATGCCTTAGGTGCACAACTCATTTTCTCTAGTTTGGTTATTTGGTTCTGTATGAGTGCAAGCAAAATCTGAGATTTTAGTGGCTAAGTTCATTATCTTTTGGTCTGTTGCTGATGTCTTCCATCTCCCTTTTGAGCATGCTTTCAAGCCTGAGTTCCCATGACTCAAAGTCTACTCAGAAAGCTGTGGTGAGAAAGGACCTCTTTCTCAGCTGTATCATCTAAGCCATCTAAAGTCAAGGTGTACGACAAAGCATCAGACCCCTCAGATGAAATTGGGGCCTCTAGGTATGGTGAGATGATTGGGAAGTTGGGCTTGAAAGTTGTTGGTAAGGTCTGTTAGATGGGGTAGGTGTCTCCAGGACAGTGCCCTGTGTGTGTTTAGCTTTAGTTGCAGTTTTAGAAGTGAGTGCTAGTCTAGTAAATTTTTGCTAGCTATTACCAGGTGATCCCTCATTAGAAGCCTCTAGGGGAAGTTTATGTTTAAACATAGGCAGTGAGATGGGCGCAAGTGTTGGTAAATGTCCTGTAATCGCTCACTCATGTGCTTCCTCATTCCTCCATGTTCAGCCACACCTCTTGCGGAGATTTTCCGTAACCTTTTACATGGAGAACTTTAAGGTGATTTAGGGGATTTAAGTGGGTTGTTCAATTTAAATTCTAGCTCCAGATTTTGAGGCCCCCCTTAGCCCTCCCCCATCAAATTTAAAAATATGCAGGACACATTTCTCAATTTCAAGTGACTTCTGGTCACATAATGAGGCTTCTTCTTTGGCATTGGTGGTCCCCAATACTCATAGTAATATTCTATGAGTTTGTAGAATGCTCCTTTGAGCCCAGGCTGCATGATGTTGTATTTTCAGGGTATGTGAGTTCATGGGTGAGTAAATGATAATGGATGTAATTTAATCCTGAAGGGACCTGCAGCAGAGAAGCATGCAGGTGGCAGTACTGGAACAAGGAGAGAGTGAGTAGCATAGACTTTAGGGATTTATTTTAAGGATTTGGTTGAGATAGGGTTATTGGTAAATTAAACATTAAGTTTAATGGTTAGTGTGAAATTAGGTGTTAAGATACACATTGTAGGGTTCGGTTAAAGGTTAAGTGTTGTGATTGATACATGTTAAGGGTAAATTTGGAGGTTAGGTACAATTTTAACATTTGCCTTACACATATCAATATGATTGTTAATAATAATGCTCAGTATTGGTATTGATTATATGTTTTATCAAAAAAAAATGGTCCTGCAGAAAAATCTTATTGAATTTGGCTGTTTTTTTCCATTGTTGTGCTGCAGGAGTGACGGTCACTTGAAACAACCAAATCCATCTTTAGTTAATCATGTATTGTTTCATATATGTCAGCATGAAGGTTATGCTAAATGTAGGGGTCAAGAGAAGTAGGGCAATACATTTTTTGTCTCTTTTTACTTGAAATCACCAGTGCAAAGATCAACTTGGTGCCAGGGAATGCCTCTTATTTTTCAGAAGTGGAATGGTAAGAGGTTGGACCATTTTAACAGCTTATTTAGCATATCGGATTCCCTAATGGAGCAGCAGGAACTAGCAGGATTTACTGCTGATTGTAATGCAGACAAAATATTTTAATAATCCGTACTATAAAGAAAAAGGGTCAACTTCATTAGACAATCTAAAATACTTCATAACTAGTGTTGAGCGAACCCGGACTGTAACGTTCGGGTCCGTACCGAACTTTCGGGTGTCCGTGGCACGGACCCGGACCCGGACATTTCAAAAATCGTTCGGGGTTGTGCACCTCATTTTATCGTCTTGGGGCCTGGCTTGGGCTTGCTAAAAACTTTACAGGCCCAGGCCCAGGCACGGTGCCTGTGGGCTTTCAAGCCATGCCTGGGCTTGCAATGTCAGGCCCAAGCGAGTTGTGATCAATACTTCATAAAATCTAACAGATTACTTCAACTGGGAAAAAGAAATATCATGCCTAATAATTTTATAAAACAGACGTAATGTTAGTCGTCATTTAGGACGATCAAGGACGACGAGGTAATCCCTTAGGCTATACGATTTATTCGACAATTTTACCAGGTTGGAGAATGGTAAGGTGAAGACTTTTTATTCTCCGTAAGGGACCGTGGTTCAACTAGAAACGTGACCACTAAAGTTCATTTTTCTCTGTTTTTTACATAACGGGATGAAGAGAACTGGGGATGTAAA
>BLSH010394083.1:265985-280585 GCA_018402905.1 Glandirana rugosa
CATATAGCGGCTCCTTGAATGTATCTATTCTCATATGCATCTAAGCTTTTTTCATATATGCTGTTCAAACGTTAGTACCATGTTGAGACAAATTCATTTTTTGTCTTTTTATAACTGCATTTGATGTATGTATTGTTTGTATCCAATTTTTGACCTTGTATATCCATACATAATTTGAAGTGGACTGGGAACTCTTTGTCCCAGCTCACTCCAATGTTGGAATATATCATATGTTTTTGTATCAATAAAATTGTATATTTTTTTACTATCTCTTAAATTTCTTTTTTGTACCTTATACAACCAACTGCCTGTAAAGTCCAGGGGATAGCTTACAATCTGGGAGTTTCTCCCTCTTTTTTGAATTTCTAAACTACAGGACGTGGCAGTATTTTTCTGTCCTTACAGAACCACTCTCCCCCCCCAATTTACTCTATTTGCTACTCAGGTACAAATTGGCGAGAAGGGAGAGGATGAGCGCCACTTTACTCTTTGAATAAAGTTTTTCTTTACTGCCCCTCATCATTGGTACACAACAACTATAAAACCAAAAATCTGCAGTCTAGTGTGGACAATCACCCTCACTTAGTCTTCCCTTCTATTAATTCCTAAAATGTAACTGAGCCCTAAAATTATTAATTAACTCCTAACCTCTCCCTAATACTTAACACTTAATGAATGATCACAATATATGCAGTGACCTGTGTTTTCTGTACAAGAACAACACAGATCATCCCTGGGGCACACAGGAAAACACTTGTTTTCTATTTTCCCCATTCACACCAAAATACAGTGGTGATGTGCTGTGTGGACAAATCAAATGCAGACATATTTCTGAAGTGAAATTCCCTGCACCACATATCGTCACTTGTCAATGCACCACAATGCATCAAGTTTAACCGCTCCTGAAGAATTTACCCCCTTCATGACCAGGCCATTTTTTGCTATTTGGCAGTACATTACTTTAACTGATAATTGTGCGGACATGCAATGCTGTATTCAAATTAAATTGATATTTTTTTCACAAAAATAGGGCTTTCTTTTAGTATAATTTGATCACCACTGGGTTTTCAATTTATTATAATTTGAATGAAAAAAGACTGAAAAATTTGAAAAAATAACAATATTTTCTATTTTCTGTTATAAAACACATCAAAACACCAATTAAAAATATGCCCCCCCCCCCCCCGTGTTTGTAAAGGCAAAATTATGTATGGGTTTGTCGCTTTTCCTGTACATGCCACCCACCCACTATAAATGTACTGTGGGTGGTCGGCAAGTGGTTAATGGTGTGTCATTTTGTGGCACTTCAATAAAGTTAAAAAACGTAAACAATGTCATGAACTGAATCTATTCTATCCTGTTCAATTCCATTCTAGTATGTATTCTTAACTCCAGAACATCCTTTCCATTGCTCTAAACCTCCTCCAAATCTTCAAATTCCTCCTTTTTTGCTGTTTTCCTGTCAGAGGTGGCTACATTCATGTTCCATGGTCTCATTATCTGTAGGCATGTAGCCACCCTCTCTTGCTCATGTTCGAAATGTACTAGGGACTATAGATTATAGAGGCCACATGACTGCAACCAACGTGCACTGCTTGTTCCAAACAAGGAGCTAAAGAAGAGGTTCAGGGGCTCACAGAGGATGAAGTTCAGAAAAACAAAAAAAATATGAAAAATAGATTACAAGCCATAATTTGTGAATGTGTATGGATTATTTTTGGACAATAGGGATTTAATTTAATGTCACTTTAATCCTTTATTACATATCTCAGTCTGAAGTTTTAGTAAGAGAAAGAGAGCTGCAGAGCAAACCTAACGTATTTAGCAAACCCATAAAATTTTGTGAATCCTTTGTCATTTTTTGTGTTTGAATAAGTCAAAATATATATTTAGACAAATTTTAGCACCATGTTTAGAAAAAAAAACAATAAAACATTTGACCACAAAACATTTTATTTTCACTGTAATACTATGCAGACCAGTACTTCATTAAGGAAATGAAGTCAATTAATGCACAAAAATACTTAACTATTAACTCCCCCTGTACAACTGTAAAAATAGTTTATTTTCCCTAAATTTAATTTTTCAAGCCTGTCTCAAATTTGTCTTAATATTTTGCATGATTTCAACAGAAAAAGTGCATGAATGAAGCCTATCTTTATTCCTGGAAAACCAGACATTTTGTAGTAAATTGTGAGAACAATAAAAAGTTAGCAATTAAGAGAAAAAAAAAATCAAGATTTATAAGTTTGCATTAAAGCCTCAACTGTCCAAGATCAAAGATGCATCGTTGTTAGGGTAAACTACATCTACAAGGCCAATATTCGGTGTGAAGCTAACAGATCTTGCATGGATATAAGCATGCTGATGATTTTTGTCCTCAAGTAGTTCAAATAAACCTTGTCTATGATTAATATTGAGATGACCACCCCTGTTCAGTTCGCACCAGAACTCCAGAGAAAAAGTTCTGATGGTGAATCCTATTAAAGTCCATGGGATTCAAACTTGAAAAATCAAAAGCCCCAATTTTGAAGGCTTGTATGCAAGTAACTGGCCATAAAAAGGGTATGGGGTCCAGGTTCTGCCCTGGGGAACATGCATCAATGCAAAACTTTTTTTAAAAAGATTGTTTTTACAGGTGCAGCAATTTTAATTATGCTTAAAGTGCAACAATAAAAATGAAAAATTCCTTTAAGTATAGTGCCTGGGGGGTCCCCTTAGTGTGCCTGTAAAGTGGTGCATCTGTAGCATGTATAGAACATGCTGCAACAAAAATGAAATTTCTAAAGAAAAAAAATGAATGAAATGGCATTTAAATTGCCGGCAATACAAAACCATTTCCTGCAAAAGAAAAATGTAAAACAAAACCCGACATGGGCCCCCCAAAATCCAAACCAGACCCCTATCTGAGCATGCAGCCTGGCAGGCCAGGAAAGCAGGGATGAGCAAGCACTTCCTCTAGAACCATACCAGGCCACATGCCCTCAACATGGAGGAGTGGGTGCTTTGCCCCCACCCCAAAGCACCTTGTCCCCATGTTGATGGGGATGTTGATGGGGACAATGGACTCCTACCCACAACCCTGGGCTGTGGTTGTGGGGGTCTGTTGGCAGGGAGCTTATCGGAATCTGGGATGAGTGAATCTGTGAATGAGTTTAGGGTACATAGTACCCCTACCCATTCACCAAAAAGTAATAAAAACACAAAGACAGTTTTTGAAAACTCCTTTATAAAAAATAAAAAAACAGTGTCCCCCGATGTAAGTTCATCATTAATCACAATGGCCACTGCACCACCGGACCCGAAAAAGAAAGGCAAACCACGGAATGCCTGGAATGCCATTTGACAGTTCCTATATAGGTATGGAGGGGGCTACCTGGCTACATGACCTGGTGGCACCGCCCCCTTGTGACATCACCAATCCAGCATGGGTCAGGGTTGTGTGGATGAGAGCCCCCACCCCAAAACACCCACCCCCAATATTGAGGTCATGTGGCCGGGTTTGGTTCAGGAGGGAGTGCTCGCTCCCCCCTTTCCTAGCCTTCCAGGCTACATGATTGGGTAAGGGCCTGGTATGGATTTTGGGGGCCCAACACCATTTTTTCCCCTTTTTTATTGCCAGCTGTGTTTTTTTATTCATCTGTCAGCAGGGAAGCCTATTGACAGCTGATGACTCATAGGTTGTTAAGGACGCTGCGGCCTGCTTCCCGGCCCCCTCCTTAACAACCAGCTATTCACTGCACCCTGATTGGGCAAAGTGCTGTTCAGCGCTGTGCAGCGCTGTACAGCGTTTTGTAGTGTGGCAAACAACTGATAAACGCTGTGCAAATTTCAGGTGTTCCCTGACTGGGCAAACGGCAATGTTCAGGCAGAACTTTTGCTCGACCCAAAACGTTCGCTCAACTCTACTTGTGAATTGCAATTTATCTGGTTGTTTTACAGTCCCTGTAGCTTCAATACTTTTGTGTCACTGTTCTGGAACAAATATACAGATGAGAAAATTGGGATAAAGTTAGAAATCCTCATTAGAATGCTTGTCCTGCATTAGTGGCTGTAGTTTCCCCCTGTATCCCAGTTTAGATACCAAAATTAGGTATCATGAAATCCAATTTACTTTACATAGCTTAACCCCTTCACACCTAAGGGTAAAAATAACGTTGACGTGTTAGTAAAATCATACATATTTCAGCTACTTTGTGCATTCAGGTGGATCACGCCTAGGCCTTAGGGCTGCTCCTCAGGCCAACACCCTTTGGTCAAGTTCTCTCCTAGCTTAATTGGGTTCAGCTTTGCGCTGCGCTGTCGCTGACTCTATCGCCCTCCTGCAGACATGTATGCTCAGGCTTCCACCTGCAGCCTCTGACTCCTGGAGAAGATAGGAGCCCTTCTGACTCCCATGCACAGATCTCCTGTCTGTTGGGTGGAGTCCTCCTGACTCCTAGAGAACATGGGAGCCCTCCAGACTCTCATGCACAGACCTCCTATCTGCCGGGTGGAGTCCTCCTGACTCCTGGGCCAGACCTCCTGTCTGCCAGGTAGAGCCATCTCCAACTGGGAGCCCTGAGCTCTAACCACGGGAAGAATCTGAACCCAGCCCACACCTGTGCAATCAGCATATCTGCCTCTCCAATAATCTGGTTAAAACTGCTAATAAACACAGTGACATGGGGTCACCTTTCTACACCCCTAAAAGACTTCTGTTAAACAGGAACTACATTCTGCTCTAAGGCTGTTTCTGTTGTTGTGTAAGTACCCTTAGCTTGATTGTCTGTGCTACTAGGTCCAATCCTATCATCCTATTGTTCCTGTTTGAAAGGAAATGGCTCCGGCTGTTTTTGGCCCCATCATCTGATCAGGCAGAATTGCCAAGAAAATCTCAACCTGTTCTGTGCAATATTGCATCATTTGCTACTCTATATTAAACACTTTTTTGGAGCCTCATTCAGCTCTTCATTGACTTCAATGACACTTCCAGTCCAAAAATTAAGTATTTTGGAAGTTTGCCAATTTGGCCAAAGCACAACTATTTAATTGGTTTTTTTTAGACGTTTGTTCATCTCTACTAGAAACCAACAATGCAAATTGAAATAATGGTTTGCATTTAACAGGTAATTGGTTATTTGCTATGAACCAGTCATTTTATGGAAAATGCTTAGCAAATGGCTGTTTAATTTTTAAAAGTTAATTCAATCTGATACAAATGCACTATAGCATGCTATTTAATAGAATAATGCAAAAAGCAAAGAGCTAAGTGCAAAACACAGCAACAATCAACTGAAATCTATAACATACTGGACTAAATTCAATAAAGTAATTTATAATTACTTTTAGACCAATTATATATTGTACATATAGCAGATTTAAACAAAAACCATCAACACAAAAAATATCCAACTGTCATGTATTAAAATAAATGCATCAATGTTTTGCAGAATGGCATAGTCTATAGTGGTCTAAAGCTGAGGTTTCATCAGGCTGTCATTTACATTGCTATAAAAATGATGCTTTCATTTAGAATTGTAATCACTTTTTTCATCAGTTGAAATCAACCAAAGCTGTTTTTTGCTTAATGTGCTCAAATTTAAAAAGCTTCTCCTTTTACCAAGTTTTATACATGCAGGTAAATAACTGCTATCAATTCAGTTACAATGATTCTGTTTTTGTAGCAGCAGAACTGGAGCTGAGTTCATCACACAGAGGGTTTACATAGGTAAAAATCAGTATCCAGTATATTTTCAGCATTTCTAGAGACAGAGGTAGTAAAGGACCTGACTTGGTTAAAACTTAATCAAGTAATGGATCCTGATGGTATTCATCTCAAAGTTCTGAAAGAGGTATAGTTGTTGTATTAACTGATCATCCTAATCAACCTCTTCTAAAAGGAGTTCCTGGCGGATAGCTAATATTGTACCGATCTACAAGAAGGGTAATAAGTAGAGTTGAGCGAACCCGGACTGTAAAGTTCGGGTCCGTACCAAACTTTGGGGTGTCCGTGACCCGGACCCGAACCCAAACATTTGAAAAAAAGTTTGGGTTCGGGGTTTGGGTATTTGATCCCGCCTGTTGAATAGCTGCAGGGCAGCCAATTAACAAGCATTTCACTGGTTTGCCCTTAGAAGCCATCATAGCCATGCCTACTAATGGCATGGCTGTGATTGGCCAGTGCATCATGTGACCCAGCCTCTGTATAAGCTGGAGTCACATAGTGCTGCATGTCACATGCTCTCAGGCTAGTGTAGGGAGAGGATGCTGCTGGCACTGTGAGGGACAGATTGCAGATATAATAACATCTCATCCTGCATTACAGAATGATCTGATTCTGGACTAGGTAGAGATTACTACTACTGCTTTGAGGGACAGATTGCAGATCTCATCCTGCATTACAGAACGATCTGATTCTGGACTAGGTAGAGTCTACTGCTTTGAGGGACAGATTATTGTTCTAAAATTATCTCCTATTTCTATAGGGTCAGGTTCCTGCTGTTGCTGTAAGGGACAGATTATTGTTCTAAAATCATCGCCTACTCCTATAGGGTCAGGTTCCTGCTGTTGCTGTAAGGGACAGATTATTGTTCTAAAATCATCACCTACACTGCCACGGTCACGGCCTAGTCAACCTCTAGGCTCCTACTCCACATCCACCCCCCTTCCCATTTTTTTTTATTTTATTTTAAGTTATTTTCCCTATCCCCATTTTACTTCCTTTTTCAGCTCTCTAGCACTTGCCAGGACTTTTTTACAGACTTTTTTGTGCCAAAAAGTTCGGGTCCCCATTGACTTCAATGGGGTTCGGGGTCCGGGGTCAAGTTCGGGTCAAGTTCGGTACCGAACCCAAACTTTTTTGCGAAGGTGTCCGCTCCAGGTGTCCGCTCAACTCTAGTAATAAGCAAGAAGTTGGCAACTACAGGCCAGTTGTTTTGATTTTGAAGCCATTTTGATGTCTGTTGTACTCAGGTTAATGGAATTATTCCTAAAAAAGGATTAATGATTGTTTAAAGCACTCAAGTTGCTGAACACAAAGTAGCATGGCTTTACTGAAGGCAGATCATGTCAAACTAACCTGATAGAATTGTTGACTATATCACAAATGTTTTAGACTAGATATTATTATCGTGAGGCTTTTATTTCAGATGATTTCAAAATGAGCAAACAGTATGGCCAGACAGTTTAAAAAACAAATAGAATTCTGGAGAGTATCACTAGAGGGATCACTATATATTTCTTTAGTTAGGCCTCATTTAGAATACTGGGCACACCATTCTGGAGACCCCACTTGCAAAAAGATATTGATAAAATAGAGTCCAACAAAAATGGTTAAAGGTCCGTGGAATGAAATAAAACAGACTTCAGTAACTTACTATGCACAGTCTTATGGAAAGAAGGGAAAGGGAGACATGCTTGCAAGTTTTAAATACACTAAGGGTGGGAATAAGGTACAGGAGGGCAGTATTTTCAATATGAAGCTAAGATCAAGACTATTGTCACATGACCTCAAACTAGCCAGAAGAAAGATCAAGACTAATCTTAGAAAGTACTGTGTTACCAAAACTGGGGGATTAACTTACATGCCTGGAAACTGAGCACTGAGAAGATAATGCACAAAGACTGAGAACAAAATACCCACACTCGTCCTTGCCCTTATAAATCTTCTTTATTAGGCACCCAGGTAAAAGTCACAGATGCAGCAGTGCTGCCATGTTTCAGCCATGAATTACCTTACTCATAGTAAGCTGGACAACAGGTTGGCTTCTTAATTTATGACCTCCCACTTAAAGGCAGAATCTATCCCAGGTGGATGCTAAATGATGAGCCAAACCAAACAGAGCAAACATTACAAAACATATAATAACACACAGGGCAGACCACTGGACATTACGGGGTTTTGAATATATGTACAGATAAAGTCATTAAAGCCCAACTCCAGAAATTAGAAAAAATCTACCCTTGCAGTGGGGCCCCTGCACTGCAAGATTTAAATGCTCGTTATGCTAGAATAAGGAGAAACACTTAACTTATAAAGCACTGTAACAGGGTCCCTCTGCATGACCAGTCCCCTGCAGCCATCTCTCCAAGCCCCTCATAGCTGTGGCATCACACTTATTCATACCACATTCAATGCAACGTTAATAGTCCTGCATTATTTGTAATAATGCCCACAGACCATAGCTTTAGGGAAAAGAGGGCAGCACTGTAGCCAGCTGAAGCAGGGAATAGGGTAAGTAATCCTGCCTGTTTCTCTACCCCTAGACATACTGGGCATTTAAACCTTGCAGTGCAGGAGGCCCCCGCTGCAAGAGTAACTTTTTTTCTAATTCCTGGAATTGGGCTTTAACCCACCTGAGCTGGGGATGGGCTCTAAGAGGTTAATGCATATACACAGGGAAAAGTCATTGATGTATTAATGCACACTCTGAGGGGTTGATGCACATGTTTTTGAAGCATATCAAATATATAGGTCACTGAGGGGTTAAAACTTAAATTTTGGGGGATTAAGGGGTCAGTGCTTCTTCTGTGAATAGAGATCAATGCACGTACACTGCAGACTGGTCCTTAATGAATGGGTTAATGCACACACTTTACTGGTGTAAAAATGGCTAGAAAGCTCTGTGCACTGGAGGGTCCTCTCACTGCTGCATTTGGTGCCATGCAGCTGCTCTTGTTGGCCCCTATTTGAAGGCAGCATAAGAAGTGAGGAGTGCATGCTTGGGGGCAGGATACAAGTGAGTGACCAATGTGTGTTCACACAAACACAATCCTAGACTAAACACAGGAAGGCAATGAGAGACTTATCACTGTAGACATGATAGAGACTGCAGCTTAACCACTTGCTGTCCGCCCACCGTCAAATGACGGCGGGGTGGAACGGTTATTGTTCTGGGCGGACATCATATGATGTTGCCCCTTTAAGCTGGGATTGAGCACGATTGGGCGCGCACATCCCGGCTCTGTCGGTGTCGGCGTGTCCCCAGGACACACCGCGTCACCGACGGGGGTGAACAGCCACTGGCCATGGCTGTTTAACATGTGATCGGCCGTGACAAATGGCCCTTTCCTCCATTCGCATGGCGCATGCACACGATCGGGAGCGCTCTGCGTGTGTGTGTCGGTGGCGGCGTGTTCCCAGGGAACACTGCCTGTCAGCAACACTGGTATCAGCCGCTGGCCGGCGGCTGTTACCTTGGGATCGGCTGTGATCTACTCACACCCAATCACATGCAATGTAAACAGAGGGGTAACTCACTGTTACCAGCTCTTCTCTCCTCACACAGTTTCCAGTGTGAGGAGAGAAGAGCTAGGATCAGTGAGTTACTGATCTGTAAATAAAAAACACACCCTGTCACTTCACTCCTGCCCCCCAATGCACCTGTCACCCAACAGTCACCCCATATGCCCCCATAAAGTGTACCTGTCATCATAAAGTGTACCTGTCATCATAAAGTGCACCTGTCATCATACTGCCATCATAAAGTGCACCTGTCACCCATCACCCATCAGTGACCGTGGCCTGTCACCCATCAGTGACTGTGACATGCCACCCGTCACCCATCACTGACCGTGGCCTGTCACCCGTCACCCATCACTGACCGTGGCGTGTCACCCGTCAGTGACGGTGGCATGTCACCCATCACCCATCAGTGACCATGGCTTGTCACCCGACACCCATCAGTGACCATGGCATGTCACCCATCAGTTACCGTGGTGTGTCAACCACCGCACATCAGTGGCCTGTCACCCAACTCTGACCGTGGCCTGTCACCCATCACTGACCATGACCTGTCACCCATCAGTGACCACCGCCAGTCACCCATCACCCATCAGTAACCACCACCAGTCACCCGTCACCCATCAGTGACCACCGCCAGTCACCCGTCACCCATCAGTGACCACCGCCAGTCCCCCATCAGTGACCACCGCCAGTCACCTGTCATGCATCTGTGACCACCGCCAGTCACCCGTCACGTATTAGTGATCACCACCAGACATCGGTCACCCATCAGTGACCACTGCCAGACACCCATCAGTGACCACCGCCAGACACACGGCACCCATCAGTGACCACCACCAGTCACCCATCAGTGACCACCACCAGTCACCCGTTACCCATCAGTGACCACCACCAGGCACCCATCACCCATCAGTGACCACCACCAGACACCCGGCACCCATCAGTGGCCACCGCCAGTCACCCATCACCTATCAGTGACCACCGCCAGTCACCCACCACCCATCAGTGACCTCCACCAGTCACCCATCACCCATCAGTAACCACCACCAGACACCCACCACCCATCAGTGATCACCACCAGACACCTAGCACCCATCAGTGACCACCGCCAGTCACCCATCAGTGACCACCACCAGTCACCCATCAGTGACCACCACCAGTCACCCATCACCCATCAGTGACCACCACCAGTCACCCATCAGTGACCACCACCAGACACCCGTCACCCATCAGTGACCACCGCCAGTCACCCATCACCTATCCGTGACCACCGCCAGTCACCTGTCACCCATCAGTGACCACTGCCAGTCACCTATCACCCATCATTGACCACCACCAGACACCCATCACCCATCAGTGACCACCGCCAGACACCCGTCACCCATCAGTGACCATCACCAGTCACCCGTCACCCATCAGTGACCACCACTAGTCACCCGTCACCCATCAGTGACCATAGCCAATCACCTGTCAGTGACCGTCACACCCATGAGTAAACATCACCTGTAAAAGTCTCACACATTTGACATCCCCATACTCCGGAGGAGTAGCAGAATGTATTTTGGGGTGTCATTTTTGCTATGTACATGCTATGTGTTGGAAATATATAAATGGAATGTAATTTGTGCTTGTAGAATGCCTGAAGTTGCTAGTTCAATGTTGGGCCTCTGTATGTGGCCAGACTGTGTAAAATGTCTTACACATGTGGTATTGCCATACTCAAGGGGAGTAGTACAATGTATCTTGGGGTGTTATTTGTGCTATGTACATGCTATGTGTTGGAAATATCATATAAATGGATAACTTTGTGTAAAAAAATGCGTTTTCATTTTTTTCCCACACTTTCCAAAAACTACTGGAAAAACATGACATGTAAAGAAGACTCATTATGCCTCATAGATTATACGTTGGGGTGTTTTCTTTCCAAAATTGACTCATTTTGTGGGCAATTCCATTGTCCTGGTGCTCCAAGACCTTCAAAAGTGTAATAGGGGGTTGAGAAGTGAGATGCGTAATTTATGCTTCTAGAACGCCTGAAGGTGCTAGTTCAATGTTGGGCATCTGTATGTGGTCATGTAAAAGTGTCACACATGTGGTATTGCCATACTCAGGAGGAATAGCAGAATGTATTTTGGGGTGTCATTTTTGCTATGTGCATGCTATGTGTTGGAAATATCTTATAAATGGACAACTTTGTGTAAAAAAAAAGTGTTTTCATTTTTTTCCCACGTTTTCCAAAAACTACTGGAAAAAAATGAACCGTTCAAAATACCACAACCATGCCTGCTTAAAAACTGTAAAGAAAAACTGTGCTGTCCTGTTCTTATGTATCTAAAGATAAGGACGAGAGGTATAGCCAAAGCTTTTTTGGCTGTATTTCTCCTATGGATCACAGGAGTGCAGTGCATTCTGCACTCCTGTGACCCGTTTTCAACTGACAGAGGTCTAAAGCCTGTTGTCAACTGATGTCATAGAGCCGACTAGGCTCTGACAAGATCCTGACCATATGGAGAGATCCACCCAGATGCTTGGACGTGCAGCAGGCTCAGTGAACCACTGAGAGCCTATGCCAACTGTTCCCACCCCCTCCACAGCCCAGTGTTCCATTGAACACTGGAGATCCAGAGCAGAGAGTCGGTGACCCACAGTCACCAACTCTGCAGGCTGAAGACCAAAATCTGCGTCCAATGACACATCGCTTGTGTTTCAGTTTTAGCATTCTCCCCACCTCTTTCACAGTTTGATTGTTTTTTTTAGCCTGTGATTCTCTTTCCCATAGGTGATCAGAGCAGCTGCTGGATGGCTTTTAGAAGCAGCGGGGAGGTCATTCCCCCTCCCACTGCTTGCCTGTGTTTCTCAGACTTACAGTTCTCACTGGCGAGCCCAGGAAAAGATCTGTGGTTCACACGCCTAGCCACAGAGGTGAGGAGAGACCAGATCCTCTGTCCTCACCTCTATGATCTAAGAGAACCTGAATAACGTCATGAGGCCATTTCTTCTCTAGGGCGGATGTAAACTTTTTTTTTAAAGCATGATATCAATGTTTTTTTATTATCTGATGCTTTCAAGGGTAGAGGAGAGACCCCAAATGTCTCCACGTGATCCCTTATTTCTATGACAAGGGATGTTTACATTTCTTGTGCTAGGAATAAAAATGATAAAAAAGGGACAGTGTAGAAAAAAAAAATAATAATGATAAATAAAGCTCCCCTATTAGAGTTGAGCGAACACCTGGATGTTCGGGTTCGGAGGGTCCGAACGTACTTTAGGAAAAAGTCTGGGTTCAGCACCGAACATTGCCCGAACTTTATCCCGGACCCCGAACCCCATTAAAGTCAATGGGGACCCAAACTTTTAGGCACAAAAATGGCTGTAACAAAGTCCTGGCAAGTGCTAGAGGGCTGCAAAAGGAAGTAAAATGGGGGTAAGAGTAGGGCAAGTGCCCTACAAAAAAATGGGGATAGGGAAAATAAATTAAAATCAAATTGAAAAAATGGGAAGGGGGGGTGCATGTGGAGTAGGAGCCTAGAGGTTGACTAGGCCGTGACCGTGGAAGTGTAGGTGGAAGTGGCGGTGGTCGAGGAGGAGGAGGAGGTAGCCAACACTGTTTTTTTTTTGTTTATAATTGGGGTAGCCCCCAAAATATTGAGGCCTATTCAAAAACACAAGTATACGAATGTCTGTGTGAGTCCAGTCTAAATGTTTATTCTGCACAAGGTACAGACAAGTCTTGTGGGATCCATGCCTGGTTCATTTTAATAAAGGTTAGCTTGTCCACGTTGGCTGTGGACAGGCGGCTGCGCTTGTCTGTGAACACTGGCTGCAGGGCAGGCAAGCACCTCCAAGGCAAAAACGGCAAGCTCAGGCCATGTGGCCAATTTGGAGACCCAGAAGTTGAATGGGGCAAACCCATCAGTCAGTACGTGTAGGAGTGTGCACGCATACTCTTGCACCATTTTGCTGAAATGCTGCCTCCTGCTAAGACGTTGTCTATCGGCTGGTGGTGCTGTTTGTTGTGGCGGGCTGCTGACAAAGCTTTGCCACATTTCGGCCATGCTAACCCTGCCTTCTGAGATGCTGGTGGTGGCACAGCTGCGTTGGTGGCCTCTTCCTCCTCCTCCTCCTCTGCCTTCACCTTGTGCTTCCACTGAGCCCCCGGTGTCATTTGGGAATGCCCTCAGCAGCGCCTCTACTAGTGTGCGCTTGTAGTCACGCATCTTCCTCTCACGCTCCAGTGAGGGAATTAAGGACAGCACGTTGTCCTTGTAATGGGGATCCAGCAGGGTGGCCACCAAGTAATCAGAAGAAGTTACAATGTGGGCAACTAGGCTGTCATTGCGCAGGCACTGCAGAATGTAGTTGGCCATGTGTGCCAGGCTGCCCAGAGGCAAAGACAAGCTGTCCTGTGTGGGAGGTATATCATCTGTGTCCTCTGTATCCCCCCAGCCATGCTCCAGTGATGCCCATTAGCTGCGTTGGGTGCCACCCTGCTGCAATTCCTCCTCCTCATCTTCCTTGTCCTCCTCATCCTCCAGAACTGTGCCCTGGCTTGAATATTTTTGACCTGGCCTATGCTGGTGCAGGAACCCACCCTCCGAGCCACTTGCGAATGACTGGCCTGATAACCGTGGAAATGACCCCTCTTCCTCCTCCTCCTCCTCATCCTCCTGTGCCACATCCTCTTCCATCATGGCCGAAGTGTTTTTTTCAAGGAGACATAGAAGTGGGATAGTAACGCTGAGAACAGCATCATCGGCACTGGCCATGTTGGTGGAGTACTCAAAACACCGCAATACGCTACACAGGTCTTGCATGGAGGCCCACTCGTTGGTGGTGAAGTGTTGCTGTTCCACAGAGCGACTGACCCGTGCGTGCTGCAGCTGAAACTCCACTATTGCCTGCTGCTGCTCGCACAGTCTCTCCAGCACCTGCAAGGTGGAGTTCCACCTTGTGGGCACGTCGCATATGAGGCGGTGAGTGGGAAGGCCGAAGTTCCGCTGCAGCGCAGACAGGCGAGCAGCAGCAGGGTGAGAACGCAGAGAGTGGGACGACGACGAGCGGACAGACGCGACGTCGCCTTGAAGCCGGAAGGGTGAGTGGCGGAGTATACGCTGCACGGGTGTTCCACCTTGAGGTGGAACGTCCACGACCTCTCTGACACGCTCGTCGTCGTCCGTTATCACCTCAAAGTCGACGTCGTGCGTGCCCAGTCAGCGAGACACCTTGTCGTTGTGAAGTGGTGGTTGCTCACCCGGAGGTACGTTCTGGACACATCGCATAACGCCACAAAACTCATGAGGTGGTTGTACCGGTCACGGCTACTACGACAAGAGTCGCAATGATAGGGTGAAGATACAGAGGAACTTTTTTTGTG
>BLSH010394083.1:344105-354426 GCA_018402905.1 Glandirana rugosa
TAAACACTTCTAAGTTAAGAAAAACTACTAAACTTTTTTTTTAGGGACAAATGAATAAAGTAGACGTGTTTTAAGTTATTTACTTCTATTATCCGTGGGCAAAAAACACTTGTAAAATTTTGGTAAATGTCTCTTCACACCCTTAATACTTTTGTTTGTAGGTATAAGTGGATCCACCTTCGTCGTAGTTAGGTACGACGTAGATGGGGGACGGTGGTAAATTCTTGACTCACTAGTTTATGACGACTAGTGAGTCAATAACCAAAAGTCACACGTCTTTCGGTCACTGACAGTCA
Organism: Glandirana rugosa; assembly: GCA_018402905.1. Lineage (NCBI taxonomy): Eukaryota > Metazoa > Chordata > Amphibia > Anura > Ranidae > Glandirana > Glandirana rugosa. Next base: position 344,402 of record BLSH010394083.1, read on the forward strand.
GTGACTCGTGACCCGACATCAACCCGAACGATTTTTGAAATGTCCGGGTCCGGGTCCGTGCCACGGACACCCGAAAGTTCGGTACGGACCCGAACGTTACAGTCCGGGTTCGCTCAACACTAATCCTAACTTTACAGTCGGGATTTACCCAGATGCCTGGACTATCAGCCGGCTCAGCCTCTCAGCAAGCTGCTGGGAGACTGAGCCAGCTGCTCCCGCCCCCTCTACAGCCCAGTGCTCAGTGACTGACAGTCACTGGCTTTCTGCACACTGAAAACCAATAACTGAGTGATCAGCAGTATTTGATCACTCAGTTCTTAAATGGTGGCAGGGGGTAGATGCAGCATGGATTGATGCTGCTTCCACCTAGGTGAATATGGATGTTTGTTTTCATAATTCCCACACTTCTCTGTAAATGGTTTTAAAATGTTCACAAAAAACGGGTGCCTATTATCTTCATTTATTGAATTTTGTGCAGATGAAATAAGTAAACAGGGATTTTTTTTTCAAATCATCAAAAAGAATTGAATCTTCACAAATTTTATTGTGTGACCATTCTCAAATATTTTAGTAAATCAGTTCAGTAAGCTGTAGGTTTGGAAATCTGTGTTTTTCTGGTGGGGAGACACATGCCTTTCCTTGAACAGTGCAAGCAAACTTGCTCAACAAAAGGAAGCAGTGCATATCCTGCCTACCTAAGGTGTATGCAAAGGCGAAACTTTATTTTTTGTTTTGTTTTGGATAGACTGGTGAGGTATAGTAATGAGACACATGTACCCAAGCTAATTTTAAACAGGGTTTGGTGAACATTATTAAAGTTTGGGTGCTGAATCCAAACTCCATTGAAGTCAATATGAACCAAATGTTAAAAAACGGTAATGGCATTTTAAAGGTAAATAGCAAGGAATTGTTAAACAAATGGCATGGGGGGTGTGCACTACCTTGGTTACTATATACCAAACTTTTTTGGGTCCCAATTTCATTTGGGTACAGTGTCGCATGACCGCATAATTGTCAGTTAAAGAAACGCAGTGCTGTATAGCAAAAAATAGCCTGGTCATAAAGGGGGGTAAATACTCTTGAGGTCAAATGGTTAAAGAAGAACTCTGGGGTTTTTTCCCATATAGAGGGGCTTGTTTTGTCCAGGGCTGTACAGAAAGCTATACTTACCCAATTATTTGATCCTTCAATAAACAGCACTCCTCCACATCCAGTGGTGCAAAGGACCAAGAATACCTTCTGGACTTTATAGGCAAAAAGTTCCCCCAGCAGGAAAGAGTAGAGGAGCATATAAAAAATGCAATATTTTATTTTGGTATTTAAAAAATAGAGTGATGTAAATATACAATTATAATGTTAAAAACAAAACAGTGCTAGGCATACAATACATAGCTGTCTTGAAATAACGGTTGATCTTGGAGTAGAATGTCAAAACCGCTAACAATTACACCAGAATCCCAACATGTTTCAGAATATCTATCCAATTCCTTCTTCAGGGGATATTAGAGGCAAGCTGTATATTCTAATTATATAATAGTAACACATAAGTATACATAGCTGTGAGTATAATGATATACATAGTTTATAATGACAACATCTCAGGTATGTGGCATATAGAATGGCAATCTAGTGAAAAAAACAGACTGGTCCTTAGTTAAAAGGAATACTTACATCAATAATTGGTGCAAAAATAAAACAGATAGTGGCGCCCTGTGGGGTAACCCTCCAAGGTGAAAATCAATAACTACTTGGTGGTACAGCCCACTTGCTAACAGGTAAAATACCTGAAGATAAAGTGACAATAATAAATAGAAGTGATCGGCGCTCACCTTCACCTACAAAAATATATGTTGGCTTAGCATAGCCTAAAGATCAAAAATATGTTACATTAGTGCAAATAGTGAATCATAAAATTGCCAAAGATGCATCATAAATACACAAAACAGATCATGGTAATAGTGATTTTCAAAATTAATAATATAGTGACAGTTCATCAAAAATATTTCATCTGTGGCAGCAGAAAAGGTTCCATCAACCGTGCTCAGGAAAGTGCATTGTGTATAAAAGTCCTTCTTTTCCATAAACAAGTGCTCCACCAACAAAAGTGTGACAGGGGTTCACACTCACCGGACAGCAGATATAAATGAGCCCAATATATCAACAACTCAGCAGGATGCCCATACATCAACAAAGAGCTATACCAATAATTGTTTCACAGAGGAAGCAGCTGCACTCTTCTTATCACCAATATGGAGGAATTTTCTAATGAATCAGTAAGGGGGTGAAGAACTCTCTCCTCTCCATAGTACCAGTCTGAGGTTACCTAAGATTAGAAGAGTGCAGCTGCTTCCTCTGTGAAATGATTATTGGTATCGCTCTTGGTTGATATATGGACATCCTGCAGAGTTGTTGATACATTGGGCTCATTTATATCTGCTGTCTGGTGAGTGTGAACCCTTGTCACACTTTTGTTGGTGGAGCACTTGTTTATGGAAAAGAAGGACTTTTATGCACATTGCATTGAATAATGTATTATTGATCTTTAGGTTATGCTAAGCCAACATATATTTTTGTAGGTGAAGGTGAGCGCCGATCACTTCTATTTATCATTGATACTTACTTCAATGGCTACACTTTCTCAGGAATGCATAAATAGGGCATGTTGTGCTCGCATAGCGCCCCTCCGCATCCAAACAGCCAGGGATGGAAAGCTACATCTAGGTGGAAAGTGATGTCCCCCACTATGAACACATCAACGGAAGCTGGGGGTGCCCCAAAGGGTGACACTGCCGCAGGTCTAGCCACCCACAAGGATCACATGAGTAAAGATAACCCTGATGGGACAACCAATGAAAAAATGGTATAATGGATATATATCCCCTTATTTAAAATACAGACATAGACTGCATGCATATAAAAGATGGCCACACATGAGTTCTTCTTTAAGGTATATACGCTGGGGAATGATTCAGAAATTGATTGAAGACACAAAAGTAATTGGAAACTTTTTGAGCACATTTTGCACTGGTCACTTTCTCCATTGACACTGTTTTAGAAAATGATATAGTTACATGGTTACATAGTAGTTAAGGCTGAAAAAAGACAATAGTCCATCCAGTTCAACCTGTGTAGGTGTACGTGTGTCAGTGTCTATACTTATTTCCCATATCCCTGTATGTTGTGTTCTTTAACTACTTCAATACCATGCACTTAAAACACTTTCCTACCAGACCAATTTTCAGGTTTCACTGCTGTTGCGCTTTGAATGACAATTGCGTGGTTGTGCAACTATGTACCCAAACAAGTTTTTATCACTTTGTTCCCACAAATAGAGCTTTCTTTTGGTGGTAATTGATCGCCCCTGCAGTTTTTATTTTTTGCACTACAAATAAAAAAAAAAAATCTCTGTTTCTGTCACAAAACTTTGTAACTAAGTACATTTTCTCCATCACTGATGGGCACTGATGAGGCTACACTGATGGGCACTGATGAGGCAGTACTGTTTTGGCACTGATGAGGTGGCACTGATGGGCACTGATGATGAGGCACTTCTATGCAGCAATGATGAGCACTGATAGGCAGCACTGATAAGCAGCACTGATGGGCACTGTTAGGTGGCACTGATATGCAGCACTGATGGGCACTGATATGCAGCACTGACAGACACTGATAAGTGGCACTGATGGACACTCATAGACGGCATTGATTGGCACTGATAGGCGGCATTGGGCACTGATAGGTGGCACTGATGGGCACTCATAGGTGGCACTGATAGGTGGCACTGGTGGGAACTGATAGGTGGCACTGGTGGGCAGATGCACTGATAGGGGCCCATTCCCTGGTGGTCTAGGGTGTCATCTGAAGGTGGCATTAAGTGCCATCCATATTGGGCACTTTGCCCCTTACCTGGTGGTCTAGGGCGGTCTCCCTGGTGGTCCTGATTGGCTCCCTGGTGGTCCATGGTCAGCTCCCTGGTGGTCCTGGGTGGGCACATCCCTGGTGGTCCCTGGGCAGGCTCCCTGGTGGTCTAGTGTGGTGATCCTAAGGGGGGGTCTGTGCTGATAAACCATCAGTGCAAACCCCCCTGTCAGGAGAGCAGCCGATCGGCTCTCCACTGCTCAGGTCTGCAGACCCGAGTACAGGAAAAGCCAATAAACTCCTTTCCTGTTTACACTGTGACCAGCCATGATTGGTCCCGGCTGATCACATGGTAAAGTGCTTCCGATGGAAGCGCTTTACCAAGATCGGTAATGCAGGGGGGTCAGACTGACCCCCCACACTACCGATCGCCGTGATGCGTGACCCCCCCGGGCATGCGCCAGCATGTTATCCTGAGGACGTCATATGACGCCCAATCAGGATAACTGAACCACTTCCCGGCCGTCATTCTGCATATGGCGGTCGGGAAGTGGTTAAGATATACATCCAAGAGTCTTTTAAAAATATCCATACTCCCTGTGGCCACTAATAATTGTGGAAGAGAGTTCCACATCCTTATTGCCCTGAGAGTGAAGAACCCTCTACGCATTTTAGGATTAAACTGCTTCTCCTCCAGTCTCATTGTGTGGCCCCTTGTCCTCTTACACTCTCTGAGACTGAACAGTTTTTTTCCTATGCTGGGATCCCCATTGAGGTATTTGTAGATTGCTATCATGTCCCCTCTCAAGCATTGCTTCTCCAGAGATAATAAATTTAGTGTTTGCAGTTGTTCCTCGTAAGTGAGGTCATCCAGTCCCCTTATACGTTTTGTTGCCTTCCAGCTCCAGCGCATCTTTTCTGAGGACTGGTGACCAGAGCTGGACAGAATTCTCCAGATGGGGCCTTAGCAGAGTTTTATAAAGTGGCAGAATTATAGTTTTATCCTTGGAGTATATCCCTTTTTTATGCATGCTAGTATTCTGCCTGCTTTGGTAGCTGCAGCTTGACATTGCATGCTATTGCTCAATCTGTCATCTACTATGACCCCCAGATCCTTCTCCATTCTTGATTCCCCCAGAGGCTCTCCCCCCAGACAGTACTTTGCATTTATGTTTTTTGCCCCAAGTGCCTTACTTAACATTTCTCCACATTAAACCTCATTTGCCAATTGTCTGCCCACTCCATTATTTTGTTCAGATCATTCTGTAAAATTTCAATATCCTGTTGTGATGTCAATGCCCTGCTTATCTTTGTATCATCTGCAAAAACTGAGACTGAGCTATTAATCCCCTATATCATTAATAAATAAATTGAATAGAATTGGCCCAAGACAGAACCTTGGGGTACCCCACTCATCACTCCAGACCAGTCTGAGTACATGTTATTAATTACCACCCTTTGGACACGTCCCTGTAACAAGTTCTTTACCCAAGAACAAACCTTATGGTCCACGCCTGCAGACCTCAACTTGTAAATCAAGCGTTTATGGGGAACTGTATCAAAGCTTTTGCAAAATCCAGGTACACTACATCCACAGGCCTCCCCCTATCTAGATAGTTGCTCATTTCCTTGTAGAATGTTAGCAGATTTGTCTGGCAGGAACAACCACTCATAAACCCATGCTGATTACTACTAATGATGTTTCTTTCCTCAGTTAATTTTTGGATGTAGTCCCTAACCATCCCCTCCAATAATTTACCCAGTATTGATATTAGGCTGACTGGCCTGTAATTCCCAGAAATATGTCTCTGATCTTTTTTGAATATTGGTACCACATTGGCTTTTCACCAATCAGCTGGTACCAATTCTGTCATTTTACTGTCCATAAAGATTAGGAACAATGGCCTGGCTATAACCTGACTGAGTTCACTGAGGATTTATGGTGATTTATTTATTTTTTTAAGTTTATCAAGTCTTTCTTTGACTCCGGTCTCTGTTAGCCACAAGGGTATGTCCTGTGTTGTGTCACTAACAGTACAGTCGTGCTCGGTAAACCCCTCCTTTTTCTTGTAAGGAAATTGAGGAGAAGAAGTCATTTAGAACAGTTACCTTTTTTGTGTCATCTGTAACCATCCTCCCATCATCATCTTTTATGTGTGCAATGTGCTCGGATTTTGCCTTTTTATTGTTAATATATTTTAAAAATTTCTTTGGGTTTTTTTACTCTCCTCCGCGATACGCTTCTCGTAATCTTTTTTAGATTGCGTTTTTGCACTTTTTATTATATTCCTTTTAGTGTTTTAATGATGAAGGTGACCCGTCCCCTTTATATTTTTTAAAGGCCAAACTATTCTCTTTAATGAGGCTTTTCACATTATGGTTTAGCCACCCAGGTTTAGCCTTTTATATTTATTGCCCAATGTAATGCACTGTGTGATACCTTTGTTTACTATGCTCCTAAAGCATTCACATTTTTCTTCTGTGTTAATTTTTTCTAGGACTTTGTCCAAATTTATGTCATGTAGTAATGACCGCAGGTCCGAAAAATTGGCTCTATTAAAATGTGGTTTTTTTTTGTGCTACCCTCGTGCCTCCTTTTCCTGTGGTTTAAACTAAATGTGATCATCCTACGGTTGCTTGATCCCAAGTTGTCACATATCACCGCGTCTGAGACCAGATTTGGATCATTCGTAATTAATAGATCTAGCAGGGCATTCTTTCTAGTTGGGGAATTTACCAACCGGGACATGAAGTTGTCCTGTAAGACATTCATGAAATGATGGGCCTTTAATGAGCGTGCTGTCCCTTCTGCCCAGTTAATATTGGGATAATTGAAGTCCCCCATTATGATTACATTTCCCTGTTTCGCTGCCATTTCTAGCTGAGATAGTAGACCCAGCTCCTCCTCCTCCTTTAGGTTGGGCGGCCTGTAACATACCCCCACTTATAATTTCCCCTTTACCTTTTCTCTATGAAGTTCTAACCATACTGATTCCACCTCTCCCCTCATCTTATTCATAATGTCGCTCCTCTCTACCACCCTTACATCATTTTTGATATATAGACACACCCCTCCCCCTCTTCTACCTTCCCTGTAATTTTGATACAAGGAAAACCCCTGTATATTGACCAGCCAATCGTGTGAGCTGTCAAAGCAAGTTTCAGTTATTCCCACAAGGTCTAAGTCCTCCTTGTGTAACAGCATCTCCAATTCCTCTATTTTGTTAGCTAGACTCCTAGCATTTGTGTATCCACCTCTTAGTGTTGTATGAGCGCATACTATTTTCTCCTTGTGTTTCCTCTGGCTTAGTTTAGGAATTGTCCCCTCATTCACCCGCAAATTAGATGCTGTGGTTGTATTATCACTGCTGACTCCACTATTCCCCTCTGTCCTTTGCTCACTACTGGCTATTGCTTCCTCTGAACCCCCCCAATACCTAGTTTAAAAGCCCCTCCAACTTTGTGGCCACCTTTTTTCCCAATAGAGCTGTACCATCCCCATTAAGGCGCAGCCAGTCCTTACTAAAGAGCTGGTAACTAACCTAAAAATTGGCTCAGTTCTCCAGGAACTTGAACCCCTCTTTCCTACACCAGTTCCTCAGCCACTTGTTCAGTTCGCTAAGCTCCCACTGCCTCTATGGTATGGCTCGAGGCACAGTTTGTATTTCAGAGAAAACTACTCTGAAGGTCCTTTTCCTCAGTCTATTCCATAAGTCACTGAAATCATTTTTAGGACTCTCCACCTTCTTCTCACTTTGCAATTGGTACCAACATGTACCGTGACCGATGGGTCCTCCCCAGCCCCGCCCAATAATCTGTCCACCCAATCTGTGATTTGCCGAACCCGAGTGCCCAGTAAACAACATACTGTTCGGCGTTCGGAGTTAGAGGACCCTCATACCACATTAGAGGAGCCAATATCCATCACAAAGCACCAACTATTGGGAAACAAGAGGAGAATTCCTAAAGACAGCAGGGATTACCGGCATTTGGGAGCCAGTAGCCATTCATAGGAGGATCCACAGAGGAAATTGGATTTTTGATTCACATATGCTGTTACCTTACAGCAGTAAGGTGAGAGGCCATCTTACACATAGGTGTCACTGCATGGGAAGAAGAGACACCTGCTTTTTATATTTTACTTGCACAGTGAAAATCACAGTATTTTGATTCACCCTTCACATTAGAAATTGTATCAGAGACTTTTTGGACTTTTTTTTTTACCTTGTCACCCATATTGAATGCACTGTTTATGTATACAGAAGTTATGATGTTATTCATATGAGCACATATTGGTTACTCACTTGGACATTATGTATACAATGTGTTTTGTTTAGCAATACTCTCCTCCACACATCACTGTAAGGAGTCCACATATTTGCACTATTCAAGTTATCTATTTGCATTTGTGTGTTGTCACTGTATTTACTTTATTATTTGAGATTAGAACATACCATGGACTAACCATCCCTTGTACAATAGCGCAGCACCACTCAGCATTTACATATACATCTTGGGTCACATATTCGCCAATCGGTGTTTGCAGCAATTGTTTGATTTCCTTTGTATTCCATTTTCATTATTGTTTTCAGTGATAGCGTGGGAGCACCTTGATTACAATATAATAATGCCCTTCCTAAATGTCCCAGCAGTATTTGGTCTCTCAGGTCTCCACACATTCCATTCCAGTGTAGCACAATAGCGCTTAAAACACTGCAATAAACAAGCTCACCACATGGAGACAAAGGAGCCGTACATAGTGTAGTATTTATTACATTAACTAAAAAAAATAATTTAAATAAAAAAAGTGGTAGCATGCATATCAATAAAAACAAACAGTTGACCAAAAATTACTCAAACAGCCGCCAAACTGATAAACAGAAAAAGCGGCGTGACATCAGCACGTAGGCCCCACACAATGTGTTTCGCGCACATCCTCAGGGGTTTTGACTTCTTAGATTGCCTAAGACATGAATTCCCCTCAATTGAATGAGATTTCTCTTCACTTCCTGTTGTTTCTGGGACAAGAAATGAAGGAAAATCTCTGTAACAAAAAACAGACTATTATTAAATTATATTGTTAAATATAACAGGACCCGGTACAGAGCCTTGTGGTACCCCACTAGTGACTGGCCTCTGTTCTGAGTGAACCCCCTTTACAACCACACTCTGGGATCTATCCTTTAGCCAACTGTATATCCACTGAACCACCCAAGTGATAAGTCCCAGCTTGTACAACTTTTGTATTAGATCATTATGTGGAACTGTATCAAATGCCTTGCTGAAATCAAGATATGCTATGTAGTATATGTATATAGTCATAGAATTCAATCAGATTTGTCTGACACAATCTGTCCTCAGTAAAGCCATGCTGCTTTGGGTCCAGCAAGCTGTGTATTTTTAGGTGATCAATGATCCTTCTTTTCAGAAGTGATTCCATTACCTTGACTACAATTGATGTTAAGCTCACTGGCCTGTAATTGCCAGCTTCTACCTTGCTGCCATTCTTGTGGATAGGTACAATATTAGCTATCCGCCAGGAACTTCTCCTGTTAGAAGAGATTTATTTAAAAGTTTTGTTAATGGTGCAACAACTATATCGCAAAGTTCTCTTAGAACTCTGGGATGAATACCATCAGGGCCCATTGCTTTATTAAGCTTTAACCGAGCCAGTTCCTCAGCTACTTCTATCTAGAATCCTAGAAATTAACCATCATTACTAGAACCAATATGATTCCCTAACTTGTTATCATTAGTAGAGTTGAGCGAACACCTGGAAGTTCGGGTTCTGCTGGTCCGTCCGAACTTCGGGACAAAGTCCGGGTCCGGGTCCGGACGGAACCCGAACGATCGCACGGACAACGAACCCCATTGAAATCAATGGGGACCCGAACTTTTAGGCACAAAAATGGCTGTAGGAAAGTCCTGGAAAGCCCCAGAGGGCTGCAAAAGGAAGTAAAATGGGGGTAAGGGTAGGGCAAGTGCCCTACAAAAAAATGGGGACAGGGAAATAACTGTAAATATTTTTAAAAAAATAAAAACATAAAAAAAGCAAAAATGGAGGTGAATGTGGATCATCTTCAAACTGTGTCTGAAAAGTATTAATTAACGGTAGAAGCCATATAACTGTTCTAAAATCATCTTCAAACTAGGGCAAGTGCCCTACA